>JAQPPZ010003168.1:0-531371 GCA_028583015.1 Wollemia nobilis | reverse complement strand
AATTTGAACATGAGAAAATAGCTTTTAATCAATTCTAGGGTTTTTATCCCTCTTGAAACCCCTATCAATTGCTTCCACCCATGTGTTCTCTTTATTACTAGCTCTAGTTTGACATAGCCATTATTGAATCTACATATTAAATCTTCATCATATGCTATCTTTGTAAATATATTAGACTATTATTGTCTAGATTAATTAGATTAAGTATCATATGAGTCTATATTAATATCCCATCATGTGTCTAAGGACACACTTCTTGGTTTCAAATACATTGGACGACATATATTTCTTCATATCTCTTGTACAACATGTTGCTTGATTTGTTAAGTATATAGAGATGTTAGAAATAAAATCAATAAGATATTTATTTACACTTATCAATAATTTACCACTCTAGAAAATATTCTTAGATGTTATGATTCCATCTCCATTGATACTCGACCCGTAAGTTTGGATTTCCAATTCATTTGAAGAAATTAGTACACGATTTTACTATTAGATAGGTAAAAATAGTCATTTTCTACCATGTCAAATTAATTTAAATATTATTAATGAAAACACACAAGTTATCCATGATTTATGTGTATGTTTTTTTTTTTGAATTTACATGGTGGAATCGGTAGCCGCCACGAATCCGGGCAGGCTGTCCAGCTTTTTATGGCTGCCACAGTATTCTGTGTTGTCCGCTCTAGAAGCCGCCACACAGATCTTCGCGCAGTCGGCCCCTATGACCACCATGCCACAATCATTTTCACCTTTTACGCCGCTGAAAACACCAGGAAAGGGACAAGCATTCAGTCCGACGAGATTTATGTGTATGTTATCCTTTAAATCATGTCTAATAATGTTATAAAGCCATTATATAACATTTATTTTAATCTCTAGTATAATTTAGTTAGACAAGCTTTAGATAAATAAAATAAGATAAAATAAAAAAAATTAAATTTTAAAAAATAAAAAAATTATAATTAATTAAACTTATTTGTAAAATTCTTTAAATAAAAATGCATATATTAAAAATATAATAATATTTTTTTTTTTTTTTTTTTGTATGGGTGAGCCTATGTATGTGGGTGCACGTGTACACATTTTCATTATAACAAATTTTAAACCTTTTAATTCCACTATCGTTCTCAATTTCAATTTTATTAATCAACAAATTATTAATTTTTACGTAACACTATAATATTATATCAATATCTAATATTCACTTTTATTCTTAAATTTTATTACTCTCATAATATAACCTTAAAAAACTATATTTGTTGTAGCATTGCTAAGATCATGACCAATACTCATGTATCCTTCGGTCTAATGATCGTGAGCATACACTCTTTTGTTACTATGTTATCCATAATAACATTGCTGAGATTGTAGAACCATTCTTAACAAATTGAAAATCTACCAACAAACTACTTCAATAATTCAAATAACTCCATCAAAGACTATTTGTAACTCCATCTACCAACAAACTACTTTAATAATTCAACATCAAAGACTATTTGTTATCTTCTCTATTAAAATATGTCAACTTAAGCTTCTAATGAGTCTAATTTATATAGATAAGTTGTTATATATATTTGAATATATCTAAATTATCTATTAGAAGTTAAATTGAGGGTAACTGTATCCATGGACAGAAGGGAGAAAATTATCCGTTATTTTAGAGTTAAATGAGGCGATGACAGCCATGTCAAATTTCAATAATTCAACATCAAAGACTATTTGTAACTCCATCAAATTTCAAGTTATTGTGACGAAAGGAGAGACGACTTTGAACGCCATGATAAACATGTGGACGATTTAGTTTAATAAATTTATGGATATTCGTCATTGTCATTTATTTTTCTTCCAACAATACATAACAATATTTTTCTTCGAACGTCGAATGTCCTGTTTGTTAAAAGAGCATCATTTGAATATTTCAAATATTAATGAAATATTTTAATATTAGAAAAATGATGATAATAAATTAGTTTCAAACCCTAACGTATGGTTGTTTTAAAACTAAAGATTAATTATGAAAATGTTTGTTTAGTGTTTAAAATTTAGATAGTTTGGATTTATCAAATTAAAATAGCTGCACTATTTTGTGGTTTCTTAGAGAATAGTATTTAGCATAATGGTGATAGAACTTCTTAAATAGACTTTTAAAATTAGGTTTATCAAATTAAAATAGTGCACTATTTTGTGGTTTCTTAGAGAATAGGATTTAGCATAATGGTGATAGAACTTCTTAAATAGACTTTTAAAATTAGGTTTTCTTCCCATTACAAACATAACATAGAATGGTGGAGGAGATCAATGTGGAGGATCCGTTTTGAACAAGTAAGTTTTTTTTTTTTGTAGTGGTTGCCTTTTTTTGTCTGTAGTGGTTGTCCTTGGTGGGATTCGGGGGTTCGTAGTCGTGGGTTTGCCGGTTTTCTCATTCTGTGAGCCCTCTATTTTATGCCTATGTTGTGACGAGAGTTCCTCTAGATGGTGAGTAACCTCCCTATGTTGTGGATAGAAAAACCTTTAAAATCCATGTTTCGGACCCTAGGCTTGCCAATCTTGTTGTATGGGGGGCCATCATCAAAATTTATGTCCAAATAATAGTAAAGGGGTTCCTATCAATCGTGGCAACAAAGCGAAGAATGACCCTCCTCCGTCTAACAGGCACATTCAAGGGAAACATAATGACTAGAAAAATCTGGCAAAAAAGAATAGAATTTGGACAAAGAAGACCCCTAAATTCTCCTAAGGTTAGAAAGGTAAGAATGTTTTGACCTCTCGTCCTTCTGAAGGTGGTCCATATATTGCTTATCCTAAGGAGATATTTCATTCTCCTTCTCCACCCAAGGCTTAGTATTTTCATGGCAATTTGGAGGTTGTGTTGGCTGAGGATATTGTTGATGCTGGGAGGGATATTCCTCTTTCGATCTTATTTTAGGGATTGGATTGTTTTGAGGCTGAGGAGGTCCCTATTCTAGATCCTTTGAAGGTGACATCTCATATAGTAGCGAATTCCTTCCCTATTGGGGATATTTCAAGTTCGATCAAGTCTCCTAAGTGTGTCATTGAGAAAGGCTCTCTTGGGCTAAAAATAAGAATCTTACATAAGAGACCAGTCGATTATAGATTCTCTAAGAGGGTTTGCAGACCTCCAAAAAAATTTAGAAGAAAGAGAGCCACTGATGAGGTGATGATGAATGGTGGTCAAGCCTGTCTTATTGTCGAAGGTGAAAATGGAGATAAACAACTCAGGTTAGACAGGTTCAAATACCCACAAGCCGAGGGAATTGGCAAGAAACTCTCTTTTTAATTTCCCATGAAGATTTGCTTCTGGAATTTTAGGGGGCTTAATAGCGCCTCTAAAAAATATCTTCTTGTGTCTTTACGTAAGGAGAAATTACCAGATTTTTTGTGTATCCAGGAATCCAAACTTGAGGCTTTTACTTGGGAAGCCACTCATAAGGTGGTTTGGAATTATTCAAGATTTATGGCTTCTAAAGCCATCGGATCTGCTAGTGACCTTCTTTTTTTTTGGGATTCATCCAAATTCGAGGGCCACATTATCTCCTTGTCTAATAGAGTAATCAATATCCTTTTTTGGTGTAAGTCCTCTCACAAATGGTGGGTGATGTCTAATATCTATGCTCCTAACTCCTTTTCTAATAGACATAGATTTTGGACCCTTCTTCTAGAGATGAGAGCCACTTTTCAACATGAGTCTTGGATGGTGGTTGGTGATTTCAATTCTCCTCTATTTCCTTCTAAAAAGTGGGGTGGAAATGTTGTGGATGAGAGAAGTATTTCAGATTTTCATGATTTTGTTAACCAAGTTGTTCTCCATGATATCAACCTTATGGGAGCCAAGTTTACTTGGAGTAACCGTAGGGTAGGTAATGGTCTTATTTTGAGTAGACTTGATAGAATATTAGTTTCCCATTCCTCCTTAGACTTATTCGGGGAAACTTCTTTATCCACTCTACCTCACATTGGTTTGTATCACAATCCTTTGTGGTTGGAAGTTCCAAAGGGGCTCCTATTTTTTCCTCGCCCATTTTGGTTTGAAGTGATGTGGTGTTCCCACCTAGATTTTGAAGCCATAATTCTTGATAGGTGGTAAGATCCCACTCCTAGTGCAGGTATGTATAAATTGTTATACAATATGTGAAGGCTCAGAGGTTACCTCAAGTTGTGGAACAAATTTTCTTTTGGAAATTTATTTCAAGAAAAAGAGCAGTTGCAATCTCTCATGTCCTCTATTGAATCTCAAGATTTATCTGAGGGGTTGCTTGCTGAGGAAAGATCTGTACTGTACTCTCCATGATGTCCAGGCTAAAGAGGAGCTCTTTTGGAAATAGAAGTCCAAAGAGTTATGGCTTAAGGAAGGTGATCGGAACTCTCATTTTTTCATTCATCCACCTTGCATTGAAGAGATTGGAATAGGATAAGGGAGATAGATAAACCTTATGGAGGGAGAAATTTAGATATTCTAGAGATTAGGAAAGAGGCAGTGGATTTCTTTAGCTCGTTGTTGTGTTCCTTGCCTCCCCGAGACCATGAGGTGAAATCAAGGATGTTGGAGGCCATCCCTAGAATGGTCACGATTGAAATGAATGATTCTCTCCTTGCACCGCTGTCAGATGATGAAATTATTACTGCTACAAAGTATTTGGGCCCTTTAAAGATCCCAAGGCCTGATAACTTCCCTCCTATATTTTTCAAAATATTTTGGTATATTTGTGGGGAGGATGTTTGTGATGCCATTCGCCATGTCCAAAGCTCAAGGGCATTACCGAAGGCTTTGAATTCATATTTTCTTACTTTAATTCCCAAGAAGGACTCAGTGTCATCGTTTAATGATTTTAGACCAATAATATTGTGCAATTTAGTTTATAAAATTTTCCCCAAAGCTATGGTCAATAGGCTGAAACCTATCATTTCAACCATCATTGATTCGGTCCAAAGCGGATTCGTTTTGGGAAGACAAATCCTGGATGGTGCTATAGTAATTCATGAGTTACTTCATTTGGCATAGAAAAGCGGATGGGTGGATTTTTTCCTCAAACTAGATGTTTATTAAGCCTATGACAGGGTTTCTTGACCTTTCTTATTTTTTGTCCTTAGGAAATTTAGTTTTAATAAATCTTGGGTGAATCTTATGGAGGCTGCTATTTCCTCGGCTTGGTTCTCAGTTTTGATTAATGGCTCCCCGACTAGTTTTTTCAACTAGCATAGAGGATTGCGACAGGGAGATCCTATCTCACCCTTTCTCTTTATCATCATGGTAGAGGTTCTTGGGCGATCTTTTAAATCTCATGCTATGGAGTTTGGAGTCAAATCAGCTTTACAAATTTCTCCTATATCTCATCAGCAATTTTTGGATGACATGTTGTTATCATGTCTGGCATATTTTTACCATGCCATAGATATCAAGGCTATTTTAGACTATTATGGGAGAAATTTCATGTAGCTGATCAACTTCCTCAAAAGAAACATATTTTTTAATAATAATCCTAAGATCTTCCAGCATAGGATTACTTCTTGTAGACACCAAAATAGCACCAATCCGATTACGTGACAGTGCTTTGGTTATGTCCCGTTTGCTTTCTTCTGGCCGTCCCTTCGACACCTTTCTTTTGTTTTATGTATTTTCTAGACAGAAGTTGGTCGTTTTAAAGGCAATATTCCTATGAAGTTTGTCGCCAAAGTCAAAAGGAAGCCTAAGGCTTGGGTGTCGCAAAATCGTGACACGCCAAGGCCAAAAGGAAGCCTAAGGCTTGGGTGTCGCGATTTCGTGACGTCGTGAAATTGCGACACGCCAAAGCCAAAAGGAAGCCTAAGGCTTGGGTGTCGCGAAATCGCGACGTCGCAAAATTGCAACACGCCAAAGCCAAAAGGAAGCCAAAGGCTTGGGTGTCACGAAATCGCGACACGCCAAGGCCAAAAGGAAGCCAAAGGCTTGGGCATCGTGAAATCACGACACGCCAAGGCCAAAAGGAAGCCAAAGTCTTAGGTGTCACGAAATTATGACGTCGCGATTTCGCGACACCACGAAATCGTGACACACCAAGGCCAAAAGGAAGCCTAAGGCTTGGGTGTCGTGAAATCACGACGTCGTGAAATCGCAACACACCAAGGCCAAAAGGAAGCCTAAGGCTTGGGTGTCGCGAAATCGCGACGTCGCGATATCGCGACGTCGCGATATCACGACGAACTCCCGTCTTTGCGCCTGTGCAGACATTAACCAATAAAGGCGGACTTTAAACCAATTAAAGGTGGACTTTAAACCAACGAAGGTAGACTTTAAACCAATTAAAGGCGGACTTTAAACAAACAAAAGTGCACTTTAAACCAATGACAGTGGACTTTAAACAAATGAAAATCACCATTAAAAATGGACATTAAACAATTGGTAGTGGAAGTCAGTCAATTACGTGGGCCGTTAGAGGACTGTCACATGGGCATTCATGAAAGCCCAAGTCATGGAGGACTTTCCTCTCTCATGGGAAGACATGACCGCCACATGGCACCTGTGACCACCACATGGCGCTTATGCATGCCTATCCAAAGAGACCCCTTGGGTCTATAAAATGGTGGAATTTTCCCACCCAAAAAGAAGGAGAAAAGAAAGGAAAATGTTTGGAGCAGCGAAGCCCTGCCAGTTTACCGCCAGACATTTTAGCATTGATTCATGTCATCCGCATCCGTGATCTCTTCTGCGAGGGAGGTCATCGGGTGTTTATGGAGAACGTGAATCCGGATCCATGGATCCATCCATTCGTCGACAAAGCTCAGTCTTCTATTTGTATTTCTTTTGCATAATAATAATATCGAGATTTTATGCGTTATGATTGTGGTTTTATTTTAGTTCATTTTATTTTATTTTTGCAATCCGTTGTTTTAATCAATCTTTATATGCATCCTTCATTAATTTTAGAAAATAAACGTTTCTTATTTTCAGCAGGTGCTACTAACATCTTTGTTGTTTCTTTGATCGCAGGAGGAGCAAAGAAAGGTTAAAGACTCATCAACACCAGCGACGACAACGTTTTGGCTCGCCCATTTCAAGTGTGGGCACGCCGAAGGAAGACTACTAGAAACGATTGTAACCAGAACATGCTAATCTTCCTAGCCCGTAAAGGGGACGAAGATGGAATGTAACCGAAACTGGAATCATATTAATAAAAATGGCTGTGCTCCTGTTTTTCATTATATGTTCGGTTTTGATTCGATTAAATTCGCTTTATTTCATGCATCGAGTTAGTTTTGTTTACATTACATCCTAGTACTGTTTTTCTTCCGAAATGCGCAACAAAAACCCACTGAGGTTAATCAAGTTGCTATAAATATCCCCAGGCCTGCACAAGAAATACAGCCTCAAAATGCTAATTATCAGGCAGTGCCTCCTAATTATGAAAGAGAAAATAAAAAACAGGAGCAAAATCAGCAGCGTTGCCCTAGGCGATAATTCACCCCTTATACGGAGTCCAGGGACTCCTTATTTGACCGCTTGTCAGCGGAAAATCTAATCACCCTTCCAGAAATCCAAAACATAGATCCTAACGCTCCCAAGCCTAAGGGATACAAGGAGGATTTATATTGTAGGTTCCATAGGCAAAGGGGACATGACCTAAACGCATGTTGGAAATTCAAGGGACTGATACAAGATTTGATTAATAATCAAACATTGGCAGTGGACAACCCCATAGCGCCAAATAATAAACAGATGGGGGTATTCAAGGACCCTTTGCCTACCCACGAGGCACAGGAAAAACCTCTTCAGGTCAATGAGGTGCGGCAGAATCTCCCCATGCAAGGATATGTGGGAATGATCAGGCATAGTAACTAGGAATAGGAAAATACTCAGGAGCTACCCCGGAGGTAGCTACAAGAGAAGTTCCTTCAACGTCGCAACCTCAACAACACACTGTGCAATTGCCTCCACCTAGACCCGAGGTCACGATACGGACCAAACTCACATAGAGTTTGCGGACCACATTGGCTAGGCTTTCCATTTATGAGCTTATACAACAGTCAGTGCCCCATCGAGAAGCTCTCATGGAAATTCTAAAAGCCATCGAGTTACAGCCTCATGAAGCAAATTCCTTCAATAACTTCGTAGGACATGTAAAATGATGTACGGAGCCAGTCATTACCTTTAGAGAGGATGAAGTTAAAACAGTACCGAATGACATGGCAGATCCACCCCTGCACGTTATCACGCGGGTCAACGAGATCCCGTACAAGAGAGTGTTGGTAGATACTGGCTCATCTAGTAACATCATTACCACTATAGCATTAAAACATCCTGGCCAAATTTCCCTCTCATATCACGGCTTCCACATACACACTGCAAGCATTCAATGATGCAATATGCTCGACAGTCGGCATAATTGTTCTACCCATCCAGGTAGGACAAAAGACGATACCCACATTGTGCCACATTTTGGAAGGCGAGATGGCATACAACATACCGCTAGGGCGACCATGGATCAGGGACATGAAGTGTGTCCCTTTGATAGCTCACCAATGTCTGAAGTATGCATTTGAAGGAGAAATACATGTAGTCCCGATGGACTTAGAACCCTTCAAATATTGCAATACAGTGCAATTGATGCCGCAATCAACCCTCCCGTTGACGCACTTGGATTTCCAGTTAAATCCATCTAGACAGGGTCCGATGCCGTGGGCACCATTGGTGACTAATCCATCAAAACCCCAGCCAGGTGCATCTTCATCATCTGCTCCTTCACCACCAACGCCACCTATCATGGCTAAACAGAAGGACAAAGGAAAATAGATCTTGGAAGGGGCTCAACCCCTAGAAGGGGTGTTGCCAACAATATCAATTGTCTCAATAGAAGAAATACCTAGTACAATGGAAGCTGAGGCTCCTAATCCACCCAACCTGGAATGGACTCAGGAAGGCCTTCCATTTCCTCCCTCTCAATCATCAACGATTACTGTTGAAATGACCAGTACAGGCCTGGGAGAATATCTGGTGCAGAATGTTGTAGCAACGCCCACGTTAGAATCAGTACAGGATATGGGGAGACCTCGCCTTCCCATAGGGACAATTGTTCCTTTAGGTTACCCACCAAACTAGACAAATTTTGTGTATGGGAGCCTTGATCATGGTGTTGAACCATGCAAGCAAAAGGACGAGGACGAAGAGCCTTTTGCAAAAAATGTCAATTATTTGTCGAACCCGAACTTCGCTCTGAGATATCTAGGCCAATGCAATTGGCACGGATACGGGTTAGGTAGGTATGAAAAAGGGGTGCGTGTCCTTTTACAGCCAAGATATCAAATGCCTTATGATAAGTCGGGAGTAGGGTTCAACCACCCTTTGCCCTTAGACATCTTGGTAGAAAACATGCAAGGCCTAGTAATAGGCAACAAGGGTGGATTGGCATCAGATCCTTATGCTAACCCGAACACAATGTACAAATTGGGAGATTATCTCCCATGGTCAACAACCACCCTTGGTAACATCAATAACCCTTCTCCGTTGATAGAGAGAGGTGAAAGTTCGGACACTAACTTCCAAGGAGAACATAAACAGTGTCCAGATATCTTTTTGAAATTGTTCCCTTTAGAGGTTCCAATTGAACCAATGCAATGTCAAGAGAATCATGTCCCCCCATCGAGTGTGGAACAACCGCAATGGGATCAGATTAATTTGCTCGAACAAGATGAGCATAATATGGCATAGATAGCTATCGGGGCCAATGAGGGCCTTTGGATTACCGACAATGATTACATAGATGAAACTAAGATGGAATATCTTAATCATGCGCAATGACACAATCACCCTGTAACTCATGAAGAAATGATGGCACAAATAGGCATAAGGTTAGGGCATGAATGGTACATAGACCCAGCAGGGTGGGACCAAGTTTTGGATCAATGGCTCCAATTTCACGACGAGCACCGTCCACCCCGAGACCCTATAATGACATCAGTGCCGAGGGAAGACCCTATCTTCCTATCAACACATAGGGCCGATCCGTTCATGCCCGTCCCTATAGAGCTAGATCCAGAGAATAGTGAGCATCCAGAATGTTCGAGTTATCACACCCGTAGTAATGGAGATCAAATTCATTTCATCCACATGATCTCCATTGATTTGACTGCACCCATCCGTAATCCGGCCGATCCAACATGGTCATTGCATCTAGACACAGATGCCATCGACTGGGATCACGTCAATTCACCTATCTACCCATCAGAGTACTAGCCTTTTGGTAAGATGCCTCATTTTACCTCAGGGACAACTCAGGATATTTTTCAGGCCGAAGAGGGACCCGAGGTTCCAAACATAGATTTAAACTCAGCTAATGATATCCATTTGATCCCGACTCCACATCAGTTGGAGGACGGATCCCACATGTCGACGGAGGAGACGACTGATGTAGACATCGGCTTAGACCCAATGAATCCACATATTATCAAGTCTGGGGGTAAGCTTATCCCCTGAAGAGCAAGCCGACTACATTGCCCTTCTCAAAGAGAAGAAGGAGGTTTTTGCATGGTCATACAGAGACATTCCGGGGCTAGATCCGCAGCTAGTCATGCATAATTTAACGCTTGACCCGACAATCAAGCCAGTTAATCAAAAACTACGTAAGATGCACCCAATAGTGGCCTTTATGGTCAAAGATGAATTGCAAAAGTTGTTGGATGCACAATTTGTCATCTGCATGGATTATCCGCCATGGCTGTCCAACATGGTGCCCGTCAAAAAGCCCGACGGGAGGATTTGCATATGCACTGATTTTCAAGATCTAAATAAAGCGAGTCCTAAGGATGATTTCCCCTTGCCAAGCATCGACGCGTTGGTAGATGCTACAACAGGTCATGAAATGCTATCCCTCGTGGATGGTTTCTTGGGATACAATCAGATTGGTATCAATCCTGAGGATCAACTCAAAACGGCGTTCACAACTCTTTGGGGGACATTTTGTTATAAGGTCATGCCTTTTGGCCTTAAAAATGCTCGCGCCACTTACCAACATGCCATGACGTATATCTTCCATGATTACATGCATAAAACTTTGGAAGATTACATGGATGATCTGTTAGCCAAGTCTCTTTTGCGCTCAGATCATCTTGGTGACTTAAGCAAGATCCTCGATCACCTCATGGAGCATAAGGTCAGACTGAATCCCAAGAAGTGCGTATTCGATGTCACATCTGGAAAACTCTTGGGTTTCATAGTTTCAAAGCGAGGCATCGAGGTGGACCCAAAGAAAGTCAAGGCAATCCTTGAAATGGCTCCCCCAACTACCATTAAGCAGCTCAGAAGTCTGTAGTGAAAGGTCGTGTCAATCAAGCGCTTCATAGCGCAGCTATCTGACAAGTGCCGACCCATGAACAAATTATTGCACAAGGGGGTTACATTTCACCTGCGATGACGAGTGCCAGCCTTTGATGACATAAAACAATACTTGGCTTCGTCGCGCAAAATTGGCACCACCTAGACCAGGAGTGTCGTTCTACTTATACATCTCGGCCATCGAGGTGGCACTGGCGCCATGCCGGCCTGGAAGAATGAACTTCACAAAGAACAGGCTACTTACTATCTTTGTCGCACCCCGGCGCTACGAACTTAACTATGCATACGTCGAGAAACTCTGCTGGCGTGGGGTGTTTTCTACCAAGAAGCTACGCCACTACATGCTGAGCAACACTACGTATGTTGTGTCTAAGGAAAATCCATTGCGATACATGATGAGTCATACTTATCATAGTAGTCGCACGACGAAATGGATCATGTTGTTGACGGAATTTGACATAGAGTTTATTGGACAAGGGCGCAACCTTTTATCCACTGGGGAACCTTGAGTTCATGCTTCAGGAATGCCAAGCGTTTGATCGCGTTTGATCGATTTTTGATTGCTGCTTGTTTACTGCCCCAAGCAGGAGCATGATTGTCTTTGTCAATGATTCTTTGAATGCATGCCATTGCCTTGATTGGGTGTGTGTTTGTTGATTGGTGACTAAGTGTGACTACCCCCTCAAGCGACGAATCGATGAGGGAATGATGGCCATGAGAAAAGCGACGAGTCGCTTGACCCAAGATGACTTAGGTGAGGGTGCTTCAGATGTTTTTCCATTGAATGTGCAAGCATTTTTCTGACTTTTGGACCTATTTTTGGTGGGTAAAAACGCTTTTGGTGATGCCATAATGGGGTGAAAGTGTCAAGAATCCGTCGTCCCATGGAGCGGTCTGACTATGGTAGCCTTCTTAGGGAGTAGAATAGTGACCATTTGTGCCCCGACATCGATTTTCTATGCCAAGAGGTTAAGCGCAAGAGTATTGATGTCCGACAATTTTATTGTGTCCGACAATAATTGATGGTGATGGATGCATGCTTATGGTAATGGATATATATGGTATGATAAATGCAATTGTTTTTTATTTATATGTGATATGCAAAATGTAATGGATGAAATGAATTTGTGTTGTTTGGTTAGGGCACCATAGACTGTTTAGGACTTTGTTATTTTGTTTTTAAGCGATTATCGTGGTAGATGACTTTGTATGTATGCATGTGGTTTTTTTGTATTTCTGATGGTATTGTAAGGATTAAAAGTAGTGCAGTTGGTTTAGAAATGTAGCTATGGTTTTGTGAGACTCAGACGGTTTTAACTCACTAGCCATGACTGTACTTTATCTTACAAGACTTTTGAACAAGGTATGAATCGGACTTGTTTTTGACCAAGTTATTTTGCATCCCTGTGTGTGCAATTGAGTTCATTTATGTGGTATTCATCAGGATACCTCCAGTGCCAGATAGGCTATCAACCAAACCTGTACTGAGGATCACCTAATTAGCTCCACTAACTCCTTTGTTGTATTTATACAGATTAATCTGCATTGCTTTCTAGGATACCATAAGCTAGCTCATCCACATGTAAACATTGATCTGTACACGAGTTAATGTGACAGATATATCGTCGTGCGGGTAGGATACCACCATTGCCAGATAGGCTGTCAACCATACCTATAATGAGGATCACCTAGATGGTTTTCGAATGCTGAGAATTCCAAGGATTCAAGTTCAGGTTATTTGTTGGCTGAATGATTTGGGAGACTTGCTAGTCTATATAGTGACGAAAATCACTATTTATTTTTTATTAATTTTTTTCTTTGAGCAAGGATTTGGGATAGTGGTGATAACCACTGTTATTTGATTTTGTATTTTGAGCAATGTTAGTTTGGGCTTGTGAATGGCCTTGATCCTTGTGGCCTTGGGGACGACTACCCATCCCTTGCAGGGACGTGTAGTATGAATCCTTACGACTTTGGGAACAAAGGGGGTGATGGAGATTATGAAGTAAGGGCATTGATATTTTAGTCCTTGGGGACGACTACCCATCCTGGTTAGGGGCGGATAGTACGAATCCTTACAACTTGGAGACCAAAGGTGAATGGAAAGTGTTAGGATGATGATTTGTTTGAATTTTGTTTGTGAATGGCATTGATCCTTTTAGGTCTTGGGGATGACTACCCATCCTTGGCAGGGACGTGTAGTACGAATCCTTACAACTTTGGGAACCAGCTATGAGTGGGATTTGGTAGTGGTAAAAACCACTGTTTATCAAGGTGAATGGATAGGGCAGAGCTCGTCCTTTTGTCAATTCTCAGCATTCTGGAACCATTCGCACAAGGGGATGAGCAAGATAACCGTTTCACTTATGGTGACCTGGATTACTGTGCAAGTTTCATCTTTCGTTCACACAGCTTGGAAATTTTTATGTGTTTTAATTTGTGTTGGGATGCTACATAACAAGGCGTATTTCAAGTGTAACTCTACCCTCGTAAAATCTGTCTGACTCCGTACATGACGTGGCTAAAGAGCAAAATGATGATTGAATTACGAAAAATCTTGATACATTAGAAGACCACTGACTCTATTGTGGTAAAAAGTCGTGAATGGCGTTTTTGTTTGTTGTTTTATAAAATGGAACGATGTGGAACCAGATGGACTAGCAGAGCAATTATAGCCTATGGTGCCTTTGACCTGTACAACCACAAATATGCAATGTATGGATGCAATGGTTAATGCAGCTATGTATTTTTGTTTTTTTTTTTTGTATTTTTGATGGATTGATTTTTGTGAATATGAAGATGAGATGCGAGAAGCGCTTTTTATTGATGAATTTGAACATGCCTAGAAATGAGACGCAAAATTTTGTTGTTTTTGAATTTTTTTATTTTTATTTTTGACCAAGCGATTGTGGGGATCCTTGGAGCGTTTTGGGATTGACCAAGCGATTATAGGAATCCTTGGAGCATTTTTGGGGTGACCAAGTGATTGTGATAATCCTTGGAGCTTTTGGGGTGACCAAGTGATTGCAATAATCCTTGGAGCTTTTGGGGTGACCAAGTGATTACGATAATCCTTGGAGCTTTTTGGGTTTTGACCAAGTGATTGCGATAATCCTTGGAGCTTTTGGGGTGACCAAGCGATTGCGATAATCCTTGGAGCTTTTGGGGTGACCAAGTGATTGCGATAATCCTTGGTGCATTTTGGGATTGACCAAGCGATTTTAGGAATCCTTGGAGCATTTTGGGATTGACCAAGCTATTTTAGGAATCCTTAGAGCATTTTGGGATTGACCAAGCGATTTTAGGCATCCTTGGAGCATTTTGGGATTGACCAAGCGATTTTAGGCATCCTTGGAACATTTTGGGATTGACCAAGCGATTTTAGGGATCCTTGGAACATTTTGGGATTGACCAAGCAATTTTAGGGAATCATTGGAGCATTTTTGGGATGTGGCTATCTTAGATATGGAATGGTTGCAAATGACTAATATTCAAGGGTTCTGTTTCCTTGATTCCGTCAAGAGAGGCTAGCCGATACGTCCCGGGTCCTATTTTGCTATCAATGACATATGGACCTAACCAATTTTCCGCAAACTTGTCCCTTAGGTGGGACGGAAAACTAGAGTTCTGTTGGTTTTCCTTCAAAACCAAATCACCAACCCAAAATTCCCTTAGGTGAACTTTCATGTTGTAAGATTTCTTAAGTCGCTCTTGATATATACGTAAATGCTCGAGAGTATTAATGCGTCGTTCGTCAAGCAACGTAAGCTGGTCTAACCGGGCCTGCCGCGCAGTGTCATCATCGATGAACTCCTACATTGATATGCACAGGGAAGGAATTTCCAATTCTAGAGGCATGACTACCTCGGAGCCATACACGAGCGAAAATGGAGTAGCCCCAGTGGGCGTCCGAATGCTAGTGCGATAAGCCCAAAGGGCAAGTGGAATTTTGATGTGCCAATCCTTATGACTGTTTGCGACTATCTTTTTAAGGATGGCAACTAGCATTTTGTTTGACGCCTCTTTGGCCCATTTGCCTGCGGATAATAGGGTGTCGAAAAACTATGCTGAATTTTGTACTTTGTGGTCAAAGCATGCACGTCTTTGTTCTTGAATGATGGCATATTATCCGAGATTATTTTGGATGGAATACCAAAACGACATATGTTATGCAAAATGAACTCCATAATGCGGGGTCCTGTCATAGAGGTCAGCGGAATTGCTTCCACCCACTTGGTAAAATACTCTATGGCCGTTATGATAAACGTGTGACGGCCTGACGATGCAGGGGAGATCTTTCCAATTAGATCGAAGCCCCATCGCAAAAATGGCCAAGCGATCGGAATGTCCGCAAGGCACAGGAAGGTACATACATCAAATTGGCATGACGTTGACACTTCACACACTTCTTGACATATGCGCAACAATCTCGCTCTAAAGATGGCCAATAATAGCCCATGCAAAAAATGTGCTTTGCAATGGCCATACCACTGAAGTGGCGACCACATGTACCATCGTGCGCTTGGAAAACTACCCAAGTGGACTCTTGCTGGTCCAAGAAACGAAGGAGAATCCCTTCATAGCTGCAATGATACAAAATGTCTCCTATCAAGACATACTTAGCCGCTTTCTGCTTGAATGTTCGTTTTACGACATGCATCAATCCAAGCGGGAGATTACCTAACTTGAGGTAGTCTCTAATGGGTAAATACTAGTCTTGTTGATCAGAAACCTCGACATGAAAGAATGTAATCCCTCTTGAAGTTCATCCCTAACAAATGCTGAGAGGGATAGAACTTGTAAGAACAACGTTGTGTTGCTATTAATGGGAGTAGGGGAGAATAAGGACCCCCAGTTGGCATGTTTCAGACGATCGTGGATTCGAGAGAACTTATTCGAGGATGGTTCAATCTGGATCATGTGGATTCCTGATGTCAAGTCAGAGCTTGCACACTCCATCGCAGATTGCGATAGGGTTTTGACTTGAATGGTTGTCATATCACCAGAAAGGTCTTACGGGATTAATGACCCCAAGGAGGCCATACTGTCCTCCTTTAATTGGTTTAAAGTCTGCCTTTCGTTGGTTTAAAGTCTGCCTTTAATTGGTTTAAAGTTTGCCTTTATTGGTTAATGTCTGCCCAGGCGCAAAGACGGGAGTTTGTCGCGATATCGCGACGTCACGATTTCGCGACACCCAAGCCTTAGGCTTCCTTTTGGCCTTGGCGTGTCGTGATTTCGTGACGTCGCAAAATCGTGACGTCATGATTTCATGACACCCAAGCCTTAGGCTTCCTTTTGGCCTTGGCGTGTCGTGATTTTGTGACGTTGTGATTTCACGACACCCAAGCCTTAGGCTTCCTTTTGGCCTTGGCGTGTCACGATTTCGTGATGTCACGAAATTGTGACGTCACGATTTCATGACACCCAAGCCTTTGGCTTCCTTTTGGCCTTGGCGTGTTGTGATTTCATTATGCCCAAGCCTTTGGCTTCCTTTTGGCCTTGGCGTGTCGCGATTTTGTGACACCCAAGCCTTTGGCTTCCTTTTGGCTTTGGCGTGTCGCGATTTCGCAACACCCAAGCCTTTGGCTTCCTTTTGGCTTTGGTGTGTCATGAAATCGAGCCTTAGGCTTCCTTTTGGCCTTGGCGTGTCACAATTTTGTGACACCTAAGCCTTAGGCTTCCTTTTGGCCTTGGTGTGTCACGATTTCACGACGTCGCGAAATCACGACGTCGCGATTTCGTGACACCCAAGCCTTTGGCTTCCTTTTGGCCTTGGCGTGTCGCGATTTCACGATGCCCAAGCCTTTGGCTTCCTTTTGGCCTTGGCATGTCACGATTTCATGACACCCAAGCCTTTGGCTTCCTTTTGGCTTTGGCGACAAACTTCATAGGAATATTGCCTTTAAAACGACCAACTTCTGTCTGGAAAATACATAAACAAAAGAAAGGTGTTGAAGGCGGATGACCAGAAGAAAGCAAACAGGACATAACCAAATCACCAATCCGATTACGTGATAGTGCTTTGGTTATGTCCCGTTTGCTTTCTTCTAGCCGTCTGCCTAAGGCTTGGGTGTCGCAAAATCGCGACGTCACAAAATAATGACACGCCAAGGCCAAAATGAAGCCAAAGGCTTAGGTGTCATGAAATCACGACACGCCAAGGCCAAAAGGAATCCAAAGGCTTGGGCATCATGAAATCGCGACACGCCAAGGCCAAAAGGAAGCCAAAGGCTTGGGTGTCACGAAATCGTGACACGCTAAGGCCAAAAGGAAGCCTAAGGCTTGGGTGTCACGAAATCATGACACACCAAGGCCAAAAGGAAGCCTAAGGCTTGGGTGTCGTGAAATCACGATGTCGCAATTTCACGACGTCGTGAAATCGTGACACGCCAAGGCCAAAAGGAAGCCTAAGGCTTGGGTGTCGTTTAATCGCGACGTCGCGATATCGCAACGTCGCGATATCACGACAAACTCCCGTCTTTGCACCTAGGTAGACATTAACCAACAAAGGTGGACTTTAAACCAATTAAATGTGGACTTTAAACCAACGAAGGCGGACTTTAAACCAATTAAAGGCGGACTTTAAACAAACGAAAGTGCACTTTAAACCAATGACAGTGGACTTTAAACAAACAAAAATCACCATTAAAAATGGACATTAAACAATTGGTAGTGGAAGTCAGTCAATTACGTGGGCCGTTAGAGGACTGTCACAGGGGCATTCATGAAAGCCCAAGTCATGGAGGACTTTCCTCTCTCATGGGAAGACATGACCGCCACATGGCACCTGTGACCACCACATGGCGCTTATGCATGCCTATCCAAAGAGACCCCCTGGGTCTATAAAATGGTG
Organism: Wollemia nobilis; assembly: GCA_028583015.1. Lineage (NCBI taxonomy): Eukaryota > Viridiplantae > Streptophyta > Pinopsida > Araucariales > Araucariaceae > Wollemia > Wollemia nobilis. The sequence continues at coordinate 513,189 of JAQPPZ010003168.1, read as the reverse complement.
GACTTTTCCCACCCAAAAAGAAGGAGAAAAGAAAGGAAAACGTTTGGAGCAACGAAGCCCTACCAGTTTACCGCTAGACATTTTAGCATTGATTCATGTCATCCGCATCCGTGATCTCTTCTACGAGGGAGGTCATCAGGTGTTTATGGAGAACGTGAATCTGGATCCATGGATCCATCCATTCATCGACAAAGCTCAGTGTTCTATTTGTATTTATTTTGCATAATAATAATATCGAGATTTTATGCGTTATGATTGTGGTTTTATTTTAGTTCATTTTATTTTATTTCTGCAATTTGTTGTTTTAATCAATCTTTATATGCATCCTTCATTAATTTCAAAAAATAAACGTTTCTTATTTGCAGCAGGTGCTACTAACATCTTTGTTGTTTCTTTGATCGCAGGAGGAGCAGCAAAGGTTAAAGACTCATCAACACCAGCGGTGGCAACATTTTGGCCCGCCCATTTCAAATGTGGGCACGCGGAAGGAAGACTACTAGAAACGATTGTAACCAGAACATGCTAATCTTCCTAGCCCATAAAGGGGACGGAGATGGAATGTAACTGAAACTGGAATCATATTAATAAAAAGGGTTGTGCTCTTGTTTTTCATTATAATTTCGGTTTTGATTCAATTAAATTCGCTTTATTTCATGCATCGAGTTAGTTTTGTTTACATTACATCCTAGTACTATTTTTCTTCCGAAATCTCGTGCTTTCAATGGCGATCACAGTGGGACCCTGTCCCATGCATTTTTGAGATCAAGAAACTGATTGAAATTTATGTTTTTGTGCTTGCAGGTACCAGGCCGAGAATCAGAAACAGTCGATTTGGGCAAAAAAGATAGCCGATTTGGGCGGAAAAGAGGTAACGGTTTCTAACTGTCCTTGTCATTTTTTTCTGTGATATTTTTGTTTTCTGTCATGTTTGCCTTCTTAGGGAAAGAGGTTGCTGCCTGTTTCATTTTTAAATAAAAATAATCACACACACTTCACACAATATTTTTAAACCAAGGAGCTAGTCATAAGACCCCAGCCCTTGATCAAGACCATCGGTGGATTTCATCACCACCTTGGCTTGATTTTGCATTCATTTCCCCGATTGTCACTGTTGTTAGGCATAAATCTTGACGAAAGCTGACCGAGTGGGGAGGCAAGCCAGGCTCCCACATAGGGCGACGCATCCGCCCGCCCCTTTCACACCAATGAAAGGGAGTACGAGGAAGATCATCGCATTCCTCGAGAGCAACATACAACATGGGAGCCTTGCGCTTCTGCACCTGCTAGATATCATGATCACCCATTAAGGCCAGAGCCTCAAGTAAATGTCGCCAATCTCGACAGAGGGAAGCGCCACATAGAAGTCCCAGATCCTCAAAACTAAGATAGATACATCGAAGAGGCGACTAGGCCCCCTAGAATCAAAATGATAGAGCAAATTGGCTTATCATTTTCTAGACATGTCTCCTACCAAGCGTAGATCAAGTAGCTTAAGCAGGATCAACAACAGCTAGAACAATTATATCACCTTAATAAAGAGCGCATTTGGCACCAAACAAATGAGCTACTCCGCACCACTGTGCTTGAAAAGGTTCAGACCCCCCAAACATAGAGGGTAGAAAGGTACGAGAGGCACAACCTCATAGTGCATGATAGGTCTCCAAGACCTTGCCAAGAGGTGCCTTTAAGACAACCGAGACATGAGCAGGAGGCCACTCCCAGGAATGACGACGGGCACCCTTCGCGGGCGCCCACCCCTGTTCATCGAGCCCGCCCAATAACTCCTCGAGAAGCTTATGAGGAGTATGAACAAGTAGAACGAGCCGAAATGCCCTATCAAGGCAGAGGAGGTGCTATCCAGCCACCCCTCCATAGGCATCCAGTTGCCCATAACACACAACAGGAACGAGTTACAGAGGAAGAGATTAAATCTTCTGATGCATACAAAGCGCTATTAGAGCATTTGGAGTCTGTGGAGATGAAAACTTCTGGGCACCAAAAGCCCACGCTACGAAAACTCCGCAGTCATCCGGTGAATCCGTCAGTGTCCACACATCTTTATCCCGAACATTTCAAGTTGCCTCAGTTGGTAGTTTTTAAGGGTGAAGAAGATGCTCAAGAGCACGTGACAAGATTCCTGAGCCAATGCTTTGGCATTCAGGATAATGATGCGTTGTTGCTAAGGACTTTCATAACCACATTCGTAGGTCCTGCCTCGGATTGGTTCACATAGTTGCCGAAGCATAGCATAAATAACCTAGATCAATTAGTAGATGCGTTCCTGGAACGCTTTGCATTCAACAACAAGAAGAAGGCATCATTGAGTGATCTGGCTAGCCTCAGGAAATATGAGGAAGAGAAAATGGTGGCTTATGGGAATCGATGGAGGGCTCTGCTTTCTAAGCTACCTTACCTTCCCCCTATGTCCGACATCACACAGATGTTTGCACGAAGTTGCTTGAAATTGATCTTTGGGCTATTGCAGCTACATCAATATGCCACTTTAGAAGAAGCTCTGGCGCAAGCCAAAATTATTGAAGAGATCAAAATAGGGGAAGGCGCAATTGCCAAGCCTAAAAAGAAAGAGTGGAACAAAAACACCAAGACAGGGAATGCGCAACAAAAGCCCACTAAGGTTAATCAAGTTGCTATAAATGTCTCCAGGCCTACACAAGAAATATAGCCTCAAAAGGCTAATTATCAGGCAGTGCCTCCTAATTATGAAAGAGAAAATAAAAAATAGGAGCAAAATTAGTAATGTTGCCCTAGGCGACAATTCACCCCTTATACGGAGTCCAAGGACTCCTTATTTGATCGCTTGTCAGCGAAAAATCTAATCACCCTTCCAGAAATCCAAAACATAGATCCTAATGCTCCCAAGCCTAAGGGATACAGGGGAGGATTTATATTGTAGGTTCCACAGGCAAAGGGGACATGACCTAAACGCATGTTGGAAATTCAAGGGACTGATACAAGATTTGATTGATAATCAAACATTGGCAGTGGACAACCCCATAGCGCCAAATAATCAATAGATGGGGGTATTCAAGGACCCTTTGCCTGCCCACGAGGCACATGAAAAACCTCTTTAGGTCAATGAGGTGCGATAGAATCTCCCCATGCAAGGATATGTGGGAATGATCAGCATAGTGACTAGGAACAGGAAATACCCAGGAGCTGCCCCGGAGGCAGCTACAAGAGAAGTTCCTTCAACGTCGCAACCTCAACAAAACACTGTGCAATTGCCTCTGCCTAGACTTGAGGTCACGATACGAACCAAACTCACACAGAGTTTATGAACCACATCAGCTAGGCTTTCCATTTATGAGCTTATACAGCAGTCAACGCCCCATCGAGAATGGAAATTTTGAAAGCCATCGAGTTACACCCTCATGAAGCAAATTCCTTCAATAACTTCGTAGGACATGTAAAACGATGTACGGAGCCGATCATTACCTTTAGAGAGGATGAAGTTAAAATAGTACCGAATGACATGGCAGATCCACCCCTGCACGTTATCGCGTGGGTCAACGAGATCCCGTACAAGAGAGTGTTGGTAGATACTGGCTCGTCCCGTAACATCATTACCACTACAACATTAAAACATCTGAAGCTGCTAGCCTCTCATATCATGGCTTCCACATACACATTGTGAGCATTCAACGATGCAATATGCTCGACAGTCAACACAATTGTTCTACCCATCCAGGTAGGACAAAAGACGATACCCACATTGTGCCACATTTTGGAAGGCGAGATGGCATACAACATATTGCTAGGGCGACCATGGATCAGGGACATGAAGTGTGTCCCTTCGATAGCTCACTAGTGTCTAAAGTATGCATTTGAAGGAGAAATACATGTAGTCCCGATGGACTTAGAACCCTTCAAATATTGCAATATAGTGCAATTGATGCCGCAATCAACCCTCCCATCGATGCACTTGGATTTCTAGTTAAATCCATCTAGACAGGGTTCGATGCCACGGGCACCATTGGTGACTAATCCATAAAAACCCCAGCCAGGTGCATCTTCATCATCTGCTCCTTCACCACCAACGCCACTCGTCATGGCTAAACATAAGGACAAAGGAAAACAGATCTTGGAAGAGGCTCAACCCCTAGAAGGGGTGTTGCCAATGATATCAACTGTCTCAATAGAAGAAATACCTAACACAATGGAAGCTGAGGCTCCTAATCCACCCAACCTAGAATGGACTCATGAAGGCCTTCCATTTCCTCCCTCTCAATCGTCAACGATTACTGTTGAAATGACCAGTACGGGCCTGGGAGAATATCTGGTGCAGAATGTTGTAGCAACACCCACGCTAGAATCGATCAGGGACATGGGGAGACCTCGCCTTCCCATAGGGACAGTTGTTCCTTTAGGTTACCCACCAAACCAGACAAATTTTGTGTATGGGAGCCTTGATCATGGTGTTGAACCATGCAAGCAAAAGGATGAGGACGAAGAGCCTTTTGCAGAAAATTTCAATTATCTGTCGAACTCGGACTTCGCTCTGAGATATCTAGGCCAATGCAATTGGAACGGATACGGGTTAGGCAGGTATGAACAAGGGGTGCGTGTCCTTTGCCAGCAAAGATATCAAATGCCTTATGATAAGTCGGGAGTAGGGTTCAACCACCCTTTGCCCTTAGACATCTTGGTAGAAAACATGCAAGGCCTAGTAATAGGCAACAAGGGTGGATTGGCATCAGATCCTTATGCCAACCCGAACACAACGTACACATTGGGAGATTATCTCCCATGGTCAACAACCACCCTTGGTAACATCAATAACCCTTCTCCGTCGATAGAGAGAGGTGAAAGTTTGGACACTAACTTCCAAGGAGAACATAAGCAGTGTCCAGATATCTTTTCAAAATTGTTCCCTTTAGAGGTTCCAATTGAACCAGTGCAATGTCAAGAGAATCAAGTCCCCCCACCGAGTGTGGAACAACCGCAATGGGATCAGATTAATTTGCTTGAACAAGATGAGCATAATATGGCACAGACAGCTGTCGGGGCCAATGAGGGCCTTTGGATTACCGATAATGATTACATAGATGAAACTAAGATGGAATATCTTAATCATGCGTGACGACACAATCACCCTGTAACTCATGAAGAACTGATGGCACAACTAGGCATAAGGTTAGGGCATGAATGGTACATAGACCTATCAGGGTGGGACCAAGTGTTGGATCAATGGCTCCAATTTCACGACGAGCACCGTCCACCCCGAGACCCTATAATGACATCAGTGCCAAGGGAAGACCCTGTCTTCCTATCAACACATAGGGTCGATCCATTCATGCCCATACCTCCAGAGCTAGATCCAGAGAATAGGGAGCATCCAGAATGTTCGAGTTATCACACCCACGGTAATGGAGATCAAATTCATTTCATCCACATGATCTCCATTGATTTGACCGCACCCATCCGCAATCCGGCCGATCCAGCACGATCATTGCATCTAGACACAGATGCCATCGACTGGGATCGCGTCAATTCACCTATCTACCCATCAAAGTACTGGCCTTTCGGTAAGATGCCTCATTTTACCTCAGGGACAACTCAAGATATTTTTCATTCCGAAGAGGGACCCGAGGTTCCAAACGTAGATTTAAACTCAGCTAATGATATCCATTTGATCCCGACTCCACATCAGTTGGAGGATGGATCCCACATGTCAGTTGAGGAGACGACTGACGTAGACATCGGCTTAGACCTAATGAATCCACAAATTATCAAGCTGGGGGTAAGCTTATCCCTTGAAGAGCAAACCGACTACATTGCCCTTCTCAGAGAGAAGAAGGAGGTTTTTGCATGGTCATACAGAGACATGTCGGGGCTAGATCCGTAGCTAGTCATGCATAATTTAATTCTTGACCCGACAATCAAGCCAGTTACACAAAAACTACGTAAGATGCACCCAACAGTGGCCTTGATGGTCAAAAATGAATTGCAAAAGTTGTTGGATGCACAGTTTGTCATCTGCGTGGATTATCCGCCATGGTGCTCCAACATGGTGCCCATCAAAAAGCCCGATGGGAGGATTCGCATATGCACCGATTTTCAAGATCTAAACAAAGCGAGTCCTAAGGATGATTTCCCCTTGCCAAGCATCGACGCGTTGGTAGACGCTATAGCAGGTCATGAAATGCTATCCCTCATGGATGGTTTCTTGGGATACAATCAGATTTGTATCAATCCTGAGGATCAACTCAAAATGGCGTTCACAACGCCTTGGGGGACATTTTGTTATAAGGTCATGCCTTTTGGCCTTAAAAATGCTGGCGCCACTTACCAACGTGCCATGATGTATATCTTCCATGATTACATGCATAAAACTTTGGAATATTACATGGATGATCTGTTAGCCAAGTCTCTTTTGCGCTCAGATCATCTCGGTGACTTAAGCAAGATCCTCGATCACCTCATGGAGCATAAGGTCAGATTGAATCCCAAGAAGTGCGTATTCGACGTCACATCTGGAAAACTCTTGGGTTTCATAGTTTCAAAGTGAGGCATCGAGGTGGACCCAAAGAAAGTCAAGGCAATACTTGAAATGGCTCCCCCAACTACCATTAAGCAGCTTAGAAGTCTGCAGGGAAAGGTCACGTCAATCAAGCGTTTCATAGCGGACAGTCCACGACAAGTGCCGACCCATGAACAAATTATTGCACAAGGGGGTTACATTTCATTGGGATGATGAGTGCCAGTCAGCCTTTGATGACATCAAACAATACTTGGCTTCGTTGCCAGTATTGGCACCACCTAGACCAGGAGTGTCATTCTACTTATACATCTTAGCTACTGAGGTGGCACTGGGCGCCATGCTGGCCCAAAAGAATGAACTTCACAAAGAACAGGCAACTTACTATCTTAGCCACACCGTGGTCAGTTACGAACTTAACTATGCATACGTCGAGAAACTGCGCTGGCAGTGGTGTTTGCTACCAAGAAGCTATGCCACTACATGTTGAGCAACACTACGTATGTTGTGTCTAAGGAGAATCCATTGCGATACATGATGAGTCGTACTTATCATAGTAGTCGCACGGCAAAATGGATCATGTTGTTGATGGAATTTGACATAGAGTTTATTAGACAAAAATCTATCAAAGGACAGAGTCATAGCCGATCAACTAGCAGAGGCTCCTCTTGAAGACGATCAGCCTCTAGTCATAGAACTACCCGATGATGGGGTCTTCCATGTCTCAAAATCGCCAGATTCTGATGAGCCTGAGTCACAGTGCCGACATAACCTTATTTTTTGATGGTTCTAAGTGTGAGCAAGGTGGTGGTGCGGGAATAGTATTCTTCACACCACAGGGTGCTCCAATGCCCTTGTCATTTAAATTAAATTTCCCATGCACCAAAAATAATGCAGAGTATGAAGCCTTGCTCATAGGTCTTCAGACAACAATCACCATGAACATCAAATGACTAAACATCTTTGGTGATTCGCTGTTAATCATCAATCAATTCAAAGGGGTATACCAATGCAAATGCCTAGTTTTGCAGGCTTATAAAGCCCTTGTGGACAAATTCCTAGCAAAACTTGAATGGTACGACATCGAGGCACTCCCTCGGTCATCGAATCATTTTGTAGACACAATGGCCTCCTTGGGGTCATTAATCCCGCAAGACCTTTCTGGTGATATGACAACCATTCAAGTCAAAACCCTATCACAATCTGCGATGGAGCGTGCAAGCTCTGACTTGACGTTAGGAATCCACATGATCCAGATTGAACCATCCTCGGATAAGTTCTCTCGAATCCACGATCGTCTGAAACATGCCAACTGGGGGTCCTTATTCTCTCCTACTCCCATTAATAAAAACACAACACTGTTCTTACAAGTTCTATCCCGCTCAAAATTTGTTAGGGATGAACTTCAAGAGGGATTGGTTGTTCATACTGTCAAGGTTTTTGATCAACAGGACTGGTATTTACCCATTAGAGACTACCTCAAGTTAGGTAATCTCCCGCTTGGATTGACGCATGCCGCAAAACAAACATTCAAGCAGAAAGCGGCTAAGTATGTCTTGATAGGAGACATTTTGTATCGTCGCAGCTATGAAGGGATTCTCCTTCGTTGCTTGGACCAGCAAGAGTCCACTTGGGCAGTTGCCCAAGCGCACGATGGTACATGTGGTGGCCACTTCAGTGGTATGGCCATTGCAAAGTGCATTCTTTGCATGGGCTATTATTGGCCATATTTAGAGCGTGATTATTGCGCATATGTCAAGAAGTGCGTGAAGTGTCAACATCATGCCAATTTGATGCATGTACCTTCCTAGGCCTTGCGAGACGTCCAGTCCGCTTGGCCATTTTTGCGGTGGGGCTTCGATCTAATTGGAAAGATCTCCCCCGCGTCATCAAGCCGTCACACGTTTATCATAATGGCCACAGAGTATTTTACCAAGTGGGTGGAAGCAATTCCAGCTGACCTCTATGATAGGACCCCACATTGTGGAGTTCATTTTGCATAACATCATATGTCGTTTTGGTATTCCATCCAAAATAATCTCGAATAATGGGCCATCATTCAAGAACAAAGACGTGCGTGCTTTGACCACAAAGTACAAAATTCAGCACAATTTTTTGACACCCTATTATCTACAGGCAAATGGGCAAGCAGAGGCGTCAAACAAAATGCTAGTTGCCATCCTTAAAAAGATAGTCGCAGACAGTCATAAGGATTGGCACATCAAAATTCCACTTGCCCTTTGGGCTTATCGCACTAGCATTCGGACGCCCACTAGGGCTACTCTGTTTTTGCTTATGTATGGCTCCGAGGCAGTCATGCCTCTAGAATTGGAAATTCCTTCCCTGCACATATCAATGCAGGAGTTCATTGATGATGACACTGCACGGTAGGCCCGGTTAGACCAGATTATGTTGCTTGATGAACGACACGTTAATGCTCTCGAGCATTTACGTATATATCAAGAGCGACTTAAGAAATCTTACAACATGAAAGTTCACCTAAGGGACTTTCGGGTTGGTGATTTGGTTTTGAAGGAAAACCAACAGAACTCTAGTTTGTCGTCCCACCTAAGGGACAAGTTCACGGCAAATTGGTTAGGTCCATATGTCATTGATAGAAAAATAGGACCTGGGATGTACCGGCTAGCCTCTCTTGACGAAATCAAGGAAACAGAACCCTTGAATATCAGTCATTTGTGACCATTCCATATCTAAGATAGCCACATCCCAAAAATGCTCCAATGATTCCCTAAAATCGCTTGGTCAATCCCAAAATGTTCCAAGGATCCCTAAAATCGCTTGGTCAATCCCAAAATGCTCCAAGGATTCCTAAAATCTCTTGGTCAATCCCAAAATGCTCCAAGGATTCCTAAAATCGCTTGGTCAATCCCAAAATGCTCCAAGGATTCCTAAAATCGCTTGGTCAATCCCAAAATGCTCCAAGGATTCCTAAAATCGCTTGGTCAATCCCAAAATGCTCCAAGGATTATCGCAATCACTTGGTCACCCCAAAAGCTCCAAGGATTATCGCAATATCTTGGTCACCCCAAAAGCTCCAAGGATTATCAAAAATCACTTGGTCAAAACCCAAAAAGCTCCAAGGATTATCGCAATCACTTGGTCACCCCAAAAGCTCCAAGGATTATCGCAATCACTTGGTCACCCCAAAAGCTCCAAGGATTATCACAATCACTTGGTCACCCCAAAAATGCTCCAAGGATTCCTATAATCGCTTGGTCAATCCCAAAATGCTCCAAGGATCCCCACAATCGCTTGGTCAAAAATAAAAATAAAAAAATTCAAAAACAATAAAATCATCAAAAACAACAAAATTTTGCGTCTCATTTCTAGGCATGTTCAAATTCATCAATAAAAAGCGCTTCTCGCATCTCATCTTCATATTCACAAAAATCAATCCATCAAAAATACAAAAAAAAAAACAAAAATACATAGCTGCATTAACCATTGCATCCATACATTGCATATTTGTGGTTGTACAGGTCAAAGGCACCATAGGCTGTAATTGCTCTGCTAGTCCATCTGGTTCCACATCGTTCCATTTTATAAAATAGCAAACAAAAATGCCATTCACTACTTTTTACCACACTAGAGTCAGTGGTCTTCTAATGTATCAAGAGTTTTCGTAATTCAGTCATCATTTTGCTCTTTAGCCACATCATGTACGGAGTCAGACATATTTTATGAGGGTAGATTTACACTTGAAATATGCCTTGTTACGTAGCATCCCAACACAAATTAAAACACATAAAAATTTCCAAGTTGTGTGAACGAAAGATGAAACCTGCATAGTAATCCAGGTCACCATAAGTGAAACGGTTATCTTGCTCATCCCCCTGTGCGAATGGTTCCATAATGCTGAGAATTGACAAAAGGACGAGCTCTGCCCTATCCATTCACCTTGATAAACAGTGGTTTTTACCACTACCAAATCCCACTCATAGTTGGTTCCCAAAGTTGTAAGGATTCGTACTACACGTCCCTACCAAGGATGGGTAGTCATCCCCAAGACCTAAAAGGATCAAAGCCATTCACAAACAAAATTCAAACAAATCATCATCCTAACACTTTCCATTCACCTTTGGTCTCCAAGTTGTAAGGATTCGTACTATCCGCCCCTAACCATGATGGGTAGTCGTCCCCATGGCCTAATATATCAATACCCTTACTTCATAATCTCCATCACCCCCTTTGTTCCCAAAGTCGTAAGGATTCGTACTACATGTCCCTGCAAGGGATGGGTAGTCGTCCCCAAGGCCACAAGGATCAAGGCCATTCACAAGCCCAAACTAACACTGCTCAAAATACAAAATCAAATAATAGTGGTTATCACCACTATCCCAAATCCTTGCTCAAAGAAAAAAATTAATAAAAAATAAACAGTGATTTTCGTCACTATATAGACTAGCAAGTCTCCCAAATCATTCAGCCAACAAATAACCTGAACTTGAATCCCTGGAATTCTCAGCATTCAAAAACCATCTAGGTGATCCTCATTACAGGTTTGGTTGACAGCCTATCTGGCAATGGTGGTATCCTACCCGCACGATGATATATCTATCACATTAACTCGTGTACAGATCAATGTTTGCATGTGGATGAGCTAGCTTATGGTATCCTAGAAAGCAACGCGGATTAATCTGTCTAAGTACAACAAAGGAGTTAGTGGAGCTAATTAGGTGATCCTCAGTATAGGTTTGGTTGACAGCCTATACGCACTGGCGGTATCCTGATGAATACCACATAAATGAACTCAATTGCACACACAGGGATGAGAAATAACTTGGTAAAAAACAAGTCCGATTCATACCTTGTTCAAAAGTCTTGTAAGATAAAGTACAATCATGGCTAGTGAGTTAAAACCGTCTGAGTCTCAGAAAACCATAGCTACATTTCTAAACCAACTGCACTACTTTTAATCCTTACAATACCATCAGAAATACAAAAAAACCACATGCATACATACAAAGTCATCTACCACAGTAATCGCTTAAAAACAAAATAACAAAGTCCTAAACAGTCTATGGTGCCCTGACCAAACAACACAAATTCATTTCATCCATTACATTTTGCATATCACATATAAATAAAAAACAATTGCATTTATCATACCATATACATCCATTACCATAAGCATGCATCCATCACCATCAATCATTGTCGGACATCAATACTCTTGCGCTTAACCTCTTGGCATAGAAAATCGATGTCGAGGCACAAATGGTCACTATTCTACTCCCTAAGAAGGCTACCATAGCCGGACCGCTCCACGGGACGACGAATTCTTGACACTTTCACCCCATTATGGCATCACCAAAAGCGTTTTTACCCAACAAAAACAGGTCCATAAGTCAGGAAAATGCTTGCACATTCAATGGAAAAACATCTGAAGCACCCTCACCTAAGTCATCTTGGGTCAAGCGACTCATCGCTTTTCTCATGGTAGTCATTCCCTCATCGATTCGTCGCTTGAGGGGTTAGTCACACTTAGTCACCAATCAACAAACACACACCCAATCAAGGCAATGGCATGCATTCAAAGAATCATTGACAAAGACAATCACGCTCCTACTTGGGGTAGTAAACAAGCAACAATCACAAATCGATCAAACGCGATCAAACGCGATCAAACGCTTGGCATTCCCGAAGCATGAACTCAAGGTTCCCCAGTGGATAAAAGGTTGCGCCCTTTGCCTATTCATGACTGATCAATGTTTAAGTTCAAGTCACACCAAAACAAGTTAATACTTGAGATCAAATTCCTTAGCTCGTCAAAAGCAAGGATTCAAGAATGCATCCCCTTTCCATGCTTGGGGCATCACAAGTTGGTTAGGTTACTAAGAAACCCTAATCACTAGTGCTTTGGTTATCTATTTTTTCTCAGCACTGCGTCACCCGCAGCACTTTCAAAAAAGGGGCATCTGTAGACACCAAAACAGCACCAATCCGATTACGTGACAGTGCTTTGGTTATGTCCCGTTTGCTTTCTTCTGGTCGTCCGCCTTCGACACCTTTCTTTTGTTTTATGTATTTTCTAGACAGAAGTTGGTCGTTTTAAAGGCAATATTCCTATGAAGTTTGTCGCCAAAGTCAAAAGGAAGCCTAAGGCTTGGGTGTCACGAAATCGCGACACGCCAAGGCCAAAAGGAAGCCAAAGCCTTGGGCATCATGAAATCGTGACACGCCAAGGCCAAAAGGAAGCCAAAGTCTTGGGTGTCGCGAAATCGTGACGTCGCGATTTCACGACATCGCAAAATCACGACATGCCAAGGCCAAAATGAAGCCTAAGGCTTGGGTGTCGCGATTTCACGACGTCGCAAAATCATGACACGCCAAGGCCAAAAGGAAGCCTAAGGCTTGGGTGTCGTGAAATCGCGACACACCAATGCCAAAAGGAAGCCTAAGGCTTGGGTGTCGGGAAATCGCGATGTCGCGATATCGCGATATCGCAACAAACTCCTGTCTTTGCACCTGGGCAGACATTAACCAATAAAGGCAGTCTTTAAACCTATGAAGGCGGACTTTAAACCAATTAAAGGCAGACTTTAAATAAACGAAAGTGCACTTTAAACCAATGACAATGGACTTTAAACAAACGAAAATCACCATTAAAAATGGACATTAAACAATTGGTAGTGGAAGTCAGTCAATTACGTGGGCCGTTAGAGGACTGTCATAGGGGCATTCATGAAAGCCCAAGTCATGGAGGACTTTCCTCTCTCATGGGAAGACATGACCGCCACATGGCACCTGTGACCACCACATGGCGCTTATGCATGCCTATCCAAAGAGACCCCCTAGGTCTATAAAATGGTGGACTTTTCCCACCCAAAAATAAGGAGAAAAGAAAGGAAAACGTTTGGAGCAGCGAAGCCCTGCCAGTTTACCGCCAGACGTTTTAGCATTGATTCATGTCATCCGCATCCGTGATCTCTTCTGCGAGGGAGGTCATCGGGTGTTTATGGAGAACGTGAATCCGGATCCATGGATCCATCCATTCGTCGACAAAGCTCAGTGTTCTATTTGTATTTCTTTTGCATAATAATAATATCGAGATTTTATGCGTTATGATTGTGGTTTTATTTTAGTTCATTTTATTTTATTTCTGCAATCCGTTGTTTTAATCAATCTTTATATGCATCCTTCATTAATTTCAAAAAATAAACGTTTCTTATTTGCAGCAGGTGCTACTAACATCTTTGTTGTTTCTTTGATCGCAGGAGGAGCAGCAAAGGTTAAAGACTCATCAACACCGGTGGCGGCAACGTTTTGGCCCGCCCATTTCAAATGTGGGCACGCGGAAGGAAGACTACTAGAAACGATTGTAACCAGAACATGCTAATCTTCCTAGCCCGTAAAGGGGACGGAGATGGAATGTAACCGAAATCGGAATCATATTAATAAAAAGGGCTATGCTCCTGTTTTTCATTATACGTTCGGTTTTGATTCGATTACATTCGCTTTATTTCATGCATCGAGTTAGTTTTGTTTACATTACATCCTAGTACTATTTTTCTTCCGAAATCTCGTGCTTTCACTTCTTTGTTGGGGTTTCGGATTGTTTCTCTTCTAGTTACATACTTAGGCCTTTCATTGTTTTTTGGATGCATGAAAGAGGATTTTTGGACTCTGATCTTAGAGAGGGTTCAGAAAAAACTCTCTTCATGAAAGGTGTCCTTTTAAGCCATGATGGCAAATAAATTCTTGTTCAGAGTATGCTCCAAAACATTCCTCTTTACTTTGTCATTCTTTAGTATCCCTGCCAAGGTCGCAGCTAAATTTGACAGTATTTGTAAGGCTTTTTTATGGGCGGGACCAGAACTAAAAGTAAAAATTCATTTATGCTCATGGTATTAGGCTTGTTTGAGGAAAAAATAAGGTGGTCTCAATTTGAAGAGTGTTGTTTTTATGAATAAGGCCCTGGTTTCTAAACAAGCATGGAAAGTAGCCTCCGATGTGGATAGTTTTTGGTGCCGTATTTTATGTGTCAAATATCAGTTCAATAGCTTTCTTTCTGATCTACTCTCCTCGAAAGGTTCTACATTTTGGAAAAGCCTTATCAAATATAGGGAGTTTATTAAATATAATAGTTCTTGGGTGATTGGAAATGGCAGGTCGGTTTCCTTCTAGGATGACCCATGGCTAAGAGATCATCCCTTGGTGGAGGAGTTGCATTTTAATGAAGTTTATGCTTTATATAAGGAAGCCGACTACATTAAAGTTGTGGACTTCATCCTCATTTATAATAATCAGAGGACTTGGTTGATGTCACCCCCTTTATCAAATCAGTTTAGGATCATTTGATTTACGATTCAATTATTTTGGATCTTCATCATTACGTGCTTCATCATGAGTTGGTATGGGATGGTGAAAGTGAGGGCAAATTCTCAATAAAATCTGCTTATTCTATTCTTTGTCTTTCTATCCATTTTTTGGGTGGTTGTAGTGAATGGGTGACGTGTTTACGATGAATGTTATTAGTTCTTTGGGGTCTCTCTGTCCTTTCCTCACCAGTCAGAGTTTCCAAAAAATAACGTTCTATCAGGATGCCTATCCTATGTTGGTTGTTGAAATTCAAATTCTGAGATCTTTGTATAGGTCTTTTCAGGATGTTGGGATTTGGAATTTGATGAATGAAACTTTCATGTACCTGGGCTTGAGGGTTTGTGCCTGTCAGTATTTCTTTGAAAAGGGATTTTCATGGTTTGAGTTGATCATTGGTACTTTCCATGTGGAGGATGATGGTGCTCTTTTCAAGTGCAATTTGAGGTGGCGTTTGGGAACCTCCTTGCTGTTCGGTCCTTTTGGAGAGCATCTTACACCTATCCCTCCTTTTTACCTTTTGTGGATAGTTGGGCTTGTTTGCCTTGCTTTTTTCGCCTCTCTTAGGTGGCTTACGCCCATTTTTTGGTGGAGCCCTTTTCTTGTTTTGGGTTGGCAATCGAATGGTTTCTCTTGGACTGGTTCCCATTGGGATTACCTCTCTCCTAGGTTTTTTGGGCTAGTCTGTAAGTCTTATGTTCCCTTCTCTGTTCTTTCTCGGGCTTGTCCTGTTGGTTTTTCGTGGTTTTACGAGATGGTATTTGACGTCATCATCGATCAGTTTTCATTGGTGGCCCTCATGAGCCATTTTGTTTTCGTGCCTAGGTTGAGGGTCTTTATGTTTTTTGTGAAGGAGTGGATTTTGGCTATGAAGTCCCTTCCCGGTGTGTCTCGTTGTTCCTTGGGTGGGCCTTCTATGCCCTTTTCCTTCGCTTGGTGGTTGACTTCTGTGACCAGGTTCCTGTATTTGGGTGCTATAATGCTTAATATTGCTCATTGTTGGTGCTCTCTGGTCTTTGGAAGTGTCTTGCTTAGGTTTTTTTTGTATGGTCTGAGTCTGTTCTTAGCTGGTTTAGTGAGAGTATGGGGAAAGCTAAGATATATCCTGCTAAGCCTAAATTGTGTAAACCTCATCTGGAACCTTCGTCTATCTCCTTTGATGAAGAGGTCAAGTCTATCTTAGCAGAAGGAGGTCTTCTGGATTGCATCCAAAAATTCCATGGGCATAATCCGTTGCTTACAAATTGGATGGTTTCTTCTTGGAATGATGGTTGGGTCAGTGTTGGCTCCTGGTCCTTTCAAGTTACGATGGATCTTATCAGCAGGACCACTAGCCTGGCTCTGGATGGTGCCTATCACAATTGTGAAATGCATCTTTGTTGCAAGAAACCACTCTTTTTATGGACAAGAAGGAATATTTGACGTGAATTCAAAATGGATTCAACGTTGCGGCTCTGCCTCCTCCCTGGAATAGAGTTGTTAGGGTTATTACAGATTATTTTACCCTTGACCCTTCCTACGAAATCATAAGGAGTTTTCATGCCATGTTTTTAAACCACCTTAGACGTAATGCTTGTATGAAAATTCCTTTATTTCTCTTTCATTCTATGCAAAAGTCCTTCCTTAATGTTCAAGTTGGTCATGGTCAAGCCCCTATCCACCAAGGCCTGAATTTTTTTGGTTTTTGAACAGGCATCTTTGGAGCGCAGTCTTTATGCTAATGAATTTATAAAGTCTTTTGCAGATCCTTCCGTTCCTCTGGTGAGTGGTCCCAAGTTGAATGTGGACTCCCCCTCTGTTGGTGGTGGCTCTCATTTAGCCTCTAGAACAGACTCTCATGAAAGTGTGGACACTCTCTCCTTCACCTTTGGTGTTGGCCCTGAGCAAATTTCCAAAAAGATACAGGTCTCCTCCAAAGGGTTTTGGGGTTAGGATCCGAAGGCAAGTGATTTGGCCCTCTTGTTGAGTCACACTGTTAAATTTGACTTAGCCCCTAAAGTGTGTTTGGATGATCTTGGTGATTCTGATATGATGTCAGTTGGCATCGCTTATGATGTTCATCGTAAGTCTAAATGGATTTGTAGTAAATTAGAGGAAGGTGATTTTCCCATTACTACAGCCCTCTCAGATCTTGATGATCTACCGAGGGATCCAACCCAGGAGAAGTCTGTGGAAGAAATCTATGCTCCGGGCGCGGCTAAGAATTTTAAAGAAGTTGTTTTCCATGATTTAAAGCTCATTGACATCAACCAACGCAAAACTGGAGTTCACTAAAATTTACCCTTGATTTAACTGAAAATGTTTCTCGCTTGGCGGCTAATGTAACTCAAGGTGTTCACAAGTTGGTGTAGAACTATCTTAGTTCTCCCTCCTTTGGTGCCTTGTGGTTTGGTTTTTGTCTTTCCTTTTTATTTGCCTCTAGTTTTTTTGAGGTTTGTTCAGTTCTTGTCGCCCTTGTGGCTTTCTCTATAGTGGTTGTGGGATCTCGTTAAAACCCTCTTATTTTAATAGTACCAAAAAAAAACATAACATAGAATGGTAAAAAATTCTAATAATAATAATAGGAATTTAGTAATAATTTATTAATATTATAATGAGTTTTATGCTATAAAGTATAACCACATTAAGGAATCTAAGATGGATATGGATTTAATAGAGGAAGTGGTAACAAAAAATAATGATATGTTGGAGACAACATATATAATAAATAGTTGTGAGGTTGAGGAGCCACCTCATAGTGTTCAAAATTTTATTCTTCCTACTTTTTCAATCAAGATATTAATAGCTATCATATAATCTCTTTGTAAGAAAAAGACATGTTTCATTGTATGTATAAGATAATTTAAAGTGTCTTTATGATGTGAGATTGTTATGCCCATAGTTAGGCTTATTAATGACTTTATAAAATTCAAATAAATTTCTCTCTTAAAAATAACCTGATATTAGTTGAAAGCATAAGATTTTAGTGTTATTTTATCAATAAGTCCATACCTTGAGCTATGGATATCATTTGAATCAATCATCAATTCCTTGGTTTCTTAAAGTTTTTAAAAAGGATGAAAACATTTATAAATCCATCTCTATTAGCCACATAGAGTCCTTATTCTACCTAAGATTATAAATATGAGCATGAGAAAATGACTTGTAATAAATTCTAGAGGTTTTATCCCTCTTGAAACCCCTATCAATTGCTTTCACCCTTGTATTATATTTACTACTAGCTTTAGCTTGACATAGTAGTTATTGACTACGCATATCAAATATTCATTATACTATATCTTTATAAATATAAATTCTTAGACTAATTTTATCTATATTAAACAACTTAAAGACCATTTGGATCTCTCTTTATATTTCATCATGTATCCAAGGACACACTTCTTGGTTTCAAATAGATTGGATAACATATATTTCTCTACATCTCCTATACAACATCTTGCTTGATCTATTAATTGTATAAATATGCTAGTAAGAAAAATCAATAGGATATTTATATTCACTTAACAATAATTTATCACTCTAAAAAACAACCTTAGATGTTACTATGTCATCTCTATTGATACTCCACAAATAAGTTGATGAATTTTCCATTCATTTGAAGAACATGGTACCCAATTTTACTATTAGATAGGTAAAATATAATAATTTCCTATCATGTTAAATTAAATTAAATATTAGTCACTTCCTATTATCGATATTCTTGAAAACACATAAGTTATCCATGATTCATGTGTATGTTATCCTTTAAATTATGTCTAGTAATTTTACAAATCCATCATATAAACTTTATTTTACTCTCCATTAAAAATTAGGCTAGACGAGTTCTTAGATAAATTTAAATAGAAATTTCAATTTCAATAGAACTACATATATTAACAATATAATGATAAAATAATTTATGTATGTGTGTATAATTTTAATTTTATTAATCAATAAATTATTAATTTAACCTCACTAGAACTATACTATTATATCAATGTTTAATATTCACTTTTATCCTTAAATTTTGTTATTCTCATGATGTAACCTTAACGATCTATATTTGCTATAATGTTGTTAAAATCATGATCAATTCTCATATATACTTAAGTTTTGTAGACACCCAATTTTATGCTTTAAGTTACCATTAGACATGTTGCTAATCATCACTTTTGACCAATTTTCTCTCTTGTACTCAAATTCAAGGTAAAAGATACCATCAACTTTATAATTTACAAATATTGACTAAATCAACTCCAAATTTCTCAAAATTAGTATCATTGGAAATATCTCAATGAGATATTTCCAATGAGTATAAAGATAACTATATTTAACTAAATTTTAAATCATCAAACTACCCTTTTATGAAAGTATTTTTATGCAAAAGTGTCATACAAAATTCCATATGGAACTTCCATACAATACCTTTGTCATCTTGTTAACTCCTTTGTGCTTTGATGGTCCCATGGTGATTTTATAAATATGTCGATAAAGCTTTAGTTTTGATGGTGTGACTCTCTATCACTATAATTACATCAATTTTACTTCCTTTTAACCTAATTTAGTACAATATTAAATGAAATATTACGTATTAAACATCCAATCAAGGAAATTAATTCCATGTGAAATGATTTAACACCTCAAACATGTCATGCAACTTGCCTAATTTGGCACCTTACCCTCTTGAGCTACACACTTAAATTATCTCTCACATGTTGTCTAATAAATCTTCCAAAGGAATAAAAAATTATAAAACCACTTTGGGGAACCAAAGAAAGGATAATAATTTTTGTAAGTATATACTGATGAAATTGTTGTAGGATAAGAAATTTTGTAGGTACATGTTGGTGGAATTGCTTTGAGAGGGGGAAGTATTATAGTTTTCACCATTGCATCGCATCAACATCCTTCTTCACCAAGTGCTTGCATATGGGATTCAAAAAATATTTTCTTCAAAAAATATTATATTTATCCAAAGATCTCCTTCTAGCATAAGTGGAATTAATCAAGGGGATTTTTCATTCCTTTGGCATTTAGATTTGCTATTATTATAATAGTTTTAATGTTACATTTTATCTTATTTATCATATTTTTCTATACTACTATAAAGGAAAATAGGGCTTGATCCTTTCATCAAGAAATTTCCTTTGTTCTTAATTAGATTAGGAAATCCCCATAATACTAACAAGCATTTTATATTTTTGTTCGTAGATTTTTGTTTATAGGTATAGGGAGAATATAATGTGCTATTTTAAAAGTATCATACAAAATTTTGTATGGTCCTTCCATACAATAAAAGTTTAGCAGTATTTCTATAGTTGCTTGACACTTTTATAGAGGCAGATACAAGTATTTTCTCTCTCCATTGTTCATGGTTCCACATTCTTTTTTTGATTTCATGTATTATGGCTCTGTTTTATGATCAAAGATCCATAAACAGGTGTATCATCAAAAAAATTAGGTTGTAAAATTATATTAGATTTGTAAATTAGGTGTAAAGATCAGATTTAGTGTACCAATTTGTGTCAATCCTATAATTTTCAATTTTTCATATGGATATAAAATTTTATTATGAAAGAGTATATATTACATTGCATGATTAGGAATTGAATCTCATTTGTATGAAGCACCACCTTGGAATATGTTTCATCATTTGAAGATTGAATTTCCTTTTTTTTTTTTTACTTTAAAAAGAGAAAAAAAAGCTTTTACTATCTTGTGTAAACATTAAAATAAAAATAAAAAAATAAAAATGCTTAGTTTATTGTCAACATTGAAACATCAAAAGACATCTTAGATTTGGAGTCTTTATTGCATTTACATTGCATTAATTTCTATTTAAATTTTGGAAATAGAAGGTAAAAAGACATATAGTTTACATTTTGGGATATCTTTACTACTTTTTTTGTAATTTTTAAAAAAAAGAAGGAAATAGAAAGATACTTAATTTCTAGCTTCCATTCAATGTAGAAAAATACATAGGTCTAAAGATCTTATTTTCTTGCATCTTTGTTTTCACGTGCATTGCATATTCATTCTTTTGCATCATAGGAAATCAAATCAAATAATCCTATGTGTTTAAAAAATTAATGCATAAAACTTATATTTAGAGTAAAACTATAAATATCCTAGGTGAACCCATTATCCCAAAGAAAAACCTCAAAAAATATTTGAGTGCATAGGTTCTTCTCTTTGACTCGAGGTGTGGTGGGAAGGATCCCTACTCTTCTATGCCACATTATTTAGAGAAACTAATGGGTATATTGGAAGAACGATATATTAATCAATTTGGATATATTGAGAATCCCTCCTAAGGTATAGATATTTGATTGAGATGAAAGTGATATAAAGGTTTTTAAAAATCTTCTTCTTCTTCTCTAAGAAACACTATAAATACAACCTTAATAAAATTGTATCTTCCATTTCTAAAGCTATGGCTAAACAAACTTACCTTACCCAAAATATGACATGTCAATTAGTCAAAAATCCAAATTACTTACTATCATTACTTGAGCCTCAAAGAGACTAGATAACATTTGAGAATCATAACTTCAAGGAAGAAGAGGAGGAAATTCCTCCCTTAATAACCCTCTCCCATATTCAAAATGAACAAGGGAAGGTAGTATTCAAATCCATAGATCATTTAGCCACTTTTATCCAAGGAAATAGAAAAGGTATGTGAACCATTTTAAATGTAGATAACAAACCCTTAAAAACTTCTATTGTAGAAGGATCTTTTTTGTACCTTCCTTAGAAACCTAGGTCCACCCCTATAGTTTCCTATTAAAGATACCCATATACAACATCTAATATTAACTACACAAGTTATAACCCTCCTATTATCACAACCTCTATAAAAGGTAGACCCCTTAGTCACCCATCCTCTTGAGGGTATTATTTATCCCTAACTCTTAGTATATAATCACCTAGGATAAATGTAACTCACCCTATTTTCAAACCTATGAATGTACATCAAGTTTATAATATCAATATTATTTCTAGTGCAACACATTCTACAAAAATATTTTATTATAATCCCTTTCTCAATATGTCATCTTCTCAAAGTCAGGTCCCTCTTATCATTCCATCAATTTATTCATCCCAAATATCTTGGGAGGAAATAATATGATCCTACCATTTGTGTCAATCCCTCCAAATTCTCAGAATTATTCATTTGTTAGTTCACAACCCCATATAATCATATCTCATGCTTCATTTGGTCCCACTTACCCTACATACGAAGATAAAAACTCTAAGTTGGAATAGTTAGCCAAGTAAAATTCTAAATTAAATTTACAATTGGATTCTCTCCAAGAAGCCTCAACTAGCTAAAAAGTTTCTTATAAGAATTATTGTAATCAACCTTTAAACCCTTTCTTGGTTATTTAACCTTACCTTCCTTAAATTTAAAGCCCATATGCTTTCACTATGTATGGAATAAAGGGATCCAATTGACCACTTAGAACCTTTCAATTTGCTTGCCATGACATTTAATATAAAGAGGAATTTATTATAAAATTACTTCCTAAGGTCCATGGTGGTGATTCCATAAAATAGTATTTTTAAATACCTTGCCACTAGATAAAAATTGTTTAGGAGCTTGTTGAAATATTTATCCAACAATTCTCTACATATATTACAAAACAATATACCATTCAAAACCTATATCAACTTAAATAGGCTAAGGTGAGCCTTTTATAGAATTTCTAACTTGATGGTGAGCCTTCATAAGAAAAATATTATTTTCTCATCCCTAAAAGGATCTCTTACATATTTTTATGTGCAATTTACAAGAACAATTAGCCTATCCCTTAGAAATGACTTGCATATCTTCTTTTGAAGACGTGGTTGAACTAGATAAATAGGTTGAAGCTACCCTTTCATGTAGAGAACAACTAAAGGAAGAGGAAACATCATCATAGTCTAATCCTAAAGGATAGTACAAGAATAAGCATGTTGTGGATGATGGAGTAACTGAATCTTATCTCATTAAAAATGTAAAAACCAATAATGTCAAAATTACAGATACTTTGCAAAAAGTTAGTTCTAGAAAAATCTCAAGAAAAATCTAGAAAAATGTTCATCCAACTCAATTGATTCCTAGTTGCTATTATTAAACAATTGTTAGAAAATAAAATGATTAAGTTACTACCCATTACACCCATTTACCTTGAAAGGGAAAAGCTCCCATGGTTTAAGGTTGATGAACACTATACCTTCCATAGCACAAAATACCACCATACAAATAGATGTATGAACCTCATGCATCTCATTAAGGATTTTATAGATGATGGCCACATTGTCATTGGTGATTCTAATCAAATGGTATCCTCTAACCAATATATACAAATGTTTTAATATATATTACCTAAACATGCACACAGAGTCACTAACCATGTTTAATATAGGAATGTATCCCCACCTAAACAAAATATATTGGGAAAAAATTGCGTTCATTCTATTACTAGACAACAACATAAAGAGAAGACTCGTTTATCAAAATTTCCTTCTAATCTTCTGTTGGTCTTACAACTTAACTATATCTCTCCCTCTAAATGACCACCTCTTGTCATGTAATCTCAAAATAAATTTAAAAAGGCCTTTGATCCTCAATAATAACTTGAAGACATCATCACAAAAAATTCCATACTTGACCTGCTAAAGAGTTCACAAACCCATAAAAAATCCTTTTAAAACTTTTAAGTGAGCAAACTATGCCGCAAGATATTAGCCTATTCAATCTTACTAAATAATCCCTTAGCATAAAGTATGCTATGATATCCTTTTATAAATGTTATATCCACATCCTTCTATACTTGGGGAACTCCCGCTATATAACACATGCAAAATCAATGAAAATTTTATCAAAAGAGTCCTCATAAATAATGTATCGGCATTGATGTATGTAGTCACAAATTAATCAATAGGATTGGAATAAAGAAATAAGACTTAGGGAAGTATAACATCATTATCAAGGCATATTATAATGAGGAACATGAGGCTTTTGGGACTATAATCCTCGCTTGAAAATGGGTCCTCGCATACTCAACATACTTTTTTATGTTCTACCTTACAACCTAAAATATAATATTCTTTTAGGATGGCCTTGCACCCATGCCATGTATGCTATCCCATCAACCTATCATCAATGTTTAAAATTTTAATATCAAGGCAAAATATATATCATCATTGAAGGCCATGAGCCTTTACATATTATTAGGTCATTGAAGAAAAATTAGAAGGCTTGTATTTGTCCTTCCTTAAATGCTTCTTATCCTTTTAATAGTGATGCCTTAAAAAACGATTCTCATGATCAATATGCTAAGACACAATATAAAAAAATATTAATTGATAATAAAGGTAAGGATATTGGAACAAGTAGTCAATCCATAACACAAGATGAGAATAAATATCAAATGCAAGAGATTAATCACATAAATATCAACAAACAACAAAATGAATTACCAACATTGGACCAAACCTAGTTACCCCCTTCACCTTAGACTTTAATACTTCCCTTTAGAAAGGAGGTCATACAAATAGGAATTTGATCCTTTGTTTGTGATGGAACAACTAATGAGGAGATAATATATGGTAGTAATCCATGTCCAATAGAATTAAACTATACTTCATGTTACATACCAAATCCTTACCTTATACACAAAAAAATCCTTTGTAACTTTAGATATGATATAAAAGGACTAGGACCTCATGAAGAAGGCACTAAATAACCCCTAGATCTCAAGGCTTGACTAGGTCATTTGGGACTAGGTTAAATCTCTAACCACAATGAATGTTTTCCCTATTCATCCATAGATAGTAGTAATAATGATATTCACCTTTATTTTCCTAAAACTTCATATGAAAAAACATTAATAGAGAGATTATAATGGGATGAAGAGAACATAGAGCCTTGTATATTCCAAATTCTTAACATATTCTCACAATTCACTAACATAAATACCTTGTGTTATTTATCCTAAACTTATTAATTAGTTCAAATGAGATCCCAATAATCTATTTGAGCATAATATATTTTATAGAGATAATTTAGGAAACAATGTATCTCTATCTCAAAGACATAATGTTATATCCTCCCAATTGATTGAAACTCTCTTTACAAAATTTAACATAAATGATTCCAAGGTGGAAGACTTAGCCTATAGCCCTCCTCAAGATGGATCCTATTCCCTTTATTGAGAAACATCCTCTAACAGAGGATCCTTTTCACAAGAAAATATAAATAATTCCTCACATATACTTGATTTAGAACAATTAACTTTAGAACCTATGGACCTAGAAATTTTAGAAGTATTACTTGCTCCCTTACAATTGGAATATGATTCCATATATTAATCAAAGAAATAATTGATATTAACATCAAATATAAAGTCACTCCCAAAATAATGTGAGGAATGTACTAAACTCTTGTTCATATTTTGTAACATTCTTTCTTGGTATTATGTAGTACACCATCTAGTTGTCAAACCTAATGCCAAACTAGTAGAGAAAAAATTGAGAAAGGTGCACCCTAAAGTTGTTTTACTTATCAAATACAACCTTAAACATATCTTAGAGGTCAAACTCATTAAAGAATTGATTATTCATATTAGATCTCTAATGTAGTCCCTATAGCCAAAATAGAAAGTGTTAAATGACTCTACACCAGATTTAGGGATATTAATAAGGTATGTCCTAAGCATAATTTTCCTTTACCCAACATATATATGATAATTGAATTTACTACATGGGGTAGGATGCTATTGTTAATGGATAACTTTTATGGATAATCAAATCTGAATTGTACTAGAAGGTCAATTTAAGACTACTTTCATCACCCTTTAAGGGAAATTTTGTTAGAAAGTCATATATTTTGGTCTAAAAATACAAGATCTACCTATCAACAACCTATGACATATATTTTTATGATATAATGTATGATATCATTAAATGTTTTTTTGATGATTTTTTTGGGTATCTATAAAATAAGAAGATATATTCATAAGGAAAATCTTCAAGAGAATATGAGAATATAAAGTCTGCTTGAAGTATTTCAAATATATATTTGGAGTACTATTAGGAAAATTTTCAGGTTTTAGTGTCTCTCATCATTGTATTAAGGTAAATCCTAATAAGATATCTACCATCACTAATATGCCATTACCAAAGACATTAGGTCATATTTGAATCCTTTAGGACAAACCACAAGCTATTAGGATATTTATTTCTCAACTAGCCTACAAATGTAAACCCTTTTCCAAACTCTTGAGAAAGGAAAAAAATTCAATTGGAATGATGACTATGAAAATATTTTTGATGCTTAGAAGACATATCTCTTATCTCCTCCTATATTTGTTCCACCTAAACTCCTTAATCCTTTTTTTTATAAATTGTAAAAACTATCCATCCTATAGGTGCTATGTTGGAAAAATATGATGATCAACATAGATAAATGACTATCTATTATATAATTAGAACCCTAGTTAGTTATGAAGTGTGATACACACTTTTAAAAAACTATGTCTTACAATTGTCTTTGCTTTATAAAAGCTAAGACATTATATGTTGAGCCTTAAAACATATGTTATAGCTAGAGTAGATATCTTGAGGTACCTCATGTTTAAACCTTATATTTCAGGTCAAAATTCCAAATGATTGATGTCCCTTAATGGATTTGATCATGAATTCATTAGATAAAAGTTGATAAAGGGACAAGTTATAGCTGACCAACTAGTAGTAGAACCTTTACATACTAATCACCCTATTGTTATAGAATATCTATATGAGATAATTTGTAATATGAAAATTACCTATGTTGATTCCAAGAACCTATACGTTGATGGTATAAGATGTGTCAAAGGAGTAACGTTAGGAGTTGTCCTTAACAAATAATTATTCCTTTATCCTTTTTTTGTAAGTAAAAAACCTCTTGCAGGGCCGCATTGGTCTAAGAGACCACGAACAGGGGGTTATACACCGTCAAAGTCACCCGGGAGTCGCACCTGACCCTGTCCCCACCAACATTATCAATTGGATTTTTGATACCCAATTCAGATTTTTGGTAGGGTGGAGATTTGAACCTGGGACCTCCCTTGGAGGATTGCCCTCTCCTCTCCAACTCACCTACAACACCTGGGTATTCCTCTATCCTTTAAACTTAAATTTTCTTGTACTAATTGTATGGCTAAATATAAAGTCCTTATCCTTGGGATTCATATAGCCCTATCTCCAAATATAAAATATATCTCTATTTATTTGGATTCTCAACTTGTCATCAATAAAATTAACAAAGTTTATTAAACCAAATATGATAAGCTTAAACCATACATAGATATTATCGATAAATCGATGGCTATTTTTGATAAATTTACCATTAATATTATCCCTTATTCTAGAAACCTTCAAGCAGGTGCTATGGTCACAACTACCTCACTCATTCCCATGGAACTAGAGGATGAGCAAGCCATAATAATTATTTGATAAATCAAGGAACATGTAACTTTAGAATATAGTAAAAATTATTTAGAAATATTTTTTGTTGAACAAAAATCTCGTCTTGACCCCTATTATATGGATGATTTTGTCTTCTTTATGATGGCACCTTACCATAAGGTCTCAAATAGGAATTTATGTAAGAATTTAAGATAATGCACATGTAGATTCAATATTATAGATGACATATACTAATTATCCTTTATGGTATTCTTCTTAAATACATAATATTAAACAAAACTACACAAATAATTCAAGAAGCACATGAGGGAATATATGTTGGTTAGTTTAATTGAAATACCATTTCTAAGAAAATTTTCTAGTTGGGATATTATGGAACCTCCTTTATAAAAAAATAAAATAAATTCCAATAGCATGACAACCTCATCCATGAACCATATCAATACCTCTAATCAATAGCATCTCATGGTACTTCTCTACTTGGGGCCTTGACATTATAAAGCCCCCATTGTTGGATGGACACAAGTTTATTATCACTACAACTGGATATTTTATAAAATACAGGTCATGTTTTTTTCCTCTTGCACTAGGATTCAAGTATCCAAATTCATCCTAAATCTTTAAAATCCAACATAAGTGATCAATGTATTATTATCCACAAAGCAATGGTCAAGCTAAAGTGTAACAAAACTCTACTCATAACACTAAATAAACTCATTATCAAGACAAGGCAAGATTTACACCTTTAATTATACCCTACCTTATAGACCTATCACACTAGTATTCACACACCAACTAGTACAACACCCTATGCTTTAGTATATGGAATTGAGGTTATCTTACCTTTTGAACCAGAACTCCCTTCTCTTTGAATCCTATTAAAGATAACTCTATTGAAAATGATTATTGATATTTCCACCTTATCCAATTAAAGATACTAAATGAAAAGTGAATTAATACCTTGGAACACTAATGAGTTCATTATTTGAAGCTTAATAAATCCTATGGAAAAATGGTATGACTATTGGAGAATATTACATTATTTGTTACATGTAAACATACCCCCATGGTACCTTCATGGTACAAATGTAAATAGATAATAGATTAGGATTTGAGTCTATAGTTTATATGAGAGATTTATATTTCTCCTTTATGTAAGTATCCATGTGTAGGATATTCACAAGTGTCATGCAAGTAAGAGTGCAAGTATGTGCACAAGTGTCATGTATATAAGTGTGCAAATATATAATTTGAGAATGGGCACAAGTATCTTGTATTAGGATTTCATGTAGGAGAGTAAGAGTCATTTAGAAGTGTGCAAGTGTCATAGAGTCAAGTATGCATGCAAGAAGAGAGTGAAGAGTCTAGTATACAAGTGGTAAAATAAGAAACCAAATATCATGGTAGATGTTATATGGAGAGCAATAGTCAAGTATGTGAAGAGTCATATTCTATGTCTATATTATAGATACAAAGCTCCACATATTGTAAATAAAAATAATTTCTTGTAATTACCACATAGCAAGCATTGATAATAAAGCTTGTATATAAATTTTTGATCAATTCATATTGTAAGTTTTTCTCATGCATGTACATGAATGATATTGGCCATTTTACATTCATATTAGATATTATAAGTGAATATTATTTCATTATTATATTGGCATGTATAGATATTTGATTTCTCATATATATACTTCTACTCTTAATTATTGATATCTTGACCTTTAATATTGTATTTTTTTTTATATTGGGATCAATGATATTTTGAGATAGTAAGGCTTAAAAGTTGGCAGTGGTATCATAGCCACCACTTTGTTCATTTTTATAGAGTTATATTAGAATATATCTAGTTTTAAAGTAGTGAAGACTTGGACTCTATTTTTAAAATTTTTTATTGAGTAGAGATTGAGGGGATAAATCTTTAGTCACCCTGATTTAGATGCTAGGGTATTTCCACTTAGTTGAAGGGAAACATGTGAAGACTTGGACTTAGCTAATATTTATTGAGAGCCACCTCATAAGATAATTGGATGTGATGGGTCATTCATAGTCATCCCAATATTGATTATGGATTCTCTAGAGAAGATATTAATCATATTGTTCTTACGTGTAACCTAATATATTAGAGTTACAATATAGATATAAAGGAGCATTTGAGCTTCTAGGAGATAGAGGATTAGTTAAACTTCCAAATAAGAGAAGTAATACAAATATTCTATAGAATAAAATAAGTAAATCAAAGAGAAGCAGAGAAGAAGGAAGAAATATAAGCTTCTTAAGATAAAGTAATATTAAATAACTAGGTTGACTGAAAAATATCATTTTAGTCTTGGCCATGGAATAGTGTTCTTCAAAAATATTTAATGCAACAATAAAGTCAAGTTAAAATATTCAAATCAAGAGGACATTATACATAGGACAATATAGAAATGCAACATGATAAATAAGATAACAATCTAAGAGCACAACCATATAACTAATTGATACAATAAAATAAAATAAAGATTCAAGCACCAACAAGGTGGTAGTATTCAATGTAGAACATATAATAGCAAGTGCTAATAGGGCACTAAAGGAAGAATAAGAATATCAAGCACTAACAGGGCACTAGAGGTAAAAAACCAAGTGGTTAGAGGGTGCTAGAGATAGATTAGCAAGCACTAATTAGGCACTAGAGATATAATATAAATCACTAATAGGGTACTCGAGGCAATATTGCAAGTTCTAATAGGGTTCTAGAAGAAAGAAAAAGATCCACAAAAGGAGTAGCTAGTAGAGGTAAAACTACTAGAGAATGAGCCATCGGATGATCAGCTACCAAAGAACAAGCTACAAGAGGATAAGCTACCAAAGAATAATCTACTAGGAGACATAGAACAAGAATAATTTTAAATCCATGGTCGTTGACATAACCATGGTTTAAGCTTCTAATAGTAAGGATCTACTCACCTCATAAATGTATACTATAATTAGTGGAACCAGGCAACAACAAAAATAAAGAGATAAGAGACAAAGAGTGGTAAGCTATTAGGTACAAACCAACACATAGAGTTCTCTTCATAATAGGGGAATCCAATAATTAAGGAATGTTGGGGGAATAAAACATACTAATTATCACTTGACATATTGCAACATTGAGAACAATGATAAATCCATCAATGAAATCCCAAGTAATTTCTATATGTTATATTTGGTGTACAATATAATATTTTGGAGAGAAATAAATCCTAAGTAATTTCTCTAAGATGGAGTTATAAGGTTTATTGATGTTTATGCACATTAATTGTTTTCAAAAGTTTTTTTTTTTGAATTTATCTTTTTAGATTTGGAGTGATAAGGGTTATTACATAGATTTAATTTCTAAAAGATTTAAAATATATTAGTTTCTTTTTTAAAAAAAATTAGGATTAGAAGGGTAGAATTTTTTCAAGTGTTTGAAAATTTGAAGAAGTAGAGATTGGAGGACTTAAAAGGATTTAAGTTTTTGAGATTTTGATTTTTTTATTTAAAGGATTTTTGGTTTAAAGCTATTTAAATTATTTTGAAGATTTGAAAAATTGAACATATTTGATATTTGAAATTTAAAAATATATAACTTTTATAATGAGTTAAAAGGATTACTGCATCAAAGGTTAGAAATTTTAAAATTTGCAAATTTTTTATTCAATTTATTTCTTAAGTTGGGAGATATAAGGTTTTGTACTTCAAAGGAATTGAATCATTGAATTGCATATCATGGAATAAATGATAAAAAATGCATTCTGAAGATAGTGAAGATATGGTAAAATTGATAGATGATTTGATAATAAGAGGAAAATACCAAAATGGCTTAAATATACACTTGAGGACTCAAAGCTAGATCTTATTACTAAAAAATCACAAACTCGTAATTTAACAAAAAAAATTCTATAATATAATTTACAACTACTCAAAGTACCATAGATTCCAAAAACATGTGACTTGTTTATAAAGAAAATAAAGGAAGAATGACCTTAATAATTCATCTATGGTTACAATATTTAAAAAATAAATAAATGAACACAAAGTATTAGCATAAAAATATAGATAAAATAAAGGATATTGTACTCAACTAAAGTATAATTATTGCAATACAATTAGGCATGAAGAAGGTAATTTTTAGAATCTTTATCCATGTAAATTTAATGGAATAAAATCTCATTCTCCAACATTTTGTTAATAAAAAGGAAAATATTATGAGATATTTGAAAGAATGCTATTATTTATATTAGAAAAATTTCTTCAAAATCTTATTTCTAAAGCAACTCCCAATAATAGAGTAAAATGTTCTATTTTTGAAATGGACAAAATTGAAAAAGAATAAATCAAAGGAAAAGTGTCTGATCTTATTAACAATGATATTTTTATCTTTCAAAAAATAAGAGATAGGGAAATGAATCAAATATAGTCTAAATTTATACTACAAAGTAATCAAGAAATGATCAGAGATGCATGAACCAGAAGATAAAAAATAAACTCAAGCAATTCGTGAACCAAATGATGAAGATACAAAGACTTAAGATCTAAAGAACAACTATGAAGGAGAACTTAGAGAAGAACTCAATAAAAAATATGAAGATGGATCTCAAGTAGGAAATCATAATCATTGCAAAGTCACATGAATATTAAATATCAAAGACAAATATTGAAGACTAACATCTTCAATAACCAAATAATGTAATACATGAGGGTGCTGGACTAATAATGTAATAATGTAATAATTGCAAATGTACTCCCATGATACCTTCATGGTGTAAATGTAGATATTTAATAGATTAGGGTTTGAATCTATAGTTTAGATGAGTGGTTTATATTTCTACTTTATGTAAGTATCAATGTTTAGGATATGCATAAGTGTAATGTAAGAGTGTAATGTGTAGGATATGCATAAGTGTCATGTAAGTAAGAGTGTAAGTATGTGTACAAGTATCTTGTATTAAGTGTGCAAATATATAATATGAGTATGTGCACAAGTGTATTGTATTAGGAGTGCATGTAGGAGCATAACAGTCATGTAGAAATGTGCAAGTGTCATAGAGTAAATTATGTATGTAATAAGAGAGTAAAGAGTCTATTATATAAGTGGAAAGATGAGAAATCAAAAGTCATGGGAGCTGTTATATGGAGAACAATAGTCAAGGATGCACAATGTCACTTCCTATGTCCATATTATGGAGATACAAATCTATACAATGTGATGGAAAATAGTCTATAGCGATCATCACATAGCAAGCATTGATAATAAAGCTAGTATACAAATTTTTGAACAATTTTGATTTCAATTTTTCTTCATGCATGTACATGAATGATAGTTAAAATTTTACATTCATATTAGATATTATAAGTGAATGTCATTTCATTATTATATTGGCCTGGATATATATTTTATTACTCATATATATAATTCTACTCTTAATTATTGGTATTTTGACCTTTAACATTATGACTTTTTTATATTGGAATATATGATATTTTGAGATAGTAATTTTATTAATTTACAAATATTTTATAGGTATAAGCTATGCCTATAATACAAGATATTAAATCTTGAGAGCCCAGATTAACTTCATAAAAGCTAACTTAAGCGATCCTAGAAATTAACATAAGTTTCTAGAAAATCAACGTGAGCTAATAATATGCTCACAATTATTACATAGGAATAATAAAACTAATTAAACATCCTATGCTAACCTTATCATTCCTCCCCACTTAAGAAGCATTGGAATCCAATGCTTTTACAAGAAAGTGGGAGAGAACATTTACCCAATTGGGATATAGTGGACGTAAACAAGAAGATGGTGTCAACTACCACCAAGCTTGCACTCCATTACAAATTCATAAAATTTTGTAAAACCCCAAATGGGAGGAGTAAAATATAATTTTCCTCAAATATCCAATGGATCGTATTATAAAATCCACAATTAGAAGTGGACACAAATGCTTAAAAGCATACAATTAAATTTTAGCAAAAATAGAGTCCATAATAGGACTCAAAACACCTCAATACAAAGGTTAAAATTTAATTAATTGTTTAAGGTAATTAATTAAATTAAAAAAGGTGCTCTAAAATTAATTAATTTTTTTTATTTCTCCTAAAGGGAAAGGCCACATGCACGGTAAATATTGACCACATGTGGCATGTGTGGAGTGTGGAATGCATAGGTATGTTGTGCTCCATATGGAGGTATGCACTAGAATGCCTCACACATTTGAGCACACGTGTAGGGTATGCATAGACCTGCATTGGTCATGCATTGGCAACTTTTGATGGCCTCCCATATAGGGAGCACATTCCTTAAATGCATGAGGAGCGTATCCATTGGATATGCATATCTCCAACATGCACATGGAGAAAGGGGAAAGTGCATCCCTCCTACACATATAGGGAGAAAGGGGAACACGTATCTATGTGTGCATTCCTATTACATGCATAGGGTGAAAGGAAGTGCACATGTAGAAGAAAGAGAGCACATACATAGGGAAAAATGGGGGACATGGTCTAGCCCCTTCTAGTCCCATTTTTTTATATCTCTTTTCCTTTTGATCGTGTTTGGAGAAACCATAAACAACAAAGGTGTAGGGTTCCACTAATAGGGGTAACATAGAAGGAAGATCTGCTATAGGGGTTAGGATTAGATGTCAATGTACCATATTCCAACCAGACTAAATTTCTTTGCTATTAATCGAAACTAGTGAGTAGTGAAATTAGTGATGGTGGCCAAGGATGTGGTTGAACTATGATGCAAATAATTAAAAATATACTATTAAACTAGAGGGCTAAGCAATGGAAGGAGAAACAAGCATGACTGAGTTTGTAGGATATAGTTGTACTAGGTGGTAGGTGTTGGAAAATACATCACAAAAAGAGATGCTAGCATTGTGAAAAGATGTGTTGCAAAACATGGTGTTTTTATGATGATCAGGGAAGAGAGTGATCCAGCCTAAGAAGATCTAAGGGTATAAAAAATATCCTATGAATTGAATGACAACATAAATGAATTGGATGGCTATAAATTTAGGGTACAAAGTCACCAAATCAACTAGTTATGGTAAAGCAAAATGAATGGAGAGCTCCATCATAGGTTCTACCTCTTATTCATATAGATCTACAATGGTCAAGCCTTTAGATAGGACTTCAAAGTTTTCAGCTTTAATTTCTCCAAATATTTTTGCACTTTCATCATTAATAGCAGTATAGTCCAAAGGAAGGACAATGAGATCCATGCCCATAGATCTTGGTTTGATTCTAGGTATTGCTACTAAATTTTCCTCAATAGCTTCTTCCATTTTAGTGGGAATTATTGCTAATTTAATAGATACATGTTCTTTTGCTGCCATTTATTTAGCTAGCATGACATCTTAGATCTACTAGAGTTTAACAAAAAGTGCTTTATCTCATTGAGGAATCTCTTTGAGAGAGAGATGTATCTTTAAAAATTAAAATAGGAGCATAATATTTTTCTACTCTAATACCAATGTGAAGGATTTAAAAATCCTTGATAATAATTTTATTAATTTATAAATATTTTATAGGCATAAGCTATGCCCATAATATGTAAAATCATGAGAGCCCATATTAACTTCATGATTTATAAATTAAGAAATCCTAGAAACTAATGTAAGTTTATAGAAAATCAACATGAGCTAATAATATGCTCACAATTATTACATATAATCAAACTAATTAAACATCGTATGTGAACCTTATCACACACACTGTTTACCTACATGGCTACATGTTTACATACTCACATATGTATGAATACCTAATGCATATCAAGTTAGGATATCTATAATGATGCAATGATAATCCTAGTTAGCATAGAAGGCACTTGCATTGCATTAACACTAGATCATTGATGCTAGAGGATATCTTTCTATATTTTGATTGCTTACCATACTACACATATTTTTTGGTTATATGGTTGCATGTTTACATTATTTAATTATGTTTGACTTCCTAATGCATATCAAGTTAGGAAATCCATAATGATGCAATGATGGTCCTAGTTAGTATTGAAAGCACATGCATTGTATTCATACTAGATTACTAATACTAGTAGATATCTCCCTATATTTTGATTGCTTACCATAATGCACACATTATTTATTTGCATGACTACATGTTTACATGATTCACATATGTTTTATTACTTGATGCAAATTAAATTAGGGAATATAAAATGATGTTATGATGATCCTAGTAAGCATAGAAAGCACTCACATTGTATTTGCACTAGGTGACTAATTCTAGGGGATATCTTCATTAGTCATCCATTTTACTTATTCCAAAACTTAAATTCATGCCTTCTCATCCTCATTATAACATATCCCTCATATAATTTTGGGATTTGATGAGGATATCATGCTTTATAATTTCAATATCTGACAAGTTTATAGGAGTTTTATCAACCACCAAGAACTAGAAAACAAATCCTCGACTTCTTCTAGATTCTACGATGCACTAAGGATGTTTTAAAAAGTTATAACACATCTAAAAATTATCATATCATCTCTACCCCTTTTTCCTATAAGGTGAAAAACCAAGATGCAATGATTATTTTTGGTAGTTTAGCTCATTCACATTGCATATACATTAGGAATATGAGCTAGTACGTTCCTCATAACCATCTCTTATCTTTAAAATATTTTCTCCTTTCTTTACCTAAAATCATAAAATTGATTTGATCTAATTTCTCACTCTTGTCAATCAAATATTTGCATGGCTTTGATAAAAAATTCATCATTTATCTATCCTAAGAATCTTTATACCCTCTTATCATAGGTGCATTTTAGATGCATTTGACATGCAATATAATAATCCTTGATCTGCATCAAGCATAGCGAATCAATTTAGAAAAATTATGTTACATACCAAATGCATCTACTAAGGTGCTATGCATGATATCCTTCCTTGAAAGGCACTTCTTGTAATACTTATAGCTTTTGTTTATTAAAAATCTAAGATTGAAATAAGTGATCTTCTCTTCCTCCTTTTACAAAAAAGAGGTATATGAAAATCCTTTAAGCACCTCAAATAAACTCATCTCTTACATTCTTCCAAACCTCAACTAATTTTCCAAATGATGTCTAACCTCTCATGACTCATAGGAAATTGGATGGCATAATTCCTTCATCCCTTTCACTTCTCATAACTTATTCATTTTTTACTGCTATATTCTTTATTTGAGGCTTCTTATTAGCACATTCTAGGTGATGGGTTAAGAATATTTCATTTCCTCACATGATCAAATAAGGGCCCTAAGTAATCAAAATTTAAGTTGGTGATCCACCTCAACCATTTCTAAAATTTGTGTCCCTTTTCAAACTATGCCACATGACACACCCTATGACATTAATAAAAATGGTGGAAAATCCCTCAAAATAAGGCTTCATTATTATCACTAGGCAACATGATAATCACCATGGTAAATCCATAATACCAATAGCACCATGTACATTCTTTATATTCTTCTTGGAACCATTGGACATAAATAATACATATTATTCAAATAACCCCAAATTTGGAGGTATTAAATTCTAAATAGTAAATATATTAAATAAATAATAATAAAATCTTATGAACATACACTATCTAGGCAAAAGCATTAAAATTTTTATGGAAATCCTCAAATCCTTGGATCCTACTTTGGTTGTCAGATTGTATAGTGTTTCTCTATTGTCCTTCTATGTTTTTTGTAGTCATCTTTTTAAGGCTCTATTTTTAGCTATATAAGGTTTATGGACCATTTCAAAATCCCTCCTACCTAATAAAAAAATTATTATTTCTAAATAAATATGAATAATTATACAAAATATTTTTATATAAAAAAATCATAATCTATGCTCAGAATGTATAATTCCTTAATTTGCACCACCTTTAGATTCTAAACTTATATATAAATTCCCCAAACTTACATATTTTACCAATTTTTACTTATTACTTACCTCAAAACATAAAATAATAATATCATTGATGCATTCATCAATATATTTTTGAGTATTTGAATCCCACTAAATAAATTATATATATATATAATATCATTGATGCATTCATCAATATATTTTTGAGTATTTGAATCCCACTAAATAAATTATATATATATATATATATTTTTTTGAGAACGTTTACAAATTACATTAACAACCACCCTCAAGTGGTTTGAACACAAGACCACTTAAGAAATAACCATTATCTTAGTCACTAGGGCAACTGCCTGTCGGCAATAAATAACGTATTTTACATTAAAATATGTCTTTTATATATCTATCCATGGATGATTTGAAATCTGTTCTTAAATATTTATATTAAATTAAATTTATATAAAATTAATCATAAAATAGATTTGTGAAGTTTTAACACGTGCAAATATAAGATAATCATATAGGATATTTTTCAACAAAGAAAGAAAGGAAAATAATGATTAAAATCATAAATGAGATGGAAAAAATAATTATTCTAAAAAAACCTTAAATAAGACTAATAAAAATATTTACGATATGAAAACAACTTAATGACTTACGCAAGAACACGAGGGAGATAACTAAAGGAAAACAAATAAAAAGAAAAACAATATTAAAAAAATCAAGACATGCCTACACCATACAATATCATAACCATGGAAACAAAAAATTAGAAGCATACTTAAAAAAATACATGTATAGAAGGATGGAATAAAGCATATTTAGTGATAAGGTATTCTATCCTATTATAGATTCTCACATTAGACACACTAGCAACACATAGCCTTAGATTAAGTACATTATTTTGATAAGGAGTGGTCTTAAATATTTAAATGTTAATTAGTGATTTATGTAATTGTCATACCTTAAGGTTATTAACCTACCTATAATATAGATAAATTGATGTAGACATAATTAGTTTCAAGATATTCATGACCAATTTGATATTTTCTCAAAGTATTGCTTTTGATTTACTCTTGAAACATTTTTTTTAATATATATATTAAAAAGTAAAAAATTAATTGATTATGTGGGATTGAAACAATCCAATTTGTATTATATCATATAATAATATTACAACAAAGATAGTATATTATCCGTGTATTATTTGGTAAGATTTGAACGTGGGTCTTCTCCTTTAATGTTGAGGGATCTAACCAGTTGAGCTAATGTAATTTAATATTGACACTTTCATATTAAAATATATTATTATAATACTTTTTTTATTAAAGATTAATATCATTAAAATTATCCTCAATTTTAAGGGTACTTTGGTTTATGCTTCTTATGTAAATCTATGACATAATAATTTTATTTATATTGTTGTATAAAATATGGTATATTATTGGTTATCATGTTCCTACTAAATACATGAATGCTTGATATTATGCATGAATAAAATATATGCATTGTAAAACTAACAACTCATTTATAAATATTGATCTAAGAAATGAAAACTTGGTAAACTTAATTCTCTTTTATTAGATATAGAAGGGGTTTTGAAAGGGTACCCAAACCTTTTACAAAAGGATAAGCCTTACAAAACTTGGCATAAGACCAACAATATAAGGACAAGAATTACTATAAAGCACTACAACTAGCCACCCATCACCAAGTGAACCAACTACAACTTGATATAAGAAATAAAATTAGAACAATGTTGGTTTGCCCTCCAACCAACCAAAACTCCCACATAGTTGTGCACAAAAACTTTCTTCATAAATAGTAAAAGCTTATAGAGCATTAAGAAGCATGCATCACTAAATCCAATTGAAGAAGGTCTTCGATAAAATTATTTATCCAAATAAACAAATAAACCATTGAGACTTATACCTAGGGTTACCATAAAGTCAACATGACAATTTTTTTTCTCTAAAGATATGCTTTATCTCCATATCCTCTCTAGCCCAAAGAATTTGCCTAGTTTCCATAATCATAGCCTTAATATTTCGACCAGGGACTAAATCACATTTGACCAAGTTTATAATATTAAGCAAGTCTCCTTCAATGCAAACTTTTTGGTACCCCATCTTCTCCACAAGAAAGATACCTTGGTAAAAGGCTTTGGTCTATGCAACATGACAAGTTTTGATATCTAATAATATGACATACGCTAGCAAAAGACCATCTTTATCATCCCTAAGCACCCCACCAGTGCCAACATTACTAGAATTACTCCTTGAAGATCCATTGAAGTTTATTTTAACCTAACCCAAAGAAGGATGTTCCCACCTCAAAAGGGACTAGGGATTAGGACCAGGAAGACTAAAAATCTTATTACTTTTTTGAAATCCAAATTTTATTTTAAGTTTAGCCTCCTCAAATCTGCCCTCCTCCAAAGCTAAAGAGGATACATTCTCTAGGGTGGAGACCAAGGCTCTGGAACAAATAAAGGTAGGATGTATTTTGAATATTTAAAAATTCTACTATTCCTTTCCTTCCACACCCATTAGAAAATATGCAAGAAACAAAAGTTTCAAAAATATTTCAACTTTGAAGAGTAAAAAGGAGATGACCATTGAGTGCAAACATCAACAAGTGAACTCGACACCACCTAACTCAATCCCAAAATAAAAAATAAATTTAAGAACTTCCATTGAGAATAGATGGTTTGTCTACTCCTCATTAGCACCATAGAGGTAGCATTTGTTTAGCATCTAACCAACCTCTTTTTTTAAATATTTACAATGGTCAAAATATTATTCTGAGTTGCAAAATAGAAAAAGATATCCACCTTTCATGTTAGACCCTTAAGTTATACTTTGAAATGTGGGACCCATGGAGGAGTCTTAACAACCAATAGATTATACGTAGACTTGACTAAAAAAGATCAGTTATTTTTCCCTACCTAGAAGATCTATATTTCTCTATTTAATTACCTAAAATTTCAACTTATTAGCAATTAGAATCCAGGATTCAAGTTCAAAATTGTTGAGAACAGATTGGTTTAATGATTTTCAAATCTTCAACCCATTAACCACTTCTCAGCCACCTTAGACCCAAAGACCAATATGGTCCTAGGCTCCAAAAATGTCAAATTTGGAATTTGTGCAAAGAGTTGGTCCATCAACTAAATATTTTTACAAAAATCAATCTTGAGTCCATCACCTAACCTCCACCTACAACCTTTGAAGACTAACACATTTAAATTTTACAAACTTGACCAAAAAAAATCTCTTATCTCACCTTTAACTAGATTATATTTTTAATAACAAAAATTCATAAATATGGATAAAACATAATATGAAAATGAACTTGATTATATATTAGGTTGAGGTGGATTTCTATGTTATAT
Organism: Wollemia nobilis; assembly: GCA_028583015.1. Lineage (NCBI taxonomy): Eukaryota > Viridiplantae > Streptophyta > Pinopsida > Araucariales > Araucariaceae > Wollemia > Wollemia nobilis. The sequence goes on along the minus strand of JAQPPZ010003168.1, from coordinate 472,639 downwards.
AAAGATTAAAAATTTAAAGTGATCAATTTATCACGAATATAATTTTTTATTTTTTTTATATTATAAAAAATATTAAAAAAAAAATTAACATAGTTGAGCTATTTATTAAAGGAGGTTCTCCCTGGTGTTCTCAAAAGCTTCATTTTTTACCTTTATTTTTATTTTTAAATTTGTTTTTATTTATTCTTTCTTATGTTTTATACTTATATGATATTTTCTTCTTTTCATGAATGTCATCATTGTTTGGCTGTATGAAATTGAAGGAGACCCATTTCTATTTAATGATGAATGTCATCATTGTTTGGCTGTATGAAATTGAAGGAGACCCATTTCTATTTAATGATGACCATTATTAAATAAATAAGTAAACAATTTATTACTTAAATTGTATTTTTAAAATATTTTATTTTATTAAATAAATAAATAATATATTATTAAAATTATATTTTTAAAATATTTTATTTTTTATTTTTTAATAAATATTTATAATATTTGTTTAATCTATATTTTATAACATTTATTGCAAAATAACAATCATACAAATAAAATTCAAACTCAAATTTCTATTGATATCACTATATATATATATATATATATATATATATATATATATATATATATATATATATATATATATATATATATATATTATTAGAATTGGTAGCCGCAACGAGAATTTGGATAAGTTGTCCAGTTTTTCTGGTCGTCATAGTATTCTACGTTGTCCGCCCCGAAAGCCATCACACAGTTCTACACGTAGTATGCCCCTATAACCACCATGCCACAGTCATTTTAAATATTTTACACCATTGAAAGCACCAAGAAAGGGATAAACATTCAGTCTGGTAAGCTAGCTGTTACATAGTTCTTCTTGCAGTATGCCCCTATAACCACCATGCCACAATCATTTTAAATCTTTTACATCACTAAAAGCACCAAAAAAGGGCTGCAAAGCTATCCAATTTTTATCGTCACATTATTCTACGTTGTCCACTCCAAAAGCTGCCACAGTTTTTAGTGTAGTTCGCCCCTATAACCAACATGTTACAATCATTTTAATCCTTTTACAACACTAAAAGTACCAAGAAAGGGATAAGCATTCAGTCTGGTAAACCTTTTACGTCACTGAAAACACCAGGAAAGAGACAAGCATTCAGACAAAGTCCGAGATTTGAAACTTGGACCTCTCCAACTTACAAGGTTTGGTTGAACCAATTAATTCTTGGACCTAAAATAGTGAGAATAGTTCAAAATAATATGTATTAACATATTAAAAAAAACCTCGAAAAAAACCCACCTAAATTCAAATCATTATTTACATTTTAAAAAAAACAGTTTTATTAACCGTGTAAAAAGTATTGCACTATAATTCCGTTCATCATATGTTATAATACAACTATAAATTTATGTTTCTAATAACTCAAAAAAATATTGCACTATAAATCCGATCGTGCCTTGATGAACAGATATTTTCTATCCAATATAACCAGTCAAAGCGAATATAAAACTTTGAATAAATAAGTTTGTTATTTAGTTCGTATATAGCGTAACGACAGATCGATGACGAAAGGGTTTGTTGCATCTGCAAAGGTAGCTCAATTAAATTCAAATAAACATTGCAGGGCAATGATCTGCTCGCAATAACGTAATTGAAATTTACATTCATAAGATATTTCCCACTGAAACGAGGGTCAATTGCCACGAGCACTATACAGCGTTTACTTAGGGTTTCCTGTTGTTGTTCTTGTATTCGATCTTCTGCTTGATCCTATCGATCTTATTGAATCTGTTGACAGTCTTTCACTCATGCCTTCTTTTTCTTCCCCTTTAGTGGAGAGCATATTCCCGCTGATTCTCCCGCTTTCCGTAGGAAGTCTTGGAAGGTCCACTGCTGCTTCTTCTGCCTCCAAATGGATAGGTTTCACCTGAGAGTTTCTGCTTGCCTTTGCCAATTTTCTCTCTGAAACCCCTAAATTTGACTCTCTTATGATCGCCATGCTACCCTTTGGATCTGGTTTGCTCGACAATCTACCCTCCTGTGACTGCTGCACAATTACCTTTATTATCATAATTCAATAACCATCGCCTGTTTTTCTGAATTTTGTTCAACAGTCAGAGCCTATATAAAGTTTTTGAAGTTACCTTGTGGATTTTGAGCTCAACACGACCTCTCGTAGTAATTTCGCCTAGAATCTCTGCATCGTCCACTTTCATACGAAGGCTCTCTGCTCTGCCCAGACCCTGCTCTTCTGCTTCCTGTACTCACCGACTCATTCATGACATGGCTTTTAGAAGATAACCATTACTTGGCTCCTTTCAATCATTGTTTTATCAAAAACAGTAGTTATATAGTGCAAAGGAAGGCTCATATTGAGTTTAAGAGATTTACCGTCACAGCTCGGTCATGAGGTATTGGAGGAGCTTCATCGTACTCCGTGGCGTCGAGTTCTTGCAGATGGTCTTCTTCGAAAAACTTGGGAAGAATGAATTGCCTAATGGGGAGGATTAATACTAAAAGCAATGTAAACACGCATCCGCCTATTGGTATCCATGTCACACCAAAGCATAGCAGCAAATACACAAATTGGAAGAGCGTGAACATGGCGATCTTGCGGAATGGAACATTTTCCACATATGAAGCATGAGCGTCCTCCAGCACCCTGCAGAGCATTAGAATTCAAACTATTATCGGTACACAAAATAGAGCTTAAATTACTTTGTCAGGTTCAAGTTATTGCTGTAATTAATAGGGGGCTGTGCACCTGTATCTCCTACTCGGAGAAATGAATATAAGAAGTATTCGCTCCCAGAATTGGTTCCCCTGCAAACTTTCAATTGCTAAATATGCAAAATACCCACTTAAAAGTGATAGCGGAATCTTTCTTATGATTGGCATCAGGGCGACACAACTGCCCACCAATAGGGATTGTATGAGGTTGCTGACTCGCTGTTCATTTACGCGGACGGGAAGTAACAGATCGATGTGTTTCTTTGGGTCGAAGATGTATCCGTTTATATCCGCGAAATCCTGCGTGGAGGTTTCTACGTTTCCTCCAGTATTGCTGGAAGTGGAATTCACAGCAGTGACAGTACCCATTTGAAGGTCTTTGAATTCTTTGAGATTCGTTAGTTCTCTAATATCTTTCAAGGCCTGCAACAACGACCAATGGGAAGGTTAATGCCGTAGAATCTGTATTGCGGCGACAAAAATAAATGTACGAAGAATTTACCGAGTCAGAGCTCAACGTTGTATTGGGTGAGACTGGAAGATCTATGCCAATAAAAACTTCTTGCATCTTATCATAAATCGCTTGCACTGTATCGTTCTCTTCAATGCTCTTACTTGCAGTTTTGATCATTTTTTTCCTCAGGATCTGCATATCAAGAAGTCAATTGGTTGATCACTACAGAATTTGTGGTGTAAAATTATGTTCAATCCTTTAGCATATACGTCCTAATTAGAGGCAGTTGGAGTGTACCGAGTGTTTCAACGTTGCAAGACTTCTGGTATGCATGGGAGACTGAGGTAAAACTGCGTACGATGGAGGAAGCCCAAGGAGTCCACAAACAAGAACCTGAGTGCAACATTATTCAACAGCCGATTATTTGAATTATGAATTGCCTTATTCAAAGCAAAGAGACCATGAGGTATTATCCATTGTTGCAACGTACCATGAATCCTAAGATCAGGAAATCATAATGATACGCAGACGGGTTCTTCAAATTGTACTCCCTTTGCTGCGCCATCTTTGCAGCAACGTTGTGCTCAAAAAAGAACAAGCACGCAAACAAAACCGCCGGTATAACTGCACTGGCAATGTGGATACCAGGCACGCGGGCCATGTCCTATTAAACATGAAATATTCTAACGTTATTTCGATATAAGTTACTAACAATAACGTGGTTGAAACCAAGAGTCAAAATCTTTGAGATATGCACCGTGATGACGGTCCAGTTGCGAGTAGCGGTATCATCCCATGCGTGGGGGCTGAAGAGGCGCCTTGGAACACCTTCGGGAAATTTATCTGCTGATATATATGATATCCCAGTCCAGAAGAGCAACATTGCAGGTACTCCGTAATCTGCAACAATTCCCCGCATCCATCCTGTCAAGGACGGTAGATGGGAGATGATTAATGATATTTTAGTTGAGAAAACTATTGAATAAGTTTGACTGGTAATACAAACCTGTGCCATAGCGCCAAGATCTGGCTTTCCTTGTCTTGAGAGCAGTAAAGAACAGCCCTGCTGCCAATATCACTCCAAACATCCCGTTTGTTGATCTCCACGAAAACGATAGCTGTTCCATATCGCTCTCCAAAAGATTTTGCTGTTTAGGTATGCGAAATTCCTCAACCATTCCCTGCATCAAGCCTTATGTTAGCCGCAAAATCTTATGCTATATTATTTGGCGTTTGTAATGTAAGTAAATATTGGTGAAACCTGTTCACCTTGATTGCCTCTTTCATAAACATTAGAGCGATAAGAACTCCTAAGAGCTCCTCCGCCACTCTTGTTAATTTCTTAGTAAGCGAGCATATCCCAAATACGGCCATAAGGACCAGAAGCACCGATGTCCACGTGCAAATCCTGTAAATAAAAAGACGTAGGGTTTCATCATCGGTAATAGGCGGAGGGAGGGCATTTTTAGCTATGTTAGAGATCTAATATTAACTGCACCGAACTTCTCACCAGGCTGTCCACGCTACAAAATGACTAGGTCCCAAGTCATCCCTATCCTTGGCAAAATTGTACAAATAATAATACATAAGCACAGTGGGCTCCGCAATTCCAACTATCACCAACGGCTGACCGCCAACTAAGGAATGAATAATTCCACAAATCGCCGTAGATGCAAGCGTGTGCGTAGCACTCATCAGCCCATCTGCATATTCCACTTGTATCAGCGTCAATAGACAAAAAAATGCATTTCCAATTCGATGCTGCGAAGAGCTTACCCGTTTGCTGGACAAGTTGTTCCCCAAATGCAACCACTGGAACAACCAGAGCAAATAATATGTATGCTGTTGGGTTCAATATTCTACACCCACGGGATCAAAAAACATAGTATTCATTAACAAAATTGCTACACCAAAGATATAAAAAGAGATTAGACGTAATGATGAGAAAGTAGAATTTGTAACCTGAATCCAGCAGTGAATCCGCTGAGCCAGTCTTGCTTGTAACATGTCAATCGACCTTCGATATCCTTAAACACTCCTCTCATGGGTACATAGTCCACGTTATCCATTCTGGTTGGGCACTGAACTTGAACCGTTAAAGAGATCAAATTCATGCACAAGAAGAGAAGGAAAGGTACAGCATCTAGAAAGGGGAGTTAGATATAAATAGAGTTTTCAAGCAGGAAGACGACAGCAAGAGCCCCCATAAAAACATAAGGGTGAAGTGGAAGATAAAAAGTAGAAGGAAACAAGATGAAGCATCTTCTTTATCAAGATCAATCACGTTCCTTTCATTTCGAATGAAATTCATCTTCACTCTACGTAGTCTGAGATTTTGCTACGCCTCTTTCACAAGCAGGGGATTGGGCATGAAAAAGTCCAGCAGACAGACAAACAAATTTTATCTCTTGGAAATAAGACAAGGCAGTAAAAGCCAAGTGGAAAGGGTCATTCCTGATTGGCGACAAAGAAGCAGTTAAAGGATGACGACTTTCAAAGCCGGTTCCCAAGGCTGCGGTTGCGGCGTACGGAGAGTGAGCCGTACCAAATTGTCTTTCTTCCCCATGATGTCGTACACGTCCAAATCCACAAATCCAAAATCTCAAACCAACTTGCAGGGACCCCTGAAGCATTACGTATTATGAAGTTATATTATCAATTTGAAGTTCAGCTGGAAGTGGAACTATATTTTAAACCATTTTCATATGATCTATCATCGGTGCCAAAATAGACCACAGTTTAATCTAATCTAATCCTGATGGTAAGTCAGTATGATTATGTTGCCCATGTGCATACAATAAAGGAAGCAATCTCAACAAGACAGATAAGCCTTTGGTGACATATTCTTCCTATTGTACGTCACAGTTTTTTTTAAGTCAATAAACATGTAAGGTTCGTGTGAAAATCTTCACTCCTCACCAATTGTCCAATAAAAGATATATGATGAAATATGCCTGATATGATTTTGAGTAGAAAGATAATGGCTGATATGATTTTGAGTAGAAAGAACCACATTTATAATTTGTAATTTATAATTTATAATTGCGTATTATAAACTTATATTATCAATTTGAAGTTCATCTGGAAGTGGGACTATATTTTAAACCATTTTCATATAGTAAAGAATTCTAGGTCAGAGGCTGGACGCTGTTTAGGTGCCAAAATAGACCACAGTTTATTCTAATCTAATACTGATGGTAAAGTCAGTATGATCATGCTGCTTTATATTTATGTTGTCCATGTACATACAATAAAGGAAGCAATCTCAACAACATATTCTTCCTATTGTACGTCACAGTTTTTCTTTTTAAAAGACAATAAACAAGTAAAAATACAATAAACAAGCAAGGCTCATCCCTAGGATAAGAACCCTCATTTGTGGAGTGAAAGAATCTACACTTCTCACTAATTGTCCACATGGATGAAATATGCACGTCAAAAGATACATGATAAAATATGCCTGATATGATTTTTTTTAGTAGAAATAACGATATTTATAATTTGTAATTGAAAGTGAAATTTGAACGACTTAATGCTGGAGGCAGAAGATAAGTGGATGAGTGACGATACGGAGAAAAGTCTGCACCATGAGCAATTCACGTCAGGCCAACCAAACATTGGTCAACCAGGCTAACAAGGACTCTATAGAATAGTTTTGTCAAACTAAATAAGCGTAATATTAAAAGAATATCTATCGATATAATATTAACTGATGCTTGCTTGGATATTTCTCTTCCTGTCCAGGAGATGTCTTTGAATTACTATATCCTCCTCTGCACCCTATCAGTTAACCATTTCTCTGTACTTGTATCCATGAGTGTTCTGGCCGTCTTTGCAAGCTTTGCATAGTGAAACAAACTGTATGTTGTGTTCATGTCAGTGCATGGTCTGTTCTTTAACATATGTGTACTAGACACTAAATGAGATTAGTCTATTGCATGAGGATATATGTAGACCGCCCACGAAAATTGCCAGATGGTATCTAGCATCGAAAAGCTAGGTGAATGTTTTTTTTTTTTTTTTTTTTTTTTTTTTTTTTTTTTTTTATACATGCTGAAAAAAAGACAAGGGGAGCTTACTGAAAGGTGATGAGCTATTTTATTTGTCTAAATTTAAAATATTCTTACATTTGTGGGATTTGTTTCTAAACTAGATAAAACAATAAGGGGATTTTTAATATACATGGTTAAACTTTCAGAAACTAAGAGCTAGGTTGTTTTCAAGATTCAATTGTATTTTGGTGAACATGAATTTCAATTTAATTACAAATGAAAATGCGAGAGTTCATCCATAGACTATTTTTATTACCACCAAATGGAAACTGCTAATTTTGAAGATATAAACTTTATTAATTGAATACTTTTTAAAAGGATTGTATGGGGTTGAAACAAGCTCTACTTGCATTACATCATGATCACAAAGTGGTATTAATACAACTTGGTGGTTATGGTCACAAAGTTGTATTAATGCAACATGGTAGTTATGCATGTATCGTTTAGCAAGACTTGAACTTGGGTCTTTTTCTTGAAGGTTGAAGAATTAAGCTAGTTCAACTTATGTCATTTGATTTATGGCGAGTTTCATTCATGGGTTTTTAACCTTGGTTAATCCCTGCAAAACTTCTCACATCCAACCAATTATCCTAAATCCCATGGAAAAGTATTAATGTTCATCCATGATATTTGACCCTTGTTCTAAAATGTGAAACTCTTCATTCCCAACTAATTGCTCTATACAGTTTGAGATAATATTTTATTATTTTTATATTGGTGAAACGAGGTTTTTGAAAGGGTCCAAACCCTTTTACAAGCCTAGAATGGTCTATCCAGTCTCACATTATATTTTACAAGCCTAGAAGGGCCTAATACCTATTGAAATATTGATATACATTCTTACAAAAATATTCCACAACTATTATTTCTCTTATTTCAGCTACATCAAATATACCAAACTTTATTATATTCAATGCAAAGATCTTCAATTTATTCTAGCACAGAAACAAGCATCATACTCCAACACAACAACAAAATCCAATCTCATTACATTCATAAGCTCCAAAATATGGAACCCTTAGTAGACAAGTCCACAACTCTTCAAAAAATGGATCCCTTATCACCTAAATCCATAGGTATTTAGAAAATGGAACCCTAAGCAAAAATATCCTTAGATATCTAGGAAATGGAATTCTTCTCACTCAGAGCCTCACAATACTTTGAGAAAATCATAATTCTACACATATCTAGAAAATGACGTCCTTTATAGGTAGATCCACAAATATTTAGAACATTGAATATTGAGTAGGAAATTTCATAAATATTTAGAATATGGAACCCAGAGACAAATAGCTCTTTATAAAAATATCTCTCAATAGAAAAATCCATTAATGTCCAAAATGGGACCATCTGTAGATGCATATCTTCAAAAAAAAATAACCCTCATTAGGTAACTCTCTCATAATTATTATAGCTATAAGGTGGTAAATACTCAAATATCTCCAAAGGAAATAGCTCTACAACAAGTAACTCCACAGATATCCAAAAAATAATTCACTATGAAAATTCTAAACATTGGAACTTTCACCCATTGGCTTGAATTTCTAAATGTCCTCCCTCCTTTGCCACTAAATGAAGCACATCTGAATATATCTTATCTGGAAATATCCACATTTTATCTTCCTTTATGAGATCTTCCCAGTTGGCTAGCCAATTGGATACCCCATTTTCTTATCTATAGACATGTACTACTTAAAATTCTTAGTGTATCTAATGTATCTATTACTAGCCAATTGGCCACCCCATTTCTAGATGTTCTCTCATTTAGGTATCTTAGTGTATCTATTACTATACATTTTTCTGTCCATCGATCTTTTATTGAGGCAATTAAAAATATTGAATCTTTCTCAATTATTAATATCTTAGCCCCTAGCTAAATCACCATATTTACTCCTACCAACACTACTCTAGCTTCATCTTGATGACTAGTCATAATACCCAAGTACTCACTCATAGATTTAATCACCAATTCTTGAGTATCCCTTAGCACTGCTCCTCCAACCTTCCCTAGATTTCTTTTAGAAGCCCCATCAAAATTTAGTTTCATCCATCATTTTTTTGGTGCTTTCCACTTGGTCAAGCTCCTCAAGCCTCCTTGGGGATTGTCATTTTCTCAAACTAGACTTAGGTTCCAATTTATACTTAATTTAGCCTCCTGCAATGACTCTCTACTCTCATGCACTTTTATTGCTTTAAGATTCTCTACTATGGAGTCTAACCTAAATGTTATATGCGGGTCATGATTTATCTTTCCTTGGTCCACCACTAGAGTATCTCATCTTATTCATCATTACAACCCCTTTATTATATAATTGCAATTGTTCTTGTGAAGGTTCAAAAATAGGTTGTGTCTTTTCAACCATTGAAGGTGGAGATGCTATAGTATCAAGTTGCTATTGGGATTGAGGGAAAGGAGCATATGGAGATGTTTGAATTTCCTTCTATTTTTTTACCTCTGATGTTTTCCTTGTTGTCTTAGTTTTCCTTGATTCTTCCTCTTTTTTAGATTTTCCAAAACTTAATGCCAAATGTTTTCTATTGTTGGTCTTCCAAGTTTTATCGTGTTCATCATACTTAGTAGATAAATTGAGATCAGATTGGCAATCATACTTAGAGCTTATAGTGTTTGTCTCCACCCTCATTTTCCACCAATCTTGGACTCATCCCAATTGGTCTTCTACTTAATGTCTTGAATTTTTTACTCTTTTAACTCATGAGCTTTTTTGTGCTTAGGATCATAATCTATCATTTACGCATAAAAATCCTTCCAAGGAGACAGTGGTTCCATATTGTCTACATGCCATTCCAAAGGGGAATTTTATTTTATTTTTCTAAATTTTTTAATGTCTAGTCTCAAAGTCCTTTCAAACTTTGGAGCCTTACCAACATTGAATATTTTTAGCTTTTCCAATAACTTATAATCGAAGTCATACCTCCACATTTAAGGAATTTGTATAAGTCCTAATATCTCCATGGTCTGAGTAATTTCCTCATACTAGTCCTTCCTTGTCAAAGTGATATCTTCCACATTCAAAGGGTGATTGATTTTCCCCATTTTCAAAGTGGAGTTAATATAATCATCTTTTCTATAATACACCAATGTCAATATCTGATTGGTGAAAAAATATGGTAGCAAAAATAGTTTCCTATGAAGCTATATAGCCTTATCACTGTGCCTTCGATCAAAATATACCAGTCTCCTTTAGCTTATTCTGTTTGTAATAATTCCCTTGCTAGAGGAGAAATTCTAGGAAATTGTCCATACATAATCCTAAGGGCTAGCCCTAAATATTTACTATTAAAATTATAATAGGATTAAGATTTATTCAGGATATTAGTCCATACATAAACTAGTATAGGGTTTTTGTTCTCATATTTTATCGTCACTCCTATCTAGGGTATTTCTTGCATATTTGTAACAACCCTCCTTGCACGAGCATTGATAGCCAATGAATTCATGGATTTTACTTTCATTTTTTTCCTAGAATATGGTACTGCTAATGGTTATTGTGCATGCAGGACTAGGTACATACCTTTGATAGATGAAAGAGAATTAATAGGAAAAGACAAGTAGGATATGGTGATGGTAGCTCATGCATTTCATATAGTTGCATTCATTTAGATGCATCTTAGGAAAATGGCTTACCTTGTATGAATGTTTTACTTGAAATATACGCTTGTGGTCGAAAAAGAATGTTGAATACATAAGAACCTCGATGGCAATGAAAATATCTAGAGCATGGGAGCCATCCTCTAGTAAACCATTTGGTGAATTAAAGATGTTTTGTATGCATATTACTGAGTTTGTAAAATGATATTGGATTAAAAATTAAAATAAGAATAAACAAATACTTATATATATAAATTAATTAATAAATAAAATTAAACAATGGGAAATTAAATGAAATAAAGTCACCATACTATTTTATTTTAAAGCAAAGATTATAATAATAAAAAGACCAAGAAAAAATGTAGTCCTTAATAGTACATTGTAAACAAACCACTAGGATTGTTCTAGAGTCTAATTTTGAATTTAGCTTTCTATGTTGAGAGACTCATATTTTTTAAATGATCCATACAAAGTTCTATATATCTTTTAGATGCACTGAATGAGAATTTGACTCTTCAACTTGTCCATAGGAAAATTGGGGACTTATACTCAAGAACAACCTTGATGCATCTTTTTGAAGACTCATATTACTACTAACAAAAAATAGAGTAATTGTAACTTAGGTACATGAATTGTTATAGAAATACCTTCATGGGTGTAACAATTTAGTGGAGTCGGTATTATATTTGATTAAATTGATTCATAATCTAAAGGTGAGCTTATTAGGTTTCAAAATTCAACACACCTCATGTTTATGAATGTTGAGTTTTATTTAAAATATTAATAGAGTTTAAATTATAATGGAGTAGTCACAAAACTATCAACTATCATGGTTTATTTGATTTTCCAATGGCTTAGTCATGTGGAATTCATGATTTCAAATACTGACTATTGGTCCAAGTTTTTGGTCTTTGTAACTGTTGCTCAATAAGAAAGTTACTTCTAAGAATCAGTTTTATAGATCCTTGAGTGATTTGCTTTAATGAATAGATTAGTTCCCTTTTTAAATAAAAAATATTTGAAAAAAATAAGTTGTTTATTGATGTTATTTTAGTTTCAATAAGGTAAATTGAGCTACAATAGTTGAACAAGGTTATGAAATGTATACATAAATCTATATAGATTTAGTATAGTAAGTATCGTAATGCTTTTAAAAAAAAAAAATATATATATATATAAATATAAATATATAGGAGTAGGAGAACCTTTTTTGTGAGACCATAAACTTTAAAGAAAATTTAGGTCATAGTAATTATTAAGAAATAACGAGAGTGGAGATAATCATTCTCCATCCAATGTTGATGGATGCTTTCCTAAACCTTGATTTTATAAGTATTCATCAATATGGATGAACTAATTTATAAAAGCATAATAGCTTGAGATACCCAATGTTAGAGGCTATAGGTTGGTAACCTCTATGGCTCAATAATTGCCATTGTATGACAAGAATAGGTTGGAATAAGTGACCTTGTTAGAACTAGTAATGAGGGGCAGTATGGGACGTCATCTCTAGGTCATTGCCTGGAAAGTACAGTGATATGTCCATGCATTGTTCTAACTATGAGTGGACTAGTATGTCCAAAAAAACTAGTCCAACCATGATATTTGGTAAGGGATAAATAGTCATGAGTCATGAATAGTCAATGGTACTAAGACTAGTTTCAGGGTAATGATATAGCTCTAGCTGACCCTAGGTAAGTAGATAATCATCTAGACACTAGGCATATGTATGCTAAGCCCTTGCATACCAAATTTAGAATAATTCAATCAGGTAGATCGGGGTTCATCATGCTAAGGTATGGGGAGAGTATGCATCCATCCTTTAGGTGTTATGGGACCTAGAGGATAACCCCAATCATGGTTCAACACTCATGCCAAAATAAGAGGATAGAAAATGATACTTTCTATAATATTTGGCTAATTTCATCCACTTGGGAGATTGTCTATAGCAGTTCTAACACCAAAAAGTGGTATGATATACCTTATACTAAACAAAATAATTGGATGAATATCAAACCAATTAACCTAAAAACCTTTATCTTAGGTTGAGTAATGACAATAAATTGGAAAAATATTCCTTATGTAATAGAAAAATGAGTTTATGTGGTACAACTAGGCGAATAGACTTGGGTTGTTACATGTGGTATCAGAGTAGAAAATATCCTTATATTGTAGGACTTTGTATGATGTTTTATTAAAATTAAACCAGTTAATTTACCTACTTCCTTTACCCATAGGTCTGATGGTGGAACTATTGCGAGTTGGATCTTTGAGAAATTCAAATGGAGTTGGGTAGGAAGAGATGGGTAGGAAGAGATCACCATATGACCTCAAAAGGGACCATGTACATGGGCTATAAAATAAGGTCCTCAAAGAGAAAAAAGAATGAAACAATTAAATGAGCCTCCAATAAATTAATCTAATAGGAAGGATGGAAGTTTGGTAAAGGTAGTTCAACTATTATAAACCCATATGGAACAACAAAAAGAGAAAATTGCACAATAGAATGCACACATGACTCAACAATACGAGTTAATGGTCCAACAACAAAAGCTAATAGAATACTTAACCAGGGATAGGGAAATTGAAGGTAGACCAGAGGAAGCACTTATTGGGTTTGTAGGAAATATTAGGGCCCGAGTGGAAATTAAGTTGGCCAAAAACTTGAAAAAGGCTGTGATTTTAAAGTTTTATGGTAGAGATGATAGACACAACTAAAAATTGGTTGAATGATATCAAGTCACACTATTCCATGATTCCCTTGTAATTTGAGTCCAAAAATGCATTGGTTGTCCTGCATTTGGTAGGAGTAGATTTAGATTGGTCGAAAACCTATAAGAAGGGAAAGGGCATTGATGTTTTGGATCTCAAGTGGGAAGACTTTGTGAAATAATTTCAAAAGATATTTCTAACTAAGAAATATTATATAGGAATATTTGCTAAGTTTTCCACCCTATAGTAGGAGACAATGACTATCCAAGCATATCATAAAAATTTCATTCAACTACTGAAATATGCACACTAGTATGATAACAATGAGGAAATGAAGGTTCAAAAGTTAATTTTGGGATTTCATCCCAAGATCAAAACTATAGTTAATTTTCTTAATCCTAAAGATCTTCCAAAAGATTTTGATTTAGCCCATCAAGAAGAAAATAGTATCTTATCCTAAGAAAAGGAAGAAATAGAAGTTGATTCAAACCTCTTCCAAAAGCATCTTATCCTAAGTAAATTTAAGGATGTGTTTATAGAGGACCTACTAGGTTTACCTACCCAAAGAGAATTTGAATTTTCAATTGAAATATTTCTTGGAGCAATGCGAATTACTAGGGCAACATACAAAATGACCCCTATAGAGTTACAAGAACTCAAGATGCAACTTCAGGATATGTTAGAGAAGGGGCTTATCAAACCCAATGTGTTGTAATGGGGTGCTTCTATCCCATTTGTTAAGAAGAAATATGGATCCTTAAGGTTTTTCATTGACTATATAATGCTCAACAAGGTTACCATGAAGAATAGATATTCATTACCAAGGATATATGGTATTTTTAATCAGCTAAAAGGAGATACCATTTTCTCAAAAATTAACCTTAGATCGAGTTACCATCAATTGAGGATTTGAGAAGAAGACACATATAAGACTACTTTTAGGACAAGGTATGGATATTATGAGTTTATAGTCCTACCTTTTGGATTGACTAATGCTCTAGTTGCATTCCTAAATCTTGTGAATAATGTTTTTGAGAGTAACTAGACTATTTTGTTCTCATGTTGCTTGATGACATACTGATCTATTCCCAGAATAAGGAGGAGCATGACCAACATATGAGAATTGTACTTGAGACTCTTAGAAAGAATGGGTTGTATGGGAAGCTATCAAACTATGATTTTTATACTCCTCAAGTACAACATCAAGGATACATAGTCTCGATTTACGGGATTGCGATCGATCCAAAAAAAATTGAAGCTATTGTTGATTAGCCCACATCAACTAATGTAACTGAGGTGCATAGTTTTATGAGGTTTGTAGGCTATTACAATTTTTTTTTTACAGGTTTCTAGAAAATTGTTGAACCTATCACTGATCTTCAAAGAAATTTAAAGGCTTTTAAGTAGACCAATCAGTATGAAGAAGCCTTTCGAACATTGAAGGAGAGGTTAATAATAACACCAATTCTCCAGTTACATGATCATTCCAAGAGATTTATACTGTGCATCGATGCATCTATTGAGGGTTTAGAAGAAGTTATTACCTAATATGAAGTGGTAATTAACTTTGAATCGCAAAAAATAAGTTACATGAGGTGAACTATGCCACTCATGACCTAGAGTTGGTTATTGTCATGCATGCTCTTAATATTTGGAAGTATTATTTGTTGGTTAAACCTTTTTAACTTAAGATAAATCATCAAAGTTTAAAGTACATTTGTATTCAACCCTTTTTCAATGCCAAACTACATCACTAGATGGAGTTTTTGGTAAAGTATGATTTCGGTATCAAATATATCAAGGGTAAGGAGAACAAGATTATTGATGCTCTAAGTAGGAGAGGATGCATTGCTACAATGTCATTATAATATAGTATATCATATTAAGGAATTGCAATAGAATAGTGATTTTGTAGAAAATACAAAGATCATATTGAGTAATAATTTGAAAGGGACATATATTTTGTACAAAGAGATGATTTATTTTACTATAAAAATAATTAATTGTTCTAAAGTTGGGTGGATTGAAATAAACTATCTTAAAGGAGGCACATAATACTCCTTATTTTGTGCATACTAGTGTAGACACCAAAACAGCACCAATCCGATTATGTGACTGCAAACACTGATCGCTTTGGCAAACACAGCCCCCAGGGCAGCCCTCAGAGGTTAAACAGTGGTCTTAACCACTTTCATAGCAATTTTGTAAGGTCAAGGAGCAATTTGGCACACTTGGACACTTTTCCCAGTATTTGTCTCACCTAGGGACGAATTCAAAATAGAATCCCTCCCACCCCAGGACGAATTCTGAATCCGTCCCTGGGTGGGACAAATTCTAAGCTTAACGGGCAAAAAGGCAAATGGTGCCAAGTGGCAGCCCAGAACGGTCGATTAAGGGCTCCTACCTTGCACGCATGTGTAAGTGGACAGAGGGGCCGTTAGAGGACTGTTACAAAAAGCATTTATCAAAGTTCAAGTCAATGGAAGACTCCCCTCCCTCATGGGAAGACAAGACTGCCACATGGCGTCTATGGCCAACACTTGGCTTTTGTGCTTCCCTCCCAAAAGAGACCCCTTGGGTCTATAAAATGTGGGACTTTTCTCACCCAAAAGAGACAGGTTGAAGGAGTGTTCAAGCAACGAAGTGCTGCCAAATTGAAGACTCACTTGCATCCCCCTTTGTTCACCTTCCTACATCCATCAATCTCTTTTGCAAGGGACGTTGTTGGGTGGCCTTTGGAAGCTCTAACATTACTCAAATCCGACGCATGGACATCTGAACCTACCAATTCGCCGACCCCACAATCCTAAAAGGTTTTGGGCCCATCCCCAGTGGATTGGCTCCAAAATCGAGGGCCAACGGTGGGAGGCCCACTTGGGCACCCCCGCACCTCCCAAGTCCTAATTTTAGTTTTGAGCACTTTAGATTATTTTTTAGATTGCATTCTGTGTTACTAGGCATGATTAGTCTATAATTGCAATTTTGTAGCTTTTGGTCAGATTTTAGGGTGTTTTGTATTGCTTTATCGTTTTTCTAACTTGCAGGTGTCAAGGTCAAATTCCCGAGGGTGGAGGCTAAATTGGGAAAATCCGACCATATGGGTCGTCCCAAAATGGCCCCAATTACCTAACCCCCCTATTTGCAGGAGTTTTGCAGGTCCCGGGATCCGACATTGGAGCAGCAGCAGGTCGGTTTCTCCTACTCAGAAGAATTCGTCCCACCCAGGGACGAATTACAATCGATTCGTCCTGCCCAGGGACGAATTCTAGTTTAAGGTGGATTGGCCAGCTGCCTCAGTGGCAGTGGCCTTCTGGTAACTTTTCTTACCTTCTGTCAGGTTTTTGAGCAATTTGGATTCACTATTTTCACTGTTTCAGGCAAATATTCGTATGCATATTTTGTTAGTTTTAGAGAGAGAATGCTTTTCATTTGCAGCAGGTGCTACTAACGTCTTGATCATTTCTTTGTTCACAGGAGAAGCAGCAGAGGCAAAGAACTCATCGACATCAGCGGCGGCATCATCTTGGCCCGCCCATTGCAATCGTGGGCACGCGGAAGGAGGAATCAATCAGCGATTGTAATCAAACCCTATTTGCGCTCCTAGCCCCTGAAAAGGGAGGAGGCACTATTGTAACAGAGATCGAAGGAAATTAATGAAAGGGCTGTGTTTTCTTTATCTGATTGCATCTCTTCCAATGTGTCTCTTTTTCGTTTCATGCAATTTACATTCCTAGGACTTAAGCGTACTTAATTTTGAATGCAATTGCACTTGGTGTTTCCTTTGACTGAAATCTCGTGCTTTCAACTAGTGGGGTGACATTGCATGAGAATATAAGGCATATTATTGGCTAGGGATGAAAAAGACATTAATAATTTTATGGCCAGATGTTTAGAGTGTTAGAGAGTTAAAGCAGAACATTTGTACCTAGTAGGTCATTTGTACCCACATGACATTCCTACATAGAAATGATAGATGGTGTTGATGGATTTTGTAGTCAGATTACCTAAGACTACATTTAAGCATGATGCAATACTGGTTGTAGTAGATAAATTAACCAAAGTTGCACATTTCATACTTAGAAATGTGCAGGATGATGCACCTACCATAGCAAGTAATTTTCCAAGGAGATAGTGTGATTACATGGGTTCCTAGAAGTTATAATTTTAGATAGGGAGTCCTGCTTTACTTTGGAATTTTTGCAAGCTTTGCATCAAGCACTAGGTACCAAACTTAATGTCAGTTCAGCTTGTCACCATAAGATATATGGACATACTAAGAGGGTGAATCAGGTCCTAGAGGACATCTAGAGAATGTATTGTATTGACCAGCATACTAAATGGGAATATTAGTTATACCTAGTTGAATTTACTTACAACAACTATCATGCTTCACTAGGTATGGCACCATTTGAAGCCCTGTATGGGAGAAGGTGCAAGACTCCCTTGTCACGAGATAATTTGATAGATCAGGTAGTGATTAGGTCAAATACTGTAAAAAAAATGTAAGAACAATTAAAATGTATTTACCAAAGTCTTAAAGAGGTCATTGATCACCAAAGGATCTATGTGGACCTCAAAAGAACACTGAGGGAATTCTCTATGGGTGATAGAGTGTTCTTAAGGATGAAAACTACACAAATTTCTATTAAATCTTCCAAACTCGGCCCTAGATTTGTGGTTCCATTTGAAATTACAGGTGAAATAAGTCTTATTACCTACAAATTTTCTCTACCACAAAGTTTATCAAAAATACATGATGTCTTCCATCTGTTCCTCCTTAGGAAGTAAATATCTGACCCTAAACATGTTTGGGATGTTTCCAATTTGTATATGTCAGACCCACTAGAAATTGAAGTTTAGCCAATTCAAATACTTGGTTTTAGGAAAAAGAGCTTGAAGAGAAGAAACATTGAACAATGTCAGGTCCAATGGGACCATTACTCAAACGAAAATGCCACATGGGAGAATGTTGTTGATATGCAAAAATAGTTTCATTTTCTATTTGAGTAAACATGAACATTTTAAAACTTCCTATGTGGATTTATGATGTATATGTAAATATATGTGGATGTATATCTAGACTATTGAGTAGAGTTGTTTTTTAATATGTTTTGGTTTATGTATGGACATATGGTTGAATGCAAAAATGAAATACTATATGGAGTGGATAATGTAAACATGTTTGAATTAGTGAATGATAAATGATTTATGTGTGGAAATATATGTATATTGATGGATTCTTGAATAAATATACATACATACATACATATATATATATATATATATATATATATATATATATATATATATATATATATATATATATATATAGTTTTGGCTTGTTTAAATATGTGATAAATAAAATATAAGGATTGTGTTTGTTTCTAGTGGGTGAGGATGTAATGATACTCCTCGCATGACCATTGATAGAAGATGAATTGATGGATTTTACTTACCTTTTATTCCTAGAATGTGGTATTGTTGATGGTTGTTGTGCATGTAGGACCAAGTGCATATCTTCAACAAATGAAATAGGGTCGATGGGAAAAGGCAAGTGGGATATAATAATGATGGCTCATGAATTTCATATAGTTGCATTCATTTAGATGTATCTTAGGAAAATGGATTGCCTTGTATGTATGTTTTTCTTGAAATATACGCTTGTGGTCGAAAACAAATGTTGAATACATAAGACCTGCGATGGCAATAAAAATATCTAGAGTGTGGAAGCCATACTCTACTAAACAATTTGATGAATCAAAGATGTTTTGTATGCATATTACTGAGATTGTAAATTGATATTGGATTAAAAATAAAAATAAGAATAAATAAAAACTTTTATATTTATATTAATTAATAAATAAAATTAAACAATGGGGAATTTAAATGAAATAAAATCACCATAATATTTTATTTTAGAGCATAGTGGATGTCTGTTGTGGATACCATGAAGTGGAAGTGCTTATTGTTCTCTTGTTGTAATCATTCCCAAGAGTAGGAAAGAACAAAAAGGAAGGAAAGGATTTAAGTACATTTTCTTTGGGATTTTTTTTATATTCTTTGGTGATATATCTTGTTTGGGAAAAACAGCTGGATGGGAGGTATCTGTATTTTGGTTATCAACTTTGGCTGAAAATTCTGGAAGTATTGAAGAGGAAGGAGAGTTAAGGTCTAACATTAGACAACATGAATTACTAGTCAGATTTTCTTTTCTTTCGAATGCTTGAATTATTAATAAAACTGGTGTGCCGAAGAAAAATCTTGTGTGCAAAGGGAAACTGTTGAAATGCTTGCATTATGAATTGTCGTTGTTATGAATTGGAAATATTGATACTTTCTTTTAAATAAATATAGATACAATAGCTTGTAACCTGTATGTTTTATTTGAAAACTTTTCTTACTCTTAGACTATGTTGGTTTTCTAAAATGATATTTCCTAGAAGATTTTATTTGACCATGTGTTGTACATATTTGGATAAATGGTCATTGGTGTGAGCTGACATGTTAACCATTAATTAAATGCAATATTTGTATGGTGTTTTTTTTTAGGAGTTATGTTTTGAAGCTTTATGGTCATGTTTTAGCCTGTGATTTAGAAACAAATGAAAAGTTTTTTTTGTTTAAGGTTTCATAATTAACGCATCATTTAGATAATTAATGAAGACTGAGAGGAATAGGCCCTAATATTGATATTGAAAGTGATGTTGTTATGATATCAAGGTATGCATTAAATGTTAAATGTAATCTCTATATTTGTGAGATGATTGCAAAATGAAAATATGCTACCGTAGAAGAATTATTTTGTGAAAACTAAGTTATATAAATTGAGACGATGTATTTTTAGTATAGATAAATACTTATTTTGATATTAGTATACATTAAACATGATTGAGTCATCTAATCCCTAATCAACACTGCTCAAAGTCCTGAACCATATTAGATTATGGCAGAGGTAAAATACTGGATAGACCAACCAAAACAATAGCTTCCTTGAGATGAAAAGAAGAATTTTGTCCCATTTTCCATAACAAATAAGTGATATGTTTCCAGAAATGTTATTAAACTATTGTGCTATGAGTCTATAGAGTTGTGGTGGGGAGATACTGTAGTATGTCGATAGTATTAACATTAAGAATAGACTATAAATAGGAAATAATAGATGAGATGTGTTAGTGTAATATGAATATAAATATGGTTTATCGATATACAATGAATTATGGATATTTTTGTTGTTATATGACAAAATTATGTGTAACATTTTGTTTATGCGTGAGCAGCATGGTCAAAGAATATTTAATAGAAGTTAAAGCCAAACGTATGCTTGATGGCCTCTCCAATTAATTTTAATATGTTTATTTAACTAAGAACTGATAGTTTCATAAACATCTATGTATTGCCTATAAGAGTTCTTATTTACGAATGAATAACATGAAATATTTAATTATTATGACTACACAAATATGACCTTTGTATCTAGTAATATAAATGAAAGGTTTATTGTTTTACTGAGATATAATTATGTTTAAAGTAAATATTAGTATAAGAAATGAAGCAAGAAAAATCATAGTCCTTAATAGTGCAGTGTAAAAAAACCACTAGGATTGTCTTGGAGTCTAATTTTAAATTTAGCTTGCCATGTTGAGAGACTCATATTATTTAAATGAGCCATATGAAGTTCTATCTATATTTTAGATGCACTAAATGGGAATTTGACTCTTCAGCTCATCCATAGAAAAATTGGGGACTTATACCCAAGAATGACCTTGATGCATATTTTTGAATACTCGTACTAGTAATAAAAAAATAAAGTAATTGTAACTTAGGTACATGAATTTTTATAGAAATACCTTCATAGGTGTAACAAATTAGTGGATTCAGTGTTACATTTGATTAAATTGATTCATAAAATAAAGATTATATTATTATGTTTTAGCATCCAACACAACTCATTTTTATGGATGTTGAGTTTTATTTAAAATATAAATAAAGTTTAAATTGTAATGAAGCAATCAAAAAACTAGCAACTATTCTATTTTATTTGATTTTCTAGTGGCTTTGTGATGTGCAATTCATGATTTCAAATACCGAGTAATGACCCAAGTTTTTAACCTTTTGTAATTATTTCTTAGTGAGGAAGTTACTTCTAAGAATCACTTGTATACATCCTTGAGTGATTTGCTTTAATGAATAGATTAGTTTTCTTTTTAAACAAAAAAAAATTGAAAGAAATAATTTGTTTTTTTGATGTTAAATTTTTAGTTTCAATGAGGGAAACTGAGCTACAATATTTAAACAAGGTTATGGAATGTATACATAAATATATAAATTTAGTATAGTAAACATCGTAATACTTTTATTTAAAAAAAAATTATATATAAATATAAATATATAGGACTAGGAGAACCTTTCTTGGGAGACCACAAAATTTTAAAAAAATGTAGGTCATACTAGTAATTATTAGGGAATAACAAGAGTGAAGATAATAATTCTCTATTATATGTTGATGGATGTTTGCCTAAACCTTGATTTTATAACTTTTTATCAATATGGATGAAATAATTTATAAAATTAGAATAGCTTAAGACACCCAATATCAAAGGCTACTAGTTGGTAATATCTATGGATCTAGAATGGTTGTTGACCGATAAGAATAGGTCAGAATAATTGATATTGTTATAACCGGTAATGAGGGATGGTATGGGATGTCTCGTCTAGGTCATTACTTGGGAAGTACAATGACAGGTCCATGTACTTTTTTGACTATCAATGGACCATTATGTCCAAGAAAATTAGTCCAACCACGATATTTGGTATGGGAGAAATAGTCATGAGTCATGAATAGTTAATGGTACTAAGACCAATGTCATGGTAATGACATGGCTCTAGTTGACCCTTGGTAAGTGGATAATCAACTAGATACTAGGTATATGTATGCTAACCCCTTGCATACCAAGTTTAGAACATGTCAATTAGGTAGATTGAGGTTCATCATGCAAAGGTATGGAGAGATAATGTGTCCACCCTCTAGGTGTTATGGGTCCTAGAGGATAACCCTAGCCATGGTTCAAAACTCATGCAAAAACAAGAGGATGATAAATAATAAAGTTGAATCCACAAAATGGTACTTTATACAGGATTTGACCAATTTCATCCAATTGGGAGACTGTCTACAATAGTCCTAACACCCAAAAGTGGTATGATATACCTTGTATTAAATAAAATTATTGGATGAATATCAAATCAATTAACCTGAAAACCTTTCTCTTAGGTTGAGTAATGATAATAAATTGGAAAACAATTCTAAAACCAATGAGAAATAGGTGAATATTGCATGAGAAGCTTGATCATGGCATAGATCCTACCATTGGCCACTCCTTGACTTAATGTTTTATTCATTTCATTATGTATTTGCATGTGACACAGAGTAATGTAACATAAAAAATTACACTCTCTTGGATTTTTACTACTTTGACCCTGGCTATGTGTCGTAGTTTCCGTTTTCATTTTTTTTTAAATTGAAAAGGAATAATATAGAATACAATTATGTACATATAATACAAGGGAAAAATATTTTTTTCTTGAAGTAGAGCTTAATATGGTACCCATTGGCTGATATTGGTTGTAAACTTCCTCCATGATCTTGTAGATGAAAAAAATTATTTTGTTTGACTGCAACAATATTATATGGAACTTATTAGAATGAATTAAAATTTTGGTGATTGTTTGGATTTTCCTTCTCCTCGTTCCACCTTAGGACCGAATCTCTAATCTTGATTTTTTTTCATGTGGCCCTTTTATCAAACCTTCCCTTAGTTTGTGTCAAGTGTTCCTAAATTGTTCATAGGGTTTATCCCTCTATTCTTCCATCTATAGTAACTACATCAACCTTATCTCTATAGGATTTTCATCTAGAAAATTATTCCAATCGGCTAATTTTAGGGTAAGCATATCAAGGTGTGTAGGAAGTATAACTTCTTTTTCATACACCAATGAGTAAGGATATGTACATTGTGATTTCTTCATTGTGATCCTATCTACCCATAGGACCTGATTTATAAGTAGGTTCCAACTCCTTTTATTATATTTCAAGGCCCTTTTTAGCATTTGAAGCAAATACTTATTGGTAGATTCTACTAGGCCATTCCCTTATAGATAATAATTTGAAGAATTCTTTAAACATATACCATATTTACTAGAAAATTCAATGTATCTTGCTATTATAAAATATGGACCATTGTCACTTACCAAAGCTTTAGGAATACCAAATATTGGGATCAAGCTTTTAATAAACTCAATTACTACATTTTGATAAACCTTCTTAGTTGGAACTGCCTCAACCCATCTGGTGAAATAGTCAGTGGTAGTCAGAATGTATTTATGACCAGCTCAAGAATTTGGATTTATCACCCTAATAAAGTCTAGCCCCCACTGTTGGAATGGTTGTTCTACCTATATTAACCTAAGTGGCAATGATGCATTCTTATTTTTCCCCACATATATTTGACATTTATCAGATGATTTGGTAATTTTAAAAGTATCAAAAAATATTTTTACCAATAATAACCAACCCTTATTATTTTTAATGTAGTTGCTTTTCCTGGAAAATGACTTTCTGATATACCTTCATGGAATTATTTTAGAATCTTTTGTTTTTGATATTCCTTGATACATATTAAAATAACTCCATCTAGGTTTTCTTTGTATAATACTTTAGGTAAAAAACATAGTTCAATGCTTGGAGCATATAACAACCCAATTCTATTGACCTAGTTGTACAAATCATTTTAACTCATTAGTATGTAGGAAATATTTATTTTCTTTTTTAGTTTACAACATGGTCTTCCTATGGATAGGTTATCAAGTGAGCTCATTTGTTTTTCATCCAAATAAATATCACTTTTAAGTACGAGGTATATCATACCACTTTTGGAAACTAGGATTATTGTAGACAGTCTTCCAAGTGGATGAGATTGACCAAATCCCATAAAAGGTGCTATTTTGATGATCTAATTTCCCATTTGTCATTCTCTTGTCCTAGCATGGGTGCTAATCCATGGTTGGGGTTATCCTATAGTTCCCATAACACCTAGAGGATGGATGCATAATCTCCCCATCCCTTAGCATAATGAACCTTGATCTAGATTGATAGACTTGTTCTAATTTTTGGTATGCAAGGGATTAGCGAACATATACCTAGTGTCTAGCTAATTATCCTCTTACTTGGAGTCAGCTAGAGCCATGTCATTACTCTAACTCTTGTATTAGTACCATTGACTATTTGTGTCTCACAATAATTTTTCCCATACCAAATGTCGTGGCTAAACTAGTTCTCTTGGGCATACTAGTCCACTTATAGTCAGAATAAAGCATTGACCTATCACTGTACTCTCAAGTAATGGCCTAGAGGATATATCCCATACCATCCCTCGATACTACTTCTAACAAGGTCACTTATTCCTACCTATTCTTTTAGAAAATGATTGTTCTCGAGTCATAGAGGTTACCGAATCGTAACCACCAATGTTGGATGTTTATGAGATTTCATCCTTCGTGATGAATTATATTATAAAATTAATAAAGGTTATAAATTATATGAGGTTTAAAGAATTCACTAGACTATTACTTCCATTAAGTGCATGTTGATTTAAAATTTGTGGGTGGATGCTTTTAAAACCTGGTTTTGAACACATGCAGGAAAAGTCTATCATTTTTCTACTAAGCAATGTATTTCTTAAAAAAATTATCGCTGCAATAGATATCCTAATACAAACTATTTATTGGATAATAAAAATAAGCTGACATGTATATCATATACATTTGACCCTAAGGAATATTAATAATAAAAAATATAACTTCTATATTTAACGTACTCTTATTTTTCTCTTATTATTATATTTTAAAATAAAAGAGTTATACAAGCCATTCCTAAAGAACACATGTATAGACTTCACATACTCTATCCAGGCTGGTCTAAGTTAAACTCTCGTTTAAACTTTTCTAGGATACACACAAGAATTTGATCCAAAGCTCAATAGTTAGAGTATCGAGCATAGTCCTATATTTATAAGTTGATAAGCATTTATCCATTAGATCCTAAAGTAAGACACTAGTTATGCATGAATTTTAAACGGATTACACTACATTTGGATAAGCTATTTAATTTAAATATTATCCCCCTAGCATTTAGAAGTGAATTTTATAATCTAAACCTTACTATTTTCAATTAAATAATATAGTGATAACCTATTCTTTTCTTTAACAAGAATATAATTTCTCCTAAAGACATTGATTAAGCTAAATAGTATCAGGTACACAACATTGGAAAGATAACCCAATTACTATGCCCTCCAAATTTAAATACTTATCATCTAATTCGATTCCTTAATTATCTAAGATGTGTGGTCTAATAAACACATGATTTGTTAGACATTTAACAAGAATGCATCTTAAAAATCCCTTCTATATTTGATGTGAGGGGTAGTAATATATATATATATATATATATATATATATATATATATATATATATATATATATATAAGTTTAAAATTCATCAAAAAATTTAATAGGCTATTGTTTACATGGTATCAATATATAATAGAGCAAATAAAACATTTTTTTCTAGCGTTATATAATCTCATATTCAAAATAATTTAGACTCATAATAGGGAATAATAATACATTATCAGTAATACCAGTTTCTATGTTCATTTTTCATATTCAATAATAAATGTTTGAATCCATTTATGACTCATTTTAATAGCATAGATATAATTATTAATCAGCAAAGACATACACAATAACAAAATTTCAAGCTAAAATATTTTGGTTTCCAATTTCTAACTTACTCAATATTGGTATATATTATCAATAAATAGATAATATCATTTCTAGACCTGGGAAGACACTATTAGATAATCTTGAATCCCATACAACAATACAATTTCCCTATAAGCAATTTAATATTTAAAATTTATTCATTCAAGCTCAATTTTTGGCCAAAATCTATCACAGTTCATGGTCTAGAGGCATTCACTCTATGCAGCAAACTTTTCTTTCTCAACACCATAGTCAAAATTCCAAGGTTGGAATGCTTTTGAATGAGGGATCAGAACAACTCAATACTATATGACATCCATGCTAACAAGAATGCAAATACTCAACTAAGTATTAAAATTGCACTTCCATTTTCATAGTTCGCACAACATACAAACAAGTGCATACAACATGCAAACAAGAAGTCCTCTTGTACATTTTCTTTTCCTCCATGCATGCATTTCAAAATTATAAAACCTTCATTTAACAACTTTTTTGCATCACAGAGCTCATAGAAATAAACCAATGGTTCATAAAATCATGCCCAACCTCTATGCACACTCATTCTAATATAAATGTGTCAAATAAACAGTTGAAAACAACCAAAATTTCTCTAGTTTTTCCTACGACATACATTTCAAATGTAATGGTTACACATTTTATTTTTAAGGCTAATGACATTGGCAGTTTATCATAGGAAACTGGTTGATGTGTTCTTATTTTCCCATAAATAGGCATATCCCCACCCATCTATGACACACAGTTGAACACGATTTATTTCAACAAGACATTGATTTCCCAAAATTTAACCAGTAGAAAGATAACACCATTTTCGAAATCAATTTTCACAGTCAAAATAAAATAAAATAATACATACATCTTCCAACCATTTTAGAGCAAAGAATCATTATAATTCATAAATTACATATATTTTTATCTAGCATTCCAACTCATTACCGACTTTTAATGAAACATAATATTTAGAAGAAAAATCCTGAACTGTAACTTGGTGGAGATGTTATTGTCTTCCTATTTCCTTCAATCCAACCCCGCCTAGTTGTACTCTCTCTCAATACTTCACAAGTATCTTTCAAAAAACCAAATTCCCCCCTTTACCTAGTGCCAAATGTAAAAATAAAAATACCTCATTTTTTTCTCAACAGACTTCCTCCCTTCCCATTCGGAAAGACATGGAAGAGTTAAAACAATCATGAGAGTGTGCCTACCATTTACCAACTCGAATACCCGCATTTCTCCCATAACATCCATTAGTTAATTATGAATTTTTTTGAGTGGATTTTGATTTTATTTACCCCCTCGTTACTATATATATATATATATATATATATATATATATATATATATATATATATATTAAAATCAACAATAAGCATATAAATTATCTTTAATTCATAAAATAATTCAATAAAGAATGGCTCCCATGCCCTAGGTACTTTCATTGATGACAAAGGATATATGTATGCATTTTTCTTTAGCAAACAACAAAAAACAAACATTCCACGCAAAATGCACACAAGAGTGCAATTCATTCATGATGCTCCTACATGATACACACTTGCGTAAGCTTTCATGTACTCATGATCCAAGTTGATCCAATCATCATTTCTTCACTTACATTTTCCCATAAATTTTCTTCTTTCCATCGAAGGTATGTACCTGGTCCTACATGCACAACAACCATTAGTAGTACCACATTCTAGGAATAAAGGATAGTATAATCTATCAATTCATCAATAATACATAGTCATGCTAGTAGGGTTGTCACATCCTCCCCCACTAGAAATAAACACAATCCTTGTGTTTCATTACATGTTTTAAACAAGTCAAAACATATACATATACATTCAATATTCCTTATATATGTCCACACATAATCATTCAATAATTCAAACATGTTTGCACAATTTCACTCCACATAGTGTTTTATTTTTACCTTCAACCATTTATACATACATGAATCAAAACATAATAAAAAAAAATTTCTCAGTAGTCTAGATTTACATCCACACATAATTACATAAATAACCATAAATCCACATAGCAATTTTAAATTGTTGAAGTTCACTAAAAAAGAAAAGGAAATTATTTTTGCTTATCAACCACATTCTTCCATGTGGCATTTTTATCTGAGTAGTGGTCCCATTGGACCCGACATTGGTCAATGTTTCTTCTCCTCAAGATCTTGGTCCTGAAACCAAGTATTATCACTAGAACTTCAATTTTTAGTGGATATAACATTTATAAAATTATAAATATCCTAAATGTGAGTAGGGTCAGCAATGTACTTCCTAAGAAAGGACACATGGAAGACATCATGGATTTTTGATAAACTTTATGGCAGAGCAAGTTTGTAGGCAACAAGACTTATTTTACCTATAATTTCAAATGGATCCACAAATATAGGGTCTAGTTTGGAGGATTTAATTAAAATATTTATAGGTTTCACCCTTAAGAACACTTTATCATCCACAAAGAATTCACTCAATGTTATTTTGTGGTCCAAATAGCTGCTTTAGCGATCAACAACCTCCTTAAGATTTTGGTAAATTCCTTTTAGTTGTTCTTCCATTTATTTTATAGTATCTGGCCCGATCTCTACCTGATACTTCATTTTATCCCAAGACAAAGGAGTCTTGCACCTTATTCCATAGAATGCCTAAAATGGTGTCATACCTAGTGAAGCATGATAGTTGTTATTGTAAGAAAATTCAACTAGGTACATATAATCTTCCCATTTAGCAAAGCTTGTAGCAAAGAGTGTCAGATATTATTGGGTGTTGATGTCAGCATAGGTAGCATGAGAATCCAACACGACAAAAGGGAGTCTAAATAGAAAATATTTTAAGGTATGGAAACCCAACACAATGAGCATAGCATAAAGTTAATCCAAGATCAAATGTTCGATAAATGCTTCACTTCATTAGGTAAGTGTCAAAGAGCATTGGATATTTTAAATGTTGACATCATCATAAGGCACATATAAGTCTGATAGAGATGGAGTAATTTCAAATGAAGAATTGATAAATGATAGAGCCCAAAAAATAAGTATCCAACATTTGGCTTACAGATTCATGTATAAGAATATGGTAAATCAAAAGATGTGGCTAGATTTTGAAGACATTGATGACATCAAGATAGGATAATAAATTGGGCATCTGACAAGAGATTGAGATAAATATTTAAAGGTAGTAGATAAATGTTGAAGCTGAAGGTGTCCTATGGATTAAATTTAGCTAAATTTCCCAAGCATGCTATTGACAATCATCATTCATTATAAAAAATCTCAACAATTCAAATCTTCCTTGACTGACACATGTACTGATATAGCTAAAGCAGTAATGGGGTAGCTAAAAGCAAAATAAACTTGTTAGAGGATCTAGTGCACCAGATGAAGACACTTCAACCACCACTCTTTCAAATGAAATAAATGCATGCCATATCAGCATCATGGTGTGAATTCAGTTACAACATAATGAGCTAGAAAGGGATGCACACATGTTGTAGTAACCTCGCAATACACTCTAAAAGGAATGATGCTAAGCTAATGGAATGCATATTTAAAACTATATATACTTGAATGTAGCTCATTCAAAGGGTTAAATATTTAGTGTTTATAATTTCATAATTATGTGATAAATGTACTATACAACTTTAAATAAAGATCAGATTATTGTTTGGCCTCTTTCTCAACTTATTTTAGATCATGTGTGTATATCAACTAAGTATTTAAGCATTTCTATTAAATATGTATGAATGGTTTATTCTATTACACTTATTTTTTTTTTTAGATTTCTTCTTGGATTTGCTATTCATTAGTTCCTAGAATTATTGATAATGCTTAGTGTTTATTATGACTAAATGCTCTATAGTGTGAAAGGAAAGTTGATCTATTATGTAGTTGTATTCAATTTTAAGTGCAAGAATCTGAAGGGGGACCAAAAAATTACACGTTAAAAACACTCACGCAAATCCAAAAATCTCATCTATTAATCTGAAAATGCATACATAACAGCCCGCAGGCTTTACAATGACCAGCGCTCGGCTTGGTCTTCTCACTTCCACACTCTGTGTGCAATCTCCGATCCACCACCCGACTAATACATTAAACTGGGTTTTTATAGAGGCCTCGATCCTCTAAAACATTCTTCTCAAAAAAATGGGTTCACCAACCCGATTAATTACAAAGACTGGGTTTTTAAAGAGGCCCCGACCCTCTGAAACATTAACACAAAAATCGGGACACCAACCCGATTTAAGACCCTTCTCCGCACGGTCCCTGTCACCACTGAATCTGTCAGATTCTCTGCGTGACCCATCCTCTTCGTCTCCCATGCTCCTGGGTAATCACCCACTTTTACTGCACCTTGGTGCCACGTGTCGTTCGTAACACCCCTTGAAAATACCGCCTGTCGCGGTTCCTGCCATCTCTTTCTTCTCCTTCGTCTTCTTCTCTCTCCGCCACGATATCGCGACATGTCACGATATCGTGATGTTTCAGCCTCCCTACGCTCTCTGCCCATTTTGGTCATGATATCGCAACATGTCACGATATCACGACCTCTCCGTTCACCTGCCTTCACCTTAACTTTTCGTCATGATTTTGCGACGTCGCGATATCGCGACGTTGTGATATCGCGACCTCCCCACTGCCTTAACTTCTCTTCAAATTTTCGTTGCGATTTCATGACAGTCACAATTTCGTGATGTGTCACGAAATTGTGACACTTCCACAGTTCCCTTCGACTGCTGCCCTACGGTCACAATTTCATGACGGTCACGATTTTGTGACATGTCACGAAATCGCAACAACTCCCACTGCTTCGCTTCGGCTGCACCTTTGTGTCACGATTTTGTGACACATCATGAAATCGTGACATGTCATGATTTCGTGACACCCCGTCCTCTGCTCCTTTTGCTTCTCGTCCATGTCATGAATTTATGACGTCACAAAATTGTGACGTCACGATTTCGTGACCCTTCATCTACCAAGTCTCCTGCGCCATTTGTGTTGCGATATCGCGACACAATTCCTGTCACGATATCGCAATAGTTTTTGCCTTCAAGCCTTCCTCTGTCATTTGTGTCACGATATCATGACACAATTCCTATCGTGATATCACGACAGTTTCTGCCCTTAGGCTTCCTTCTGCTTTTTCTTCTTTAGTCGACTCTTCAGAAGTGGCCTTCCTGCAACTGGATGACTCTGCATCAGCTGTCCCTGGATGCTCCTGCATCAGACACCCGAGGTTAGTGGAGAAGTGATCTTCACTTCTGCATGGTCTGGTTGTTGCCTCCTACAACGCCTCCAGACATTCCTCTGCCTCTATAGTCTGTTCCAACTCTGTCTCCTGGCCAGATAAACTTCTGTCTTCTACCGGATAGATTCTGCCACTGCTGCATGCTTCTTCATCTACAGCCTGCTTTAACTCCTCCTCTTTGCCAGTTAAATTTTTGCCTTCTTCCAGGCAGATCTTGGCACTGCTGCACTCTTCTTTGCATGCAGCCTTCTTCAGCTTCAGCTTCTGATGCACTCCCGCATCTTTCTTTTTCTGTCTTTCTTCATGCCTTCTGCGTCGCTCCTCTTGGTCCCACATTTTTTTGCTGAGCCACTCCTCCTGCAAGGCTTGAAATTGCCACTGCAATGCCAAGAACTCTTCTTCTGGCACCATATCTTCCTTGCTGTCCCGGCTTCTTCGGGGATGCATTTTTCTCAGCTTTTCTCATAAAGCTTTACCGATCCTGGTGTAGCTGCCTCACTATTGACGATCGGCCAACATGCTCCGGGATCTTAACTCTCTCTCTTAGAAACCTACCACAGATCCTGGTGTAACTACCTCACGTCCGGCGATCTGTTACACACTCAGGAACATTAGCTCTGATACCACTGACGGGGGACCGGGAAATAAACACAGACTCACACTCATGAATTCCAAATTTTCTCTCGTATTAAATCTAGAAAATACACTTACAAACAGCCTGCAGGCTTACAAATGACCAGCACTCGGCTTGGTCTTCACAATCACACTTCTGCATCTATTCTCCGATCCACCACCCGACTAATACATTAAACTAGGTTTTTATAGAGGCCCCGATCCTCTGAAACGTTCTTCCTAAAAAAATGGGTTCACCAACCCGATTAATTACAAATACTGGGTTTTTAAAGAGGCCCCAACCCTCTGAAACATTAACACAAAAATCGGGACACCAACCCGATTTAAGACCCCTCTCCGCACGGTCCCTGTCACCACTGAATCCGTCAGATTCTCTGCGCGACCCATCCTCTTCGTCTCCCGCACTCCTGGGTAATCACCCGCTTTTACTGCACCTTGGTGCCACATGTCGTCCGTAACACCCCTTGAAAATACCGCCTGTCGTGGTTCCCGCCATCTCTTTCTTCTCCTTCGTCTTCTTCTCTCTCCATCGTGATATCGTGACATGTCACGATATCACAACGTTTTAGCCTCCCTGCGCTCTCTGCCCATTTTGGTCACGATATCGTGACATGTCACGATATCGCGACCTCTCCACTCACCTGCCTTCACCTTAACTTTTTGTCATGATTTTGCGATGTCGCGACGTCGCGATATCGCGACCTCCCCATTGCCTTAACTTCTCTTCAACTTTCCGTTGTGATTTCATGACAGTCGTAATTTCGTGACATGTCATGAAATTGTGACACTTCCACAGTTCCCTTCGACTACTGCCCTGCGATCGCGATTTCGCGACGATCACGATTTCGTGACGGTCGTGATTTTGTGACATGTCGCGAAATCGTGACAACTCCCACTGCTCCGCTCTGGCTGCGCCTTTGTGTCACAATTTTGTGACACATCATGAAATCGTGACATGTCACGATTTCGTGACACCCCGTCCTCTACTCCTTCTGCTTCTCGTCCATGTCGTGATTTTGTGACGTCGCAAAATTGTGACATCATGATTTCGTGACCCTTCGTCTACCACGTCTCCTGTGCCATTTGTGTCGTGATATCACGACACAATTTTTGTCACGATATCGTGATAGTTTCTGCCTTCAAGCCTTCCTCTGCCATTTGTGTCGCGATATCGTGATACAATTCCTGTTGTGATATCACGACAGTTTCTACCCTTAAGCTTCCTTCTGCTTTTTCTTCTTTAGTCGACTCTTCAAAAGTGGCCTTCCCGCAACTGGATGCTTCTACATCAGATGTCCCTAGATGCTCCTGCATCAGACACCCGGGGTTAGTGGAGAAGTGATCTTCACTTCTGCATGGTTTGGTTGCTGCCTCCTGCAATGCCTCCAGACATTCCTTTGCCTTTATAGTCTGTTCCAACTCCGTCTCCCAGCTAGATAAACTTATGTCTTCTATCGGACAGATTCTACCACTGCTACATGCTTCTTCATCTGCAACCTGCTTTAACTCCTCCTCTTTGCCAGTTAAATTTTTGCCTTCTTCCAGGCAGATCTCGGAACTGCTACACTCTTCTTTGCATGCAGCATTCTTCCTCTTCAGCTTCTGATGCACTCTTGCATCTTTCTTTTTCTGTCTTTCTTCACGCCTTCTACGCCGCTCCTCTTGCTCCCATAATTTTATGCTGAGCCACTCCTCCTGCAGGGCTTGAAATTGCCACTGCAATGCCAAGAAATCTTCTTCTGGCACCATATCTTCCTAGCTATCCCGATTTCTTCGGGGATGCATTTTTCTCAGCTTTTCTCATAAAGCTTTATCGATCCTGGTGTAGCTGCCTCACTGTTGACGATCGGCCAACACGCTCCGGGATCTTAACTCTCTCTCTTAGAACCCTACCATAGATCCTGGTGTAACTACCTCACGTCCGGTGATCTGTTACACACTCAGGAACATTAGCTCTGATACCACTGACGGGGGACCGGGAAATAGACACAAACTCACACTCATGAATTCCAAATTTTCTCTGTATTAAATCTAGAAAATACGCTTACAAACAGCCCGCAGGCTTACAAATGACCAGCGCTCGGCTTGGTCTTCACAATCACACTTCTGCATCTATTCTCCGATCCACCACCCGACTAATACATTAAACTAGGTTTTTATAGAGGCCCTAATCCTCTGAAATGTTCTTCCCAAAAAAATGGGTTCACCAACCCGATTAATTACAAAGACTAGGTTTTTAAAGAGGCCCCAAC
This sequence comes from Wollemia nobilis, assembly GCA_028583015.1. Taxonomy (NCBI): domain Eukaryota; kingdom Viridiplantae; phylum Streptophyta; class Pinopsida; order Araucariales; family Araucariaceae; genus Wollemia; species Wollemia nobilis. Next base: position 438,103 of record JAQPPZ010003168.1, on the reverse strand, counting down.
CCTCTGAAACATTAACACAAAAATTGGGACACCAACCCAATTTAAGACCCCTCTTCGCACGGTCCCTGTCACCACTGAATCCGTCAGATTCTCTGTGCGACCCATCCTCTTCGTCTCCCGCACTCCTGGGTAATCACCCGCTTTAACTGCACCTTGGTGCCACATGTCGTCCGTAACACCCCTTGAAAATACCGCCTGTCGTGGTTCCCACCATCTCTTTCTTCTCCTTCGTCTTCTTCTCTCTCCGCCGTGATATCGCGACATGTCATGATATCACGACGTTTCAGCCTCCCTGCGCTCTCTGCCCGTTTTGGTCACGATATCGTGACATGTCACGATATCGCGACCTCTCCGCTCACCTGCCTTCACCTTAACTTTTCGTCGTGATATCGCGACCTCCCCGTTGCCTTAACTTCTCTTCAACTTTCCGCCGTGATTTCGTGACAGTCGTGATTTCGCGACATGTCGCAAAATCGTGACACTTCCATAGTTCTCTTCGACTACTGCCCTGCGATCGCGATTTCGCGACGGTCATGATTTTGTGACATGTCACGAAATCACGACAACTCCCACTGCTCCGCTCTGGTTGCGCCTTTGTGTCATGATTTCGTGACACCCCGTCCTCTGCTCCTTCTGCTTCTCATCCATGTCACGATTTCGCGACGTCATAAAATTACGATGTCGCGATTTCGCGACCCTCCGTCTGCCAAGTCTCCTGCGCCATTTGTGTCACGATATCGTGACACAATTCCTGTCATGATATCGTGACAGTTTCTACCTTCAAGCCTTCCTCCACCATTTGTGTCGCGATATCACGACACAATTCCTGTCGCGATATCGCGACAGTTTCTGCCCTTAGGCTTCCTTCTACTTTTTCTTCCTTAGCCGACTCTTCAAAAGTGGCCTTCCCGCAACTGGATGCCTCTGCATCAGCTGCCCCTGGATGCTCCTGCATCATAATCTCATGTTTTATGTCTCTTTATGTTGCTAAATTTGTGCCACTTTGAGTCTAGCTTCTAACTTTATGTATTTATTACTTTAGTCTACAAATCCTCTTATTAGTTAGTGTAACTAGGATTATAGTAATTGGACAACTCTGAAGCTTGACTCAAAAACTCCCATTTTTGGGTTTTCCAATCTTGGCCAAGGTCTTGAGGATGCAACTCATCCACATAGATAGATTTTGGACCAATATATTTTGGTACACCCAATGGGACCCAAATATGACCTACCTTATTGAGTAGAACTATGTTGATATTCTACTCAGATCAAAACCCAATCACTTTGTGACTCTACTAAAATGGTATTGTAAAGAAACTTAACCACCATTTAACTTGTAAGCTTATGCTCACAAGAGTAGTAGCTAAAAATCTAGTGGAATGAGTACTATTTATAAAATTACCTCCATTAGCATTCAAAATATGTACATCCTTGTCATCTCATACATCACCATCCTCTCCAATCCCTACAAAAAGTCAAGGATATGCACATTTCACTTCTTCACTATCAGTCCATTCAACTAAATCTAAACAAATGGCTCAAGTCTCACCTGCATAAAAAATTTCCAACTGGAATATCATACGACCACTCAACCTAGTAAATCAAAACCCCATTTTTCAAGTAGCACTAAAGGCCTTGCCAACTTATAATGGCACTAGAAAAATAACCTAAGATCATTGCCAAGACATGCCCTTCTTAGCTATGATACATGATATCGAGGATGAAGATGTAATGATAATATTATTGGTAATATTATTCAAAGGTAGGTATTATATTGGTATCATACCCTTCAGGATGGTTGCATCAATTCATGGGCACAATTTATTAGTAGACTAGTGAAAAAATTTAATGAACAAGTATATCATTCTCATTGCTAACCCAATTCACCACTATACAAAGGTATCCTTAGGAAGCAATAATGGACTTTAACATTAGATTCTGATTAATGCTAGAAAAGAGTGCTACAAGAAATTAGGCCAATGGATTCCTAAGTTCTTTACTATTACTTTCATACTTTGGACCCATATGTAGTCTTGTTGATATAGTAGTCTAATATTTTAACATTTTAAAAAATTTATCAAGTAGCTATAATTGCAAAAAAAATATTGATAGTCATAGGCAAACATCCTCCTAGGAATATAATGCCAATTTTTCTAGAAATACCACTACAAGAATCACAAGCACCAGTTACAATTACTCATCTACCAAATATAGGTTTGATCCCTACAAGTAAATTTCTACTATTACCAGTAAACCCACCAACTCTAGCATTACTGACACCTCCTACAATACCTACATTACTTACTTTTGAACGTCAAGAAATTGACATGAATAAAATAATGACTATATTAAAAATATGACAAATGAAATCATCACCATGAAAAGAATAGAAGTTGAAAGAAACTTCCAGCCTCAAATGTATCCATATATGGTAAAATATCAAGGAGCTTCACGTTGGTGGAAAACCTAACGTAGTATATAATAACTAAGAGGATGATCCCTCTATTTTAGTATTAAAATAAAATTCTTGGTGCTCAACGTGTAATGATCCACATGGCAAGAGCACTTGTATTCTTCACTAGCATCAAATGCAAAAAAAAAAAAAAAAATGAAATGGAAGAGAGAGCACAAAAGAACCAGGTCAACATGCTATGGGAAGAGGACTAGAATATAATTTTGCAAGAAGAATAGTTGATTTTTGTTGACTAGATTAGGAAAAAACCATTGTAAATAGATCCTAAAAGGCTTGACTCATTCAAAGTCCCATATAAAAAAAAAGTATCTAGAAAAGGAAGCACATCAACTTACTCAGTGAAAAAAATAACTTCTAGTGAAGCTTTCAAAGAAATTTCATAAATTAGTGCAAGCGAAATAAGGTTAGACCCAAGAAAATGCTAGAAATAAACTTTAGTATCCATCTATCATAAAGAAACAAAGGATTGAAGGAACACAAGAATACATAAGGAAATTTAATGAGTCAAAAAAGGAGAAAAGAAGTACCCAAAATCCTCTAACTTTAATATCATCTATGAGTTAAAGAAGGAAATTTAATGAGTAAAAAAAGGAGAAAATAAGTAGCCAAAATCCTCTAACTTCTATGTATTATGCTTTGATGATTCTAGGGAAAGTTGATATTCTTTGGGGATTTCTAAAATACATCACGTCTAAAGACTAGTTTCAGCCAAAAATTAATCTAGCACAAGGTAAGCATGTGCTAGGAGTAGGTAATAATAGGTTACCCCTATTCTACATATCTCTACACATGGTAGGATGGGTCATAAATAATTTCAATGTAGTTTCTAGAGTAGCCATAATAGTTATGCTAAAATCTATATGTGATGCAATGGGCATGGAATACACATGTTCTAGTTTTTGAGTGTTGTAGTTGGACGAAACACTAGTAAAAACTATTGGAGTAATAAAAAATATACCTATGGTATTGTGTAACAACCCAAAATCTAACTAGTCTAAGGCAAATAATTATTTTACAAGCATAAATTTCATGATCCGTCACCCTCGTACCTTATTTAAAGGATACTAATTGATCTTGGGGATAAATTAATGCATGATAAAAGGGGCATAGACCCTAAAGAATCCTACAAAAATTATAATAAAATAATTTTATAAAGAATAGGAAAATATTAATTATATTTTGGAGAAGATAATTAATTAGAAACTAATTATGAGGTCTTGTGAAAGATAAATTTGGGGAATTATCTTTTGCAAAATTATAACAATATAGTAAATTATGTGTAAAAAACCTAGTGGACCCAATTTATATGGGACTTAAAAAGGACTATAGGATTATTAAATATTATATGTCCTATCCATTGGAAAATATCCATATGGCTTCCCTATATTGGTGGAAATTAAAAGGGAGATCTCTTACCCTATCAATAATAGTTCTAGCTTTGTATCCATTATATGCCTTAATAGTATTAGTTTTATATTTGTTCCCATGGGAAAGGACACAAAACAAAAATAAGGACACTCATATTATCTCTAGTGGACCCTTTTTCTACTTTACATGACATGATAAGTCATAATGGGTCCAAGGCATTTTTTTAATAATAAAATAATAAGGCCACTATTTTGCCCATGAGTGGAGAAATTTCTCTATAAATAGAGGACATATTGTGTAGAAAGGGCAGCTAGGAAAATCAGGATGGTCTAGGGAGTATGCTCTCCACCCTTGGGTGGATCAGAAACCAGAAGGCCTAAAAGAGTTCCTAGTTAAAGTAAAGAGCAAGCTTGGATTTTGGAAAGGAAATTAGAGAAGGAATGAAGCACTGAAGGCTTGGAGATTACCAGGATGATTGGAGTGCTTGGAGGACAACAAGTAGGTCATTCTATTCATCCATGATAATTTGATTGCATGATCTACAATAAAATCTTGTAACTGTATAGAATTAATTGCTTTTCTTATTGTAATATTGTGTAAACCAATTGGATGAATTAGACACTCTATCTAAATTGATTTGTCAAATATGTGAATTATGGTAAATTTAGTTATGTAGTATGACTCTTGTGATTTAGGCTACATTGAATTTTGTGCATGTATAATTCTTTTATTTTGACCAAAGTTGTGTGTAACTACCTTAATAAGTCACAGTGTGGAATGAAAGTATAGGACTTCAAGCCAAGCATTGGAATTCCCATCTACCATCACTAAATTCACCAACAACCATCGGATGGTGATTATTCATTATAGTACTAGGGGGTTATTCTAAATAGTGAAAATATTCATAGCTCAGGATATGTGGGATACCCCAATGTCTATATTGATACCTACAGCATGACCCTTCATTTGGGTCTAGTATAGAGTCACACCTTGCTCGAACCTCCTCTAAACGGGAAGACCACTACCTTGCTATGACATGTACTAATTTAGATCATCAAACTGAGACATAGTCCTTTAGACACTCAAATTTTACTACTGTAGTTGCTCAATTTACTTGTTATGTTTGAATTCATGTTGTTTGTGCATACATCTAAGCCTGGTAGTTGACATATTATGAAATTGATGAGTATCTAGTGTGAATATTCACCAAGATTCAATTCCATTGATCTGAGTTAGAAATTTCCACTAGTCTTGAACATCCTTAATGATTGGAATCCTTCAAATGGATCTGTACAATATAGTAAACATCGATTTTAGTAGATGATTGTTGTATCATCCCTATGGATCAAACAATGGAATGTGAGATTCGATAAATACCTCAAATTATAATAGATAATCGGGACATTGGAGATCTTTGCATCAGTTAGCTACTGCACCAAAATTTGTTTTGAAACCATCATGCTAAGATATAAAAATTATGCATACCTTGATGAGGAAGTGACCTTAGATTCTCAACTAACGAGGAGCACATATAGTTTAAGGGACACTTGGTGAGTTTCGTAATTAGATACAAACCATCGTAGACATGCAACTTGATGCATAGCCACCAAATGTCTCTATTGGTCGTTGACCCTGAGTGTTCAATAAGTGATACCAGTGAGATTCTAAAAATTTTATCCCAGCATTTTTTAATCATTGCCAATGCCTTCTGTGTATGTCTTTTGGCAATTAATATTGTCTTTAACCTATGAAAACCCCTGAATGGTATGCTTTGTCATAGGTAGACACAGTAGAGAAACTTGGGAGTGGTATCCACCCTAAATTGGTTCCTGTATGGAAACTAAAATCAAATAGACAATGTCATATTTGACATATGAAGACAATTTAGTCAAAGATATCATCTTTATGATTGCATAGAACTCTACTGACTCCATTCATTAGATTGATTGGATGGACACAACTGTTGGAACCCCGATACCATGAAATGGGGGGTCGTGTTTGCTTTGACAGTTCTCATTCAGTTATCTATGATGGTCGAGATAAGATATGGACCCCTCTTATCCTAATTTTGAAACTATGACCCATGGGTAAACACAGAATCAAGACCAGTCAAATAACTTTAGCTATCAGTGTTAGTTATATCTAAGTGATAGATTTTAGTTTAGGTAAGGGGAGGAATAAACTACCTATAAGGGGAATAATATGAAGTCACTGCCTTGGTAAGTACCTATTGAATAACAAAAAAAAAACTATTAGTGGGTTGTGATAGTAGAACCAAATTTGTAATACTAGAAGTGGCTATCAGTTTAGCTTAAACTTAGTTAACCTATAATTTTGGAAATAGAGTTAATGGTTTTGTTAAGACTATTTCCCTGAGAAAATGAACATTCTAGATATGTTAAGTCTATACAAGATAGTAAGGAATTTTTTATAATATTGGTTTATTATCTATCGAATCATCTTGACTTAGTTAAAAGTAATTTAGTGGATTCTATTGATTTAGAAAAAGGGGTGAATGCTTCATAAAATTAAGGGTATGGGACTTTAATTTATGAAGTGAGGGTTGATCATTTATCAACTCAAAAGAATGAATTTGGAATTCATTCTGAGGGAATTTATGAAATTTCCTCTAATTTCAAAGAGTCATCTCCAAAATATGGACCCAATGATTATCATAAACTTACGCAAGATATTATAAATCCTAAGATGGCTTAGAGAAAGGAATTAGTAGAATCCTTAATTGCATCTTAAATTAGAAAGGAACAAATGGACTTCTCCTTGGTATGGAAAATATCTAAATATTATCATGATGTCTTAGAGAAAGGAATTAGATAAATTCTTAATTGCATCATGTATTTGAACAGGAATAGTAGTATTCCTGGATTTGTATATTTGAATAAAAGGGATCCATAGTGGTCCTCATACACTTGTAATGTTTGACATCTTGAGTTTATGATTATGAGGAAAGAACATATTTTGGAGGTTGGGTTTATTCCCCATGAGGGTTCCCAGGATAAATCATTGTGTCACTCTATTTGTGGTTTGATGTGTTATTTCTTGTGTATATTGCTTTTACTTTCCAAATGAAAATGATATAAGTGGATGAGATGGTTAAATGTGTAGATGGAATAGTTATGCATATCTTTAGATTACTGCAATGTTTACATTTGAATGTTATTTATTCAGAATTCATTTATGATGCAAAGAATGTATGCTTAATTTCTAATATGTTGATGATTTAATGTATAATGTACCATTTACTTTCTAGATTATATTGGATAATTATGAATGATGCAACTAGTTAGTTTTACTCTTTGTAATCAATGGTTGTGTGGAATTATAAAAGCTGATCATAATGGAATGTAATTCTTGCTTAAGTAGATCTCTCATGTGTTGTTTCAAATATAATGTTATAATGTAATGAATATTATAATCATAAAAGGCTTCATTGATTTATATTCACCTCATAAACACTCATGATGGTTTAAATTAGAACACATTGGAATTTGGAGTGGGATGAAACCCACAAGAAGGCAAATTGGTCTTGAGTTGTGAACCAAGACAAACCTTACATTCTAAATTAAAGAATGGAGTGTACATGAGGAGGGGTACTCCCATGTTGGAAAAGTAATGTCCTTTTGTAATGAACTTAATTGATTCATGCATAAAAACAAAGAGGGATGCCTAAATGAAAAAGTGGACAAATAAACCTTAAGAGGTATAAAGTTATATAATCATACTTAAGATGACATTCCATGGATTCTATGATTTTAATCATGGTAGTGATTTTGTTATCTTAGAGATCCCATCAAGAAGATGTGGATCGGATCTAAGATCTATGAATAACCATTGATAAGGTTAGTTCATTATGATGGATTTCCATCTTCAAGGTATTCACCTATATACTGGTCTTGGTGGACCGTATGGGTGATTTTCCCTTTTATGAGGGATGAAACCTAACGCTTGGCCAACGTTCTCATATCAGTGGGGTATGAGGGTTTCGTAGAAGTTGATCACTTCTACTCAAGAGTGACTCTGATCAAGTCTTAATAACTCTTGATGCTATTTGCCTTGATAAGTTACAATCCAAATGGAATGGGTCAATATTAGATCATGATTATGTCTCTTGCCTTATAAAAGATGAATACTTATGCATGTAAAAAAAAAAATTATGGATAGGAAGTGGTAACAATTGGGGTTGTTACAGTTGGTATCAGATCCTAGGCTAACTAATAGATTCTAGTTAGATCTAGGTTAGTAAAATATTTGGGCATGAATCCAAAACATGAGAGAAAACTCAAAATATAAATTCCACAACACTAAACAATGCACACTTGGTAAGGACAAGGTCAGTACTTGAGATTACCGATGTCTGAGTTCCTTTCTCCCATGAATAGATCCACAGTCGTTCGAAAGTGGAAGAGCTAAGCGAACCCTCCTTCCATGGGTTTTAAGTGGTGTACCTTAGACTCTTTTGGGAAATTACTCGACATCTTAAGTCTCTTGACTTGCTTAATCCTTATACTCAAGTGTGTATAAACCATAAGTTGGTTTAAATCCACTAAAGGATCACTTAGATTAAGGTTATCAAATTATCATGGATAACTTGTTAATTGCTAAGCATCTAAGCTAAATGACTCAGAGTGAAACATTATGTGAGTAGGAATGGATGGATAAAACTTGGTGAGTTGAAATTTAGCCATTGAAGATAGTCTTAAGAAGATACAAATATTTTATGCCAAAATAATGTGGATACCTCAATCATCGGTCTATGAATGACCTTGGACTAAACTTGACATATTGTAGTTAAAATAATGTCTTATATTATTAATTATTGAATTAAAGAGACCAGGTAGTCTCTTGAATACAAATGTGGCCATTGGCCAGAGGAAGAATTGAACATCTCAGCAATGGTGAAGGAATGTAAGATGGAGAACCACCATATCTGACTCATGGTCGCCATTCAAATATCGTCATATGAAACATCACCATCGCTAACTTCCTCAAATAATCCGTCTTTGCAAAAATGTATGACCCGGGTGATTACCAAGTCTATTACTGTGGTATATTCTTTATGAATACCAAACAATACCACTGCATGGTACATGTGGTATCAATATCCAATAAAGGAAAGCGACATGAGATTGGATATCGATGATAGTTAAGTTAGCCCAGGACGCTAAGGGACTAACTACACATAACTAACTTTACTTTATACTAAAGATGTCATTGTGAATTTGATAACGCATAAAACTAGGAAAAGATATCCTTCGAATAAAAACATGCAAAGGTGGTTATTGTCAATAAAGGCAATATGTATAATGATGAGACGTGTGAGGGTATCAAAAGTTAAGTGCATGAATAATTGTGTATGAAATGACTATTGAGTTTATGAAAAGGGCATTAAAATTACTGCTTTCATGAGCCATACTGATTAAGGCAAGTAATAATGTCTCAAGCATGGAGATATTAGTGTTTCAATCATTGGAAAAGGTACAATAATAAAGTCAATCGGGTAATGACCTACAAAGAGTGATTGATTGGATATTTGGTTCAGGACCGGTTTGATGGTCAAATAAGATAACCATCGGGTACTGTAATATCGATAACCAAGTCAATATCGAAAGAACTTTACATAAAAAAGAATCCAATTATGAATATTAGCAATATTATATGTGCTTTTGGACTATTATAACTTATAGTGATCCTGTTTGGAGTAAGTCCCATTGTAAAATTATTAATTCTATTACTCTTGATCGTTGATCTGCTAGTGCACACCCTATAAAGAGAAATAAAAATGGCCTTGAACAATGTCGGAACAAGTCATGGGGGTAGAAAAAATAAATGGATCCATTAAAGGTTATTATACCTCGTTCTATCTCTAAACCAATATTTCAATGAGTGAGGAGTACATTGGATGCTAGTGATTGGCAATGGCTAGGTGATATAGGTTTAGCAGGTGTTGCATGTTTAGAACCAGTATAGACTGACAAAGGATATCTGTCAGCTTTGATTGAAATATGGAATCTAGATAGGGGAACTTTTTAGTTACCTACTAGAGAAATGACTATCACTCTAGAGGATGTGTACATAATCTATCGACTACCAGTCGAGGGATGTGCAATAACAATTATAGATGATTCAAAAAAGGGGCTGATTCTAGAGAGAGTATTCAAATATGAGTGGAAAGATATAAACATTGTTAAAGGTAGCATTTTGTATGAATTACTTTTTATGTTTGGTATAATATCATCTAGACAAGCCATGGTGATGGCACTGATATCAAACGTTATTCTACCTGATACAACGGGTGCAAGGTTTCCTTGGAATCTACTAGGTATAGTACATGACTTAATAGAGTATTCAATTGTGTTTGCTTGGGCACCAACTCTATTAGCCCAAACATATAGGGAGTTGTTTGAGGTACGAGCAACAAAGCGATCAGGGTTAAGCTGTAACCTACTACTGTAGGTATGGGCATGGGAGCATGTGGCTATAAGGAGACCACAAGGTCTGCCTTATGATGTTCATAATTTGATAGATCCAGAAGCCCCTTATGTATTAAGGTGGCAAAGGGAGAAAGATTTGTGGTTAAAAAGACCACGGGAAAGTAATTAGGAGTTGTATCACTCTATATGGGAGAATTTGAAACCTCAAGATGTGGTCTGGAGACCATGGAGGCTAGGTCCAATATGGGCAGAAGATAGTTATCATCTAGCTCATGTGCGACGTGCAAGGTGGATGATTGGACGAGTAAGCATGCAATACGAGTATTTTTAGTATACTCGAGTATTGCGGTAGTTCGGTATTAGACAAGGAATACCGGATCCTCCTATGATTTATCCAAGGATAGGAAGGAAAAATCTTGCACCACCACTTATGGAACCATTAACCTTAGAAAGTGATGAGGTTATAGATATTTCTAATATCGATGATGCAGGTACCACCCCAGAATATGACCAGTGGTGGTCCGCTCAACAAGGACAAGATGGGGAAAGTTCTGAAGGAGAAGAGCACCAACAACTAGGTGTAGAAGCGGGTCCTTCAAACTATCTAGAAAATGACAATGGATATTCTAAGTTAGAGTCCTTGAGGTAGCAAATTCGACAGTTAGAATCATAAAGGGATAGTGCTAGAGCCGAACATGATGTACTTCAACAAAAATTGACCCAAAAGAATAGTGCAAGGTCCACTTTAACCATTTCGACTATGAATTCACCGCCTCTATAGGCAAGAGATGAATTCAAAAATGCCTACTTACCTTTACAACCTGACATGCTCATAGTTAATGTACACCGTGGGCATAGGAGTATTACTAGGCGAGTTAGACCTCGAACCGCTTCTCTACGAGAATTAATGTAAGCTATATGAATGTATCATATGTTTGTCTAGAAAATTTGGCAAGCACGTAATCAATAAACATTGGATTAATTACTTTGTTGTATTTCTCTATATTTTTGAAGTTGGGTATGTATGCCAAAGAGGAGACATAAATGTAAATAGCAAAATTTTGAAAATTTTATATTTCTGTTTGTAGAAAACAAAATACTATACGAATATTGTTGGTTCATAATTAGTTTAGAATTCATATTGTGTGATATCACTAGTGAATGAACATTGATTTTTGTTTGTATGTTATTAAAAGAAAATTAAATGAAATTTGAAGAATGGATTGGTGTCCATTCTTGGAGAAGGTATGGGACTTCTCCATGATTTTATAATGATGAAAACCAGGAGACATCTAGGTGGATGCTCTGGTGATTGGAAAAAATTGCCAAAATACATATTAGGATATATGTGAATATCCTACATTGAGATTCTGAAATTATGATCAGGGTTAACAAATTATAGTGTGATACTCCTTGGTGGGAGTTTTGGTAAAATTACTAAGACTTTTCATGTCTAATGCAATACAGGAGCATAATTTTAGGATATCTCTGTAACACCATTTTGCAAATTCTATTATTGCTATGTTTTAGATTCAGTATTTGTGCAATAATAGATGGTTTTAAACTATAATATTTGTGATGAAATTATGTATTGATGATGTTCTCAATACTTTTTGATATGCAAAATGGATGATATATTGTTTATAAGGACATGGTACTGCTGATATATTGCATTTTTGTAGGTCCAGGTACTCTCATGGATGGAGGATGTAGCTTACCATCAAGATTGAGGTGTTGGAAGAAAGAAAAATCTGTTGTTTCAAAATTGTAAAATAACAGGATGAATTCTAGCTTTGCTAGATACATATATTCATTAAGGTATTGGCTCAAACACAAAGGACTGTGTTTAATCTAAGGGGGGTGTATGTCATGACCCATCACCCTCGTACCTTATTTAAAGGATATTAATTGATCTTGGGGATCAATTAATGCTTGATAAAAGGGGCATAGACCCTAAAGAATCCTACAAAAATTCTAATAAAAGAATTTTATGAAGGATAGGAAAATATTAATTATCTTTTGGAGAAGATAATTAATTAGAAACTAATGATGAGGTCTTGTGAAAGAAAGATAAATTTGAGGAATTATCTTTTGCAAAATTATAACAATATAGTAAATTTATGGGGGACCGAGAAAGACACACGCAGTAACTCACGCAATTTCAAAAAATCTCTTGCATTAATCTGAAAAAAAAATACATAGCCCGCAGGCTTATAATGACCAGCGCTCGGCTTGGTCTTCACACACTCTCTGCATGAAATATTTCTCAATCCACCACCTCTACTAATACATTAAACTGGGTTTTTATAGAGGCCCCGATCCTCTGAAATGTTCTTCCCAAAAATGGGTTCACCAACCCGATTAATTACAAAGACTGGGTTTTTAAAGAGGCCCCGAACCTCTGAAACATTAACACAAAAATCAGGACACCAACCCGATTTAATACCCCACTCCGCATGACCTCTGTCACTGTCGATTCCATAAGAAAACCCTGCGCGACCCATCCTCTTCGTCTCCCACGCTTCTTGGTTCTCGTTCATCTTTACTGCACCCTGGGTGCCACGTGTCATTCTGGAACGGTTCCCAAAAATACCGCCTGTCGTGCCATCTATTTCTTCTTCTCCCTCACCTCCTTTTCTTCCTGTCGCAATATCGTGACCAATTCACCATCGACCCCTCTGCTTTGATTTATGTCACAATATCGCAACGTCACGATATCATGACGTCGCGATATCGAGACCGTTCCGCTATCGAACCCCCAGCTCCATTTTACATCGCAACATCATGACATCACGATATCACGACCACTCCACCTCCGAGCCACCTGCTCTATTTTTCATTATGACATCGTGACGTCGAAATATCACGACGTCGTGATATCGTGACCACTCCACCACCGAGCCCCTTGCTTCGCTTTCTATCGCGACATCGTGATGTCGTGATATCACGACGTCGTGATATTGTGACCACTCCACCATCGAGCCCCTTGCTTCACTTTTTGTCGTGATTTCACGACGTCGCGATATCGCGACGTTGCGATATCGTGACCTCCTCGCCTGCTTTCCTCGCTTTCGCCTTTACGTCATGATTTCGTGACAGTCGTGATTTCGTGACATGTCACAAAATCATGACATTCCAAATGCATCTCCCCTTTGCTGCATTCTTCTCATGATTTCGTGACATGTCGCAAAATCACGGCCCCCTCTGTGGCATTTTCTCTCTCCTACAAACTGTCATGATTTTGCGACATCATGAAATCGCGACAGTTTCTGCTCTGGACTTCCTCCTTGCCTTCTACTTCTTCTTCTTCTTCCTGAGCCGACTCTTTAGAAATGGCTCTCCCGTAACTGGATGCCTCTGCATCAGTTGCCACTGGATGCTCCTGCATCAGACACCTGGGGTTAGTGGAGAAGTGATCTTCACTTCTGCATGGTCTGGTTGCTGCCTCCTGCAACACCTCCATACATTCTTCTATCCCTGCAGCCTGTTCCAACCCTATCTCCTGGCCATATAAACTTCTGTCTTCCTCTAGACAGATTCTGCCACTACTGCACACTTCCTTATCTGCAGCCTTCTTACACTCTTCCTCTTGCCCAAAAAAATCTCTATCTTCTTCTAGGCAGTTCCTGGCACTGCTGCACTCTTCTTTGCATGCAAACTTCTTCAGCTTTAGCTTCTAAAGCACTCCATCTTCTCTCTTTCTCTGTTTCTCCTCACGCTGTCTGCGCAGCTCCCTTTGCAGGGCCTTTACTTGCCTCTGCAAATCTCTCTTGAGCAGTTCCTCCTGCAGGGCTTTAAATTGCCGCTGCAATGCCAAGAACTCTTCTTCTGGCACCATATCGTTCTTGCTGTCCCGACTTCTTCGGGGATGCATTTTTTTTTTTTATCGGGTCCTGGCGTAAACTGCCTCACGTTCGGTGAATCTGCTTGCGCACTCTGAGACCCTAACTCACTCTTCTCTCTCAGAACCCTACCACAGATCTTGGTGCAACTGCCTCACGTTCGGAGATCTGTTACACACTCAGGAACATTAGCTCTGATACCACTGATGGGGGACCGAGAAAGACACACGCAGTCACTCACTCAATTTTAGAAAATCTCTTGCATTAATCTGAAAAAAAAATACATAGCCCGCAGGCTTACAATGACCAGCGCTCGGCTTGGTCTTCACACACTCTCTGCATGAAATATTTCTCAATCCACCACCTCTACTAATACATTAAACTGGGTTTTTATAGAGGCCCCGATCCTCTGAAACGTTCTTCCCGAAAATGGGTTCACCAACCCGATTAATTACAAAGACTGGGTTTTTAAAGAGGCCCCGACCCTCTGAAACATTAACACAAAAATCGGGACACCAACCCGATTTAATACCCCACTCCGCATGACCTCTGTCACTGTCGATTCCATCAGAAAACCCTACGCGACCCATCCTCTTCGTCTCCCACGCTTCTTGGTTCTCGTTCGTCTTTACTGCACCCTGGGTGCCACGTGTCATTCTGGAACGGTTCCCAAAAATACCGCCTATCGCGCCATCTCTTTCTTCTTCTCCCTCGCCTCCTTTTCTTCCTGTCATGATATCGCGACCAATTCACCATCGACCCCTCTGCTTTGATTTATGTCACGATATCGTGACGTCGCGATATCGCGACCGTTTCGTTGTCGAACCCCCAGCTCTGTTTTACGTCACGACATCATGATATCACGACGTCGCGATATCACGACCACTCCACCTCCGAGCCACCTGATTCGCTTTTCATCGTGATGATCGCGATGTCGCGACATCGCGATCGCGACGACGCGATGTCACGATGGAAAGCAAAGCAAGGGGATCAGTGGTGGAGTGGTCGTGACATCGCGACGTCGCGACATCGCAATGTCGTTATATCGCGACGTCGTGATATCATGACCACTCCACCACCGAGCCCCTTGCTTCGCTTTCCATCGTGACATCGCATCGTCGTGATATCGCGACGACGCGATATCGCAACCACTCCACCATCGAGCACCTTGCTTCACTTTTCGTCGTGATTTTGTGACGTCATGATATCGTGACGTCACGATATCACGACCTCCTCACCTGCTTTCCTCGCTTTTGCCTTTACGTCATGATTTTGTGACATGTCACGAAATCATGACATTCCAAACACATCTCCCCTTTGCTGCCTTCTTGTCGTGATTTCGCGACGATCGCGATTTCGCGACAGTCACGATTTTATGACATGTCATGAAATCACGGCCCCCTCTGCGGAATTTTCTCTCTCCTACAAACTGTTGTGATTTCGTGACATCGTGAAATCATGAAAGTTTCTGCTCTAGACTTCCTCCTTGCCTTCTACTTCTTCTTCTTCTTCTTGAGCCGACTCTTCAGAAATGGCTCTCCCGCAACTGGATGCCTCTGCATCAGTTGCCACTGGATGCTCCTGCATCATAAATTATGTGTAAACAACCTAGTGGACCCAATTTATATGGGACTTAAAAAGGACTATAGGATTGTTAAATATTATATATCCTATCCATTGAGAAATACCCATATAGCTTCCCTATATAGGTGGAAATTAAAAGAGAGATCCCTTATCCTATCAATAATAGTTCTAAATTTGTATCCATTCTATGCCTAAATAGTATTAGTTTTATATTTGTTACCATGGGAAAGGACACAAAACAAAAATAAGGACACTCATATTATCTGTAATGGACCATTTTTCTACATTACATGACATGATAAGTCAAAATGGTTCCAGGGCATATTTTTAATAATAAAATAATAAGGCCACTATTTGGACCATGAGTGGAGAAATTTCCTTATAAATAGAGGACATATTGTGTAGAAAGGGCAGCTACATAAATCAGAATGGTCTAGGGAGTATGCTTTCCACCCTTGGGTGGATCAGAAACCAGAAGGCCTAAAAGAGTTCCTAGTTAAAGTAAAGAGCAAGCTTGGAGGTTGGAAAGGCAATAAGAGGAGGAAGGAATCACTGAAGGCTTGGATATTACCAGGATGTTTGGAGTGCTCGAAGGACAGCAAGTAGGTCATTCTATTCATTCATGATAATTTTATTGCATGATCTACAATAAACTCTTGTAACCATACGGAATGAATTGCTTTCCTTATTATAATATTTTGTAAACCAATTGGATGAATTAGCCACTATATCTAAATTGATTGGTCAAAGTTGTGAATTGTGGTAAATTTAGTTATGTAGTATGACTCCTATGATTTAGGCTACACCGAATGTTGTGCATGTATAATTCTTTTATTTTGACCAAAGTTGTGCATAACTACCTTAATGAGTCATAGTGTGGAATGAAAGTATAGGGCTTCAATCCAAGAATTGAAATTCCCCTTGTCTACCATCAATAAATTCACCAAAAACCTTCAGATGGTAATTATTCATTATAGTTCCATGGGGTTATTCTAAATAGTGAAAATATCCATAGCTCGGGATATGTGGGATACCCCAATGTGTATATCGATACTTGCAACGTGACCCTTAATTTTGATCTAGTATAGAGTCACACCTTGCTCAAACATCCTCTAAACAGGAATACCTCTACCTTGCTATGGCATGTACAAATTTAGATTGTCGAATAGAGACTGAGTCACTTAGACACTCGAATTTTGCTGCTGTAGTTGCTCAATTTACTTTTATTATTAGGATTCTTGTTGTTTGTGTATACATATGAGCCTGGTAGTCGACCTATTATGACATTGATGATTATCTAGTGTGAATCTTCACCAAGAGTCAATTCCATCGATTTGAGTTAGAAATTTCCACTAGTCTTGAACATCCTTAATGACTGGAATTCTTCAAATGGATCTGTACAATACAGTAAACATCAATTTTAGTAGATGATTATTGTATCATCCCTACGAATCAAACAATGGAATGTGAGATTTAGTAAATACCTCAAATTGGAATAGATAATCAAGACATTAGAGATATTTGCATCAGTTAGATATCATACCAAAATTTGTTGTGAAACCATCACGCTAAGATATGATGTTTATGCATACCTTGATGAGGAAGTGACCTTAGAGTATTAGCTAATGAATAACACGTATAGTTTAAGGGACACTTGGTGAGTTTCATAATCAAATACTAACCATCATAGACCTACAAATTGACGTATAGCCACCAAATGTCTTCGTTGGTCATCGACCCTGAGTGTTCGATAAGTGATACCGGTGATATTCTATAAATTTTATCCCAAAATTTTGTAATCATCACCAATGCCTTCTGTGGATGTGTCTTCTAGTAAGTAGTATTATCTTTAACCCTTGAAAACTCCTAAATGGTATGCTCTATCATAGGTAGACATCGTAGAGACACTTGGGAGTGGTATCCACCCAAAATTGGTTCTTATGTAGAAAATAAAATCAAATAGACAATGGCATATTTGACATCTAAATATAACTTGCCAAATATATCATATTTACGATTGCATAGAACTCTGTCGAATCCATTCATTAGATTTATTGGATGGGCACAGCTATTGGAACCCCGGTACCATGAAAGAGGGGGTCGTGTTTGCTTTGACGGTTATCATTCGGTGATCCATTATGGTCGAGATTATATGTGGACCCCTCATATCCTGATTTCAAAACTATGAACCATGGGTAAACACAGCACCAAGGTCAGTCGAATAACTTTATCTATCGATGTTAGCTATATCTAAGTGATAGATTTCATGTTAGGTAAGGGGAGGAAGAAACTACCCATAAGGGGAAGAATATGAAGTCGTTGCTTTGGTAAGTACCTATTGAATAACCAAAAAAAAACTATTAGTGGGTTGCCATAGTAGAACCAAATTTGTAATACTATAAGTGGCTATCAGTTTAGCTTAAACTTAGTTAACCTATAATTTTGGAAATAGATTTAATGGTTTTGTTAATACTATTTCCCTGAGAAAATGAACATGCTAGATATGTTAAGTCTATACCGGATAGTAAGGAATTGTTTAGAATATTGGTTTATTATCTATCAAATCAGCTTGACTTAGTTAAAAGTAATTTAGTGGATTCTATTGATTTAGAAAAAGGGGTGAATGCTTCATAAAATAAAGGGTATGGGACTTTAATTTATGAAGTGAGGGTTGATCATTTATCAAATTGAAAGAATGAATTTGAAATTCATTCTAAGGGAATTTATGAAACTTTCTCTAATGTCAAAGAGTCATCTTCAAAATATGGATCCAATGATTATCATGAACATACACAAGATGTTATAAATCCTAATATGGCTTAGAGAAAGGAATCAATAGAATCCTTAATTGCATCTTAAATTAGAAAGGAACAAATGGACTTCTCCTTGGTATGGAAAATATCTAAATATTATCATGATGTCTTAGAGAAAGGAATTGGTTAAATCCTTAATTGCATCATGTATTTGAACAGGAACAATAGTATTCTTGGATTTGTATATTTGAATAAAAGGGATCCGTAGTGGTCCTCATACACTTGTAACGTTTGACATCTTGAGTTTATGATTATGAGGAGAGATCATATTTTGGAGGCTGGGTTTATTCCCCATGAGGGTTCCTAGGATAAATCATGGTGTCATTCTATTTATGGTTTGATGTATTATTTCTTGTATAATGCTTTTACTTTTCAAATGAAAATGATATAACTGGATGAGATGGTTAAATGTGTTGATGGAATAGTTATGCATATCTTTAGATTACTGCAATGTTTACATTTGAATGTTATTTAATCGACAATTCATTTACGATGAAAAGAATGTATGCTTGATCTCCGATATGTTGATGATTTAATGCAAATATATTATTTACTTTATGGATTATATTGGATATTTATGAATGATGCTTTTACTCGTGTAACCAATGGTTGTGTGTATTTATAAGATGATCATAGTGGAACATAATTCTTGCTTAAGTAGATCACTCATGTATTGTTTCAAACCTAAAGATATGATGTAATGAATATTATAATAAAAGGGCTTCATTGATTTATATTCACCTTATAAATACTCATTTTGGTTTAAATTGGAACACATTAGAATTTGGAGTGGGATGAAACCCACAAGAAGGAAATTTGATTTTGAGTTGTGAACCGAGACAAACCTTACATTCTAAATTAAACAATAGAGTGTACATGGGGAGGGGTGCTCCCATATTGGACAAATAATGCCCCTTTTTATTGAACTTAATGGATTCATGTATATAACAAAAGGTATACCTAAATTAAAGGAGAGACAAATAAATCTTAAGAGGTATAAATTTATATAATCATGCTTAAGATGAAATACCATGGATTCTATGAGTTTAACATGGTAGTGATTTTGTTATCTTAGATATCCCATCGAGAAGATGTGGATCAAATATAAGATCTATGAATTACCATTGATAAGGTTAGTTCATTATGATGGATTTCAATCTTCAAGGTATTCACCTATATAATGGTCTTGGTGTACCGTATGATTAAGGGTTATTTTCCCTTTTATGTGGGATGAAACCTAACACTTGGCCAACATTCTCATATTAGTGGAGTATGAGGGTTTCATAGAAGCTGATCACTTCTACTCGAGAGTGACTCTAATCAAGTCTTAATAACTCTTGTTGCTATTTGACTTGATAAGTTATAATCCAAATGGAATGAGTCTATCTTAGATCATGATTATGTATTTTACCTTGTGAAGATGAATACTTACACATGTAAAAAAAATAAAATTATTTTGTGGATGAGAAGTGGTAATAATTAGGATTGTTACAATAAACCCAAGGGGTATTCACATATCCCTAACCAACACATGCATTAATATTAAGAGAAGTAAGCTAATATAATGTTTAAGTTGATCAACCTTTTCTTCTCTAATCTACTAAAGGATACACCCAAAAATATACCATTCAGGTATACTATACATATCACAAATAAGGTATAAATCTCATATCCTCGATGAGCTAACTTATCTTCTTCTATTAGTCAAATAAATACACACATATCTATATCGTACACAAGTTAGTCTGCATAGGTATACTCCGTGTATTGCAAATAAGCTACCAATATGATCTCCACGATGTGCTAAATTATTCCTTTTATAGATATCCAAGTTTGTTCACAACTATTTTGGTTTTTTCCAAGTTTTTTTCTAAGAGATCCTATAATCCCTTAGGTTCCTTTTTATCTACTTCTATCATATAATCCATAATCATTTTTGGATAACAAATCAACCATCTAACTATGTTAAAATGTAAAATCTTCTAACCCTTATTTCTTTAGAAGGACAAGATTATGTTTATCTACTTAATTTAAACATGGAATAATATCTAAAAAAACATCAAGAAAGTACTTAAATAAAACATCATCATCTAACTAAAGCTTTTAAGCAAAGGAATTAGTATGAAACCATAAGAACTACTATTCTCATCAAAAACAAGTTAGAGATACATTCTTTATTTATTTAATAAATCATTACATAGTCCAAGTATGGTAGGAGTGTTCCCATACTTTAAAAGAATAAAGTATTACATCAATATACCAATAGTATATTACTCAACTAGAGTCTACTCCTTAATAGGTTTCCACATTAAATCTTACTACAACTGATGCAGGAGCATCCGAGGGCAGCAGAGCAATCCTGCACCAACCAATAGGGAAAGAAGCCAATGCAGAGGGAGGGTCGTGAAATCGCGACAGGTTGCGATTTCGCGACATGTCACGAAATCGTGACCAAATCAGGAAGCAGGGCTACGGCGGGCGAAGGGTCGCGAAATCGCGACATGTCACGAAATCGCGACCAAAACTAGCGACGGAGGCAAAGGCGGATGGAGGGTCACGAAATCGCGACATGTCATGATTTCATGACCGAAACTAGCAGCGAAGGCAAAGGCGAACGGAGGGTCACGAAATCGCGACGCGAAATCGCGACCGCAGCTTAAAAACGAAGGCGCAGCAGAAAGACGTCGCGATATCGCGACATGTCGCGATATCGCGACATGTCGCGATATCGCGACCGGTAGCATTTTCGCGACGAAAGAAGAGCCGAAGACCAAGAGGCGAAAAGTGACACGTGGCGTACACCTGGGCAACGAAGCGACACGGGGAGGCAAACGAAAGGTTCGGGAAGAGGAAACGAAGGGCCGCCAGCTGGAAACGGAGCGTCACCCAAGAACCTTTAAAAAGGGAAACAAAGGCATGCACAAAGGAAGGAGGGAAAAAGTTGCTAATTCGAGAAGATCATCACGTGGCATTGGGCGAAAAAGACGCCATTCTTTTGCAACTTAGGAATAAACAACCGTGACTGTAATTTTCGTCTGTGACTGTAACTTTGGGCCGCATGCGAATGGAATAAAACAATATTTTTTTTTTTCTGTGAATATTGTGCTGTCATCTTCGACGCATGCGAATGAATAAACTGTTCTTTTCTTCCCCGTGAATGTGGTGCCGTGACTGTAATGTTCGGCCGTATGTGAATAACATAAGATGTTTTCTTTTTGTTTCTATGATTCTAGCTCTCGATCAATTATAAAAATGATTTCTTTGTCACAGTGATGTTGGTTCTCGATCAAGTGGTATCAGAGCCAGTGATTCTGAGTGTGCAAACAGAACGCCGAACGTGAGGCAGTTTGCACCAGGATCTGTGGAAGGATTTCGAGAAGAGAGAACGGGAATACCTGAGTAGTGTAACAGAGAAATCGTGAGCAGGATGCCTCCAAAAAGAAATCGTGGTCACGGGAGAAATGTGGCGCAGGATGAAGATTTCAGAGCGTTGCAGAGACAAGTGCAAGCCCTGCAGGAAGAATTGCGAAAAAGGACCGAACCTAAGGGAGAAGAACAGAGTGACGATGAAGCCTGGGAAACTGAGGGTCCGTCAGATGATGAAGATGCATTGGATCCTTCTGAAGCTAGACTGTTGAAAGCTCTATCTCAGGCCGGGAAGAGACCAAAGTTTGATGTCTCTACATATTCTGGGCACCTCAACCCAGAAGAGTTGATTGACTGGATCAACGATATGGAAGAATACTTTGAGTATGAGGAGGTGGCGGATCCAGATCGGATAAAATTTGCAAAAACAAGATTAAAAGGCCATGCTAGTTTGTGGTGGAAAGGAATACAACTCGAAAGAAATAAAAATGGAAAGGAGAAAATAACCAGATGGGACCGAATGGTGGAGAAGTCGAAGAGACAATTTATTCTCGTGGATTACGAGTTGGACCTCGTTGAGGAGGATGCAGAGTCCGAGGCAAGCGTGCAAGTCTCGTCCAAGAATACACAGAAGAATTCTACAAGATCTCCATCGAACTGGCCATTCGGGGGCTAATAAGGAGAAAGTAGCTAGATACATCAACGGGTTGAGAATGAACATTCAGGAAGAGCTCAGCTTGATCAGAATAGCCACCATAGAAGATGCATACCAGCTTGGCCTTGAAGGTAGAAGAGAAACTAAATAGAAGATTCGAAGGCAACCAGAGAGGAAGGGATCATGGTGGAAGAATCGATGGAAGAACCGATGGAGGAAATTACCGAGACCAGAAGAAGACTGGGGAAACAAGCAAACCCCAGGAACAGAAAAAGGAGAATACCTACCGCCCGCGTGATCATAACAATGACTACCAGAGAGGAAGAGGTAGACCTGGACGTGGGTATGGAAGAGGGGTATTCCATGGAACCTGTTTCCAATGTGGAGAAGAAGGACACCGGTCATACGAATGTCCTCAACACCAAGAAAGGACGGACAGGAGACCTGAGGGTCATGCCAGAGCTACCGTGGAAGATGAAGGTGCAGAGTCAAAACACTCTGAAGAGGCAGAAGGAGGAGAAGTGTTGATGATGAAAAGAACACTGTTGAATGAGGAAAAAGAACCAGAACAGAGGAAGAGCCTGTTTCGCACGAGGTGCAAATGTGCAGGGAAAGTCTGCAATGTTATCATTGATAATGGTAGCACAGACAACTTAGTTTCAGAAGAGATGGTTACTAAGTTGAAGTTGGAGAAGAGGAAGCACCCACATCCATATCGGATTTCATGGTTGCAGAAAGACCACAGAGCACTTGTCAGTGAACAGTGCTTGGTCAAATTTCACATTGGGAATTATCAAGATGAGGTCCTATGTGATGTATTGCCAATGGATGCTTGCCATTTGTTGTTGGGAAGACCATGGCAATTTGATAGACGTGCAAGTGCACGATGGGCATGCAAATACGTACTCTCTGACGAAGGATGGAGTACGTCACAAATTGAAGCCACTAGAAGGAAGTGGATGAGAAAGTGTGTAGTAGTGCCGAATCTGCCCGGTGGAAGGAAGACAGTTTTTGGAAGGTCTGAAGAGGGATTCAATGTGTTATGCATTAATCCCTACTGTTAAGAAAGAATAGTACACAGATGTTCCAGCCGAGGCCGAACACCTGTTAGAAGAATTTCCAGACATCATATCAGACAATGTGCCTGAGGGTTTACCACCGATGAGAAAGATCAGTCACCATATTGATTTGGTACCCGGATCTAGTTTACCCAACAAGGCAGCCCACAGAATGACTCCTGTGGAAAGTGAGGAGCTGAGCAGACAAGTCCATGAGTTGTTGAAAAAGGGACTGATTCGAGAAATCCTGAGTCCATGTGCGGTACCTGCAGTACTAGCACCAAAGAAGGATGGGGAGTGGAGGATGTGCACAGACTCCCGAGCTATAAACAAGATCACCATCAAATACAGATTTCCATTACCAAGGATGGATGATATTATGGACTGTTTGAGTGGAGCCAAGTACTTCACCAAGATTGACCCGAAGAGTGGCTACCATAGATTCGGATCAGAGAAGGGGATGAGTGGAAAACTGCTTTCAAAACCAGAGAAGGTTTATATGAGTGGTTGGTCATGCCATTTGGGCTAACCAATGCACCAAGCACTTTCATGCGGTTGATGAATGAAGTGCTGAAGGAGTTCTTGGGCAAGTTTGTTATTGTCTATTTGGATGACATTTTGATATTCAGCAGAACCCTGGAAGAGCACATGATGCACATCAGGAGGGTTTTTGAGAAGCTGAGGGAAGAACAGTTGTTAATCAACTTGAAGAAGTGCAATTTTGTGAAGAAGGAGTTGGTATACCTGGGATTTGTCATCTCAGTTGAAGGTCTGAAGATGGACCCAGAGAAGGTAAGGGCTATCATTGAATGGCCTACTCCAAGAAGCACTTTTGAAGTGAGATCATTTCATGGTTTAGCCAGTTTTTACAGGAAATTCATCAAAAATTTCAGCAGTATTTGTGCACCCCTTACAGAGACAATGAGAGGGGATAGAAAAGACTTTAAGTGGACCTTGGGAGCTGACAAAAGCTTTGATATGTTGAAGAAGAAGGTCACTGAGCAACCTGTTTTAGCACTTCCAGACTTTAACAAGGTATTTCAGGTAGACTGTGATGCCAGTGGTAGTGCCATTGGAGCTGTGTTGAGTCAAGAGGGTAAGCCTGTTGCTTACTTCAGTGAGAAACTCAATGATGCCAGGAAAAAGTATTCAGTGTATGATCAAGAATTCTATGCCATAGTTCAGTCCTTGAAGAAGTGGAGACATTATTTGCTGCCAAAAGAGTTTGTGTTATATACTAATCATCAGGCCTTACAATATATAAACAACCAGGGAAAACTGAACCAGAGGCACTTGAAGTGGGTTGAGTTTCTCCAAAGTTATACCTTTGTGTTAAAGCACAGAAGCGGAAAATCAAACAGAGTTGCAGATGCCTTAAGTAGAAGGCAGAATTTGCTGATTGAAATGACAGTGGAAGTGGTAGGATTTGGAGAACTGAAGGGCCTATACCCGAAAGATCCTGATTTTGCAGAAGCCTGGAAGGCTTGCTCGACACCTGTTACTGTGGACAGGACAAAATGGTTGGATTTTCTAATCCAAGATGGAATGTTGTTCAAAGGAAGTAGATTATGCATTCCAAGGAGTTCCATGCGGGAAAACTTAGTCAAAGAGAAACACAGTGGAGGACTGGCTGGACATTTTGGCCGGGATAAGACCATTGCCCTGGTAAGTGAGAACTATTATTGGCCACAACTACAGCAGGATGTGAACAAGTTTGTGCAAAGTTGCGAGAATATGCCAGATGGCAAAAGGAGTAAGGCAGAACACAGGATTATATCAGTCGTTACCTGTACTTGAGAGGCCATGGGAGGAAATCAGCATGGATTTCATTCTTGGGTTGCCGAGAACACAGAGGGGAAATGACTTCGTATTTGTGGTGGTTGATAGATTCTCCAAGATGGCACATTTTATTCCCTGCCGTAAAACAAGTGACGCGGTTCACATTGCAGGGTTATTCTTCAAGGAAGTGGTACGACTTCACGGTCTACCAAAAAGCATAGTTTCTCGACAGAGATACAAAGTTTGTTGGATATTTTTGGAGAACATTGTGGAAGAAGTTGAAGACAGACTCGAAGTTCGGCTTCGCATACCACCCACAGACTGATGGACAGACAGAGGTGGTAAATAGAAGTCTGGGTAATTTATTAAGATGCTTGATAGCAGATAAACCCAAGGGATGGGATTTGGTTTTGTCGCAGCAGAATTTGCATACAACAATTCTGTCAACAAGAGTACAAACAAATCTCCATTCCAAGTCATATATGGAAACAACCCAAGAAATGTTTCTGAGCTGAGGAAATTAGATAAAGGAGAAAAGTGCAGTGCCGAGGCTGAGGAATTTGCGAAACGGATGAAAGGCCTGCATGAAGAAGTAAAGGAACAAATTACAAAAATGAACACTCAGTACAAGACAAGAGCAGACCAAAAGAGGCGGTTCAAAGAGTTCGAAGTGGGAGATGAGGTCATGGTCCATCTTAGGAAAGAAAGGTTTCCAGCCAAAACTTATAACAAATTGAAGATGAAGAAATTTGGGCCATGCAGAATACTGGAAAAACGGGAGTCAGGTAATGCATATAAAGTGGAGTTGCCAAGTGGGCTTGACATTTCACCTGTGTTTAACATATCAGATTTGGTGAAATACCATGAAGGGGATAGTAGTGAGGCACCATGTGCAGAGTTGTGGAGTATCCCAGCATCTACTCCAACCACAGATGAGATAGAGGAAATACTGGACATAAGAGAAGGCAGAAGTACCAGAAACAGACAGTATTTGGAATATTTGGTCAAGTGGAAGGATAGACCGGTAGAAGATGCAACTTGGTTGTCCAAAACGGAGGTTGACCGCCTGGGTCTCCCTCCAACAGTTCAGAAGTGAGGATCACTTCTCAATCTACCCCGGGTGTCTGATGCAGGAGCATCCGAGGGCAGCAGAGCAATCCTGCACCAACCAACAGGGAAAGAAGCCAATGCAGAGGGAGGGTCGCGAAATCGTGACAGGTCACGATTTCACGACATGTCACGAAATCGTGACCAAATCAGGAAGCAGGGCTACGGCGGGCGAAGGGTCGCGAAATCGCGACATGTCACGATATCGCGACCGAAACCAGTGACGAAGGCAAAGGCGGACGGAGGGTCACGAAATCGTGACATGTCATGATTTCGTGATCGAAACCAGCAGAGGAGGCTAAGGCGGACGGAGGGTCACGAAATCGTGATCGCAGCTTAAAAACGAAGGCGCAGCAAAAAGACGTCGTGATATCGCGACATGTCGCGATATCGCAACCAAAGCAGAGGAAAGGGGGACTCGATGGAAATACGTCGCGATATCATGACCGGTAGCATTTTCGCGACGAAAGAAGAGCCGAAGACCAAGAGGCGGAAAGTGACACGTGGCGTACACCTGGGCAACGAAGCGACACGGGGAGGCAAACGAAAGGTTCGGGAAGAGGAAACGAAGGGCCGCCAGCTGGAAACGGAGCGTCACCCAAGAACCTTTAAAAAGGGAAACAAAGGCATGCACAAAGGAGGGAGGGAAAAAGTTGCTAATTCGAGAAGATCATCACGTGGCATTGGGCGAAAAAGACGCCATTCTTTTGCAACTTAGGAATAAACAGCCGTGACTATAATTTTCGTCTGTGACTGTAACTTTGGGCCGCATGCGAATGGAAATAAAACAATATTTTTTTTTTTCGTGAATATTGTGCTGTCATCTTCGACGCATGCGAATGAATAAACTGTTCTTTTCTTCCCCGTGAATGTGGTGCCGTGACTGTAATGTTCGGCCGTATGTGAATAACATAAGATGTTTTCTTTTTGTTTCTGTGATTCTAGCTCTCGATCAATTATAAAAATGATTTCTTTGTCACAGTGATGTTGGTTCTCGATCAACATAAATCAAAGGTAATTGTATTAGATTTTAAGTATCCTCCTTGGTCCTTCTTTCTTGCCCATTACTCAATTGATGGTGGTAAGGGATAAAGAAAACTCATGGATCTTGTGAAGCATGCAAATAATGCATATACTAAATGATTCTTTAATCTAATGCATTTATAATTTTATATGCCAAATTGCAACTATACAAATTACCAAATGCATTTATAAATCATTCACTCAATCATCAGAAGGAAAGTCATTTATTAGGTATGGGTAATTCAAAATACCACCCTTTTATCAATCAAAGGTTCATGCTCTAACATATAAGCCATTTATGGAATTAATTAAGGTCCCATGCCCTTAATTAATCAAATACTTAACAAGCCCTTTCTATAACTAAGTGAGAGCCCATACTTCTAGTTAATTAAATACTTATAGCAAACCATTTATTTAACAAAGTAAGGCCCCATAACCCTAATTAATTAAATACTTAAAACAAATGTTTCTTTAACTAATTAAGGTTATACCCTTCATTAATCAAATATTTAAAACAATACATTTCTTCAATCAACTAAGGCTCCATAACCCTAATTAATTAAATACTTAAAATAATCATTTCTTTAACTAATTAAAACATTAAACCTTTTATAATATTCCTTTAATGGCCAAGTTGGCTATGCATGCTACTTCTGCCACCATTTACCATCTTGAAACTGCTCACTTGGCCATTGGAAAGGTGATTTCAACCCTCAAAGAACAACGCCATGCACTTAGCCTCTTGTTCTTTTGTGACAATTTAGAAAATGCTTTTGCCCTAGATGGTGCTGAGGTGTCCTTCGACACAAAAATTGATGTCAAAGATACTGTAAATGACAAAGTTGTAATGGAGATTGCTAAGGAGGCTTGCATCGCTGCTCCCAAAGATAGCAAGGAGATTTCTACGAAAGATACTGGTCCATAAGGGGCTGCTTCATCCCTCATGTAGCTGGATACTCCTCTTGATGACTAATGGTTCTTCCTCTGGTTTTCTAGGTCCTCTACGGTGGTGGATCACGTATTTTTTGGTTCCTTTTTGGTCGAGGACCATTCCTTTTTAATCTTTGATGTTTCTCTTAGTGCCTGTTTGTTCAAGGTTGTTGAATCATTTTAGTTTGAGGTGTCATTTTGAAATTGTATTTGGTTTCATATGGCAATGTTTAGTGTCTTTCCCTTGTTCATTTTTTATCCATTTTGATCCTTTGATGATCCTCTTTTGTAAAAGGCGTTAGGGTACCTTTAAAATGACCTGGTTTCAATAAATTTATTAATATACCAAAAAAAATATTCCTTTAATTCAAACATCATAACTTTTGTTGTGACTATCACACAACACACCCCAAACTTGGGGACCCACCTTAAATTTTGACGTTTATGGGAATTTTGGGTGTTGCATTG
The DNA here is from genome assembly GCA_028583015.1 of Wollemia nobilis. NCBI lineage: Eukaryota > Viridiplantae > Streptophyta > Pinopsida > Araucariales > Araucariaceae > Wollemia > Wollemia nobilis. The sequence goes on along the minus strand of JAQPPZ010003168.1, from coordinate 409,188 downwards.
GGTAGTCTCATGATTTAACCGTGGTCTTAGCAGTAGGTGGATTTGGGTTTTATTTCTTTGTTCTCATATAGTTCATCTCAATCCCTCATCAATAAAGCCATTTGTTTTTATATATCACCCTTATGAAGTTCAAGATAAAATAGAACAATAATTTTTATTAAAGACATAGTAAAATGGAAATAAAAAATAAAAAAAGAAATAATATATAAAATAATAACAATAAATGAATAAATAATGGTTTTTACTTTATGATTTTGTTTATATGTCATTTGGACCATGATATCCACTTTTAGTGACCAATATCATTTGTATGTCATTTGGACCATGATATTCACTTTTAATGACCAATATGGTTTAATGTGTTATGTTTATATTTTTAGGAGAAAAAATTGGGATACAGTTTTGGAGCATCAACGTGAAATAATGATACGGTAATGATGTTGATGTGGCAACGCTGACCATGGTAGACTATTGAAAAGACACCAGATTGGTTGCGCTACCTACAAGCACCTCGCTATTTGTGAAGCATGACAAGGTGGTACTCTGACATTGATGCATGGAGGTGGATGACCGTAAGGATGTGGACGACAAAAGCAAGATAGACTGCCAAAGTGCGTGGACCTAGACTCAACATAGGTATCCATCATTACAAAGGAGTTACATGTTTTTAAATATTGATATCAATGTCTCCACAATGTGATTCACTGGATGAACCCGTGTAATGGTAGAGGAGTTTTTAGTTGGGTTTTCAAATCCTCTACTATGCTTAAAAGATGTAATCTACACTTTGTCGGTTAATTATACGAAGGATGTCCTATTTGAATCTTAATTATGCTAAATGGAGGCATGCAGCTATTTGAAAAGTGCAACTAGCAAGCATAAGACCCGAAGCCAAAACACTCGCTAACACATCAAAATGGCCTTTTTCGTAGAATATTTTATTTTAATTTTCTCTAACTTAGAAAAAAATAAATATGTATGTGAAATATCAAGGATCACCATCAGAGGGACACAAATCAGGATCAATATCTCCTGATATGAAGATTTGTCACCATCCAAAGCCAATCTATGAGCCTATTCCTTATGTCAAATAGGCATCAAATCACGATTATGGTGGTATTGGGTTGTCGTATGGCCTGTGAACTCTGATCAAAATGTGGTTGTTGCTTTATCGTACTGGTCATAATACATGTTAATGTTAAAGGAGCTATAGGTCTTAGGCAATCTCTCAAAGTCTCCTGAAAAACATTCTTCCTCTCTTGTAGGTTCTCTATGCGGTTTAACAGGTTGTAGGACATTAATCCATCCTATATTGACTCTGAACCACAAGCAGCCATATTACAACTTCAAAGGCATGATCCGATCTTGTCATTTTATCAAGGAACATCAAGGAAATACTATGAAGTAGAAACATTGATATTTTGGACCCATTCGCAGGTGAGTCAGGCCAACTATTCATTATACAGTTTGATAAATGATGAACTTAGCCAATGGGCATGACGTCAATTTGTTTATGATTAAAGTGGTGTCAATGAATTCGAAGATGGAAAGTGAGGGCAAGAGAATGTACGTTGCTATTCTTGCATGAACAATTAATGAAAATGATCGTTGCTGCACCAGAGGAGGCGGTATGTCGTAACAATTAATGTATTGGCTGCACAAAAAAATATTTAGTCTAAAAACACGTATCCTAAATGGTCTATTGGTTTAGGCCAATATAGAGGAGCCTGCATCATAGTAACCATAATGGAGGTAATGGTAGAGCTTTGTTGTTTAAACAAATAAGCTGAAGACAAGTGAGGTCTCACAAATTCCCTTTGTTGTGAAAAACAATTACAAATTGTTGTCCCCCTTTCAAATTCTACACTTCGTAATAATCATATATGTTACACATGAACTAGATAGTAGGTGGATGGAGGAGTTTATTTCATGGTGATGAAGTAGATAAGGACAAGGTAGTAATATATTGTAAAATGCTATGGTAGAGGTATTATCGAAAATCATTTTGAAATGTAAGAAAATTGAGTTCGTTGAAAATAAAGACAACGTTGAAACCATTGAAAACATCGATACCGGAGAGAGAGGGAGATTATGAGAGTCAAATTATAAGAAGAAGATGGAAGGCTAATCATGTGGAAACCAAGCAAGGGTCGAATAAAGGAAAAGTCTGTTTGAAAGTATAAAAGCCCATTGAATCCAATGAAAAAGGGCTGGAATTTTTTGGAGCAGAAGCATGTGAAGAGGATTGGAAGGTTTTAAAGCTACTGTAAAACTAGTTTTTCCCACCTTGTATGCAGCCAAAGAAGATTATGGACACAATTTTTTATTTTATATCTTTCTCACACATGTATTGAGTTTATTCAATGGTGTTTTATGCATGGATACGATAGCATCATTTAGTATTTTTAATACATGTTTTTTTTCCTCAAAATCTTGCACTTAACTATATTTAGATTATGTGGATGCAAGTCTAACCTGGTTTTATTTTAATAGTCATTATTTTATATTTTTTGCATAATAGGATGTATTAATTTACAGTAAATCCCTTTGATCGCTTTCCCGTATTTTTGTGTCCATTTTATTTCAGATTTTTATCAATTTTTCTCTAACTTTAGCTTTTGTTATTTTTATCTTTTATTTTATTTTCTTTAAGCAGTCTCCAAAGATCAAATTTCTCTTATATGTGCGGTTCTCAAATAATAACATGTTCATCCTTGGACATGAGTTGATCGAGCCTTTAGAACCATCTATGCAAGCAAGCCTCTACAATGTAGAACTTGAAACTTCAACGCATAATTTGAAATGAAGCAATGTTTATATTATTGGTCATTGGCTAATCCACCATTTTGCAACTTTGAAACCTCTCTTGCGACTCTCTCTATGGATCTACCATGTGCTCTGATACCATGTTAGCTTTTTAAGCTATAAGCTAAAAGGAAATGCAACCAAAAGTAAGGAAATAAGAGTGCAACAATATAACTAAGATAATGGCTAACTAATAAGCACGAGAATGACAAGAAAATATTTAGGAATAACACATGCAACAACCATTAATGAAGGCTTAAGAAAATGAAGAATACAACATATGAGAGCTCTCTATTAGTGAATACATAGAGGATGCATACTTCCTTACAATGAGCCCTATATATAAGAAGATAAGTTACTTGAGCCTCACTCTTCCTAAGTGCATGAAGGACACATGTGCTTCTGCATGATAGACACTTGTCCTTTTACAACTTGCACATTCTAACACTTGTGCATATATTCCTTCTACCCCAAGTAACTCCTAATCTAATAATGTACCTAAGGTGGTACATAGTCATGTACCTAAATAATGTAATAGACTCTAACTATAATAATCCCAAGAGTACTCCATATGTAGAGTCACATTCTATGATACATGTGACTAAGTAATGTAAATATTTAAAATGGTGTATGTGATCTTTATTGAATATCATGTTACTATTTTCATGAAAATTTGTTAGTTTCCATTTTATAAGTTGTTACAAAAGTTATATATGAGTTTTATATGATTAAAATAATGCCATTATCATATATTTTTATTGTAACTTTAATTGAGAGCTTGTGGTTATTTGCATTAGATATTAAGCATCAAAATATAACAATACCCAGGTTCATCCACCTTTGTCCCAATATCATCAAAGAAATTGCTAAGAATTATGATCCAAAAATGGCAATGGTGTATGACATGAAATAGAGGAGACTATTTTCCATCACAAAGAAGGAATCAAAAGAGTTTTTGCAGTAGGAGAAAACCATGTATAAGACCTAAGCCTATTGATATAGATGAACAGAAGGGAATTTTTAATAAATATACTCTTAAGGATAGGTTAGGTAAGCATATAGGAAAAATACCAAATGAATTTCCAAAAATACCTCTAAAGCTAAAAAAATTTAAGAAATTTTTGCAAATAGTATTATCCATGATAGTTGTAATTCTAGGGTTGTATTTTGACACATGTATACAATTGTCAAATATCCATTGCTTATGTAGTCATTAACATACACAAATATTATGGTTTAAGTGCTAATGACCTTGTATTTTTGGACTAGACCCACTTTCTACGTTGTCAAATCCATAGTTAGTTGGTTTCCATCAAGATAAAAGAAAGTGAGTTATTTTTCTATCCATTATATTTAACATGGTTATTTCTTTTCTATATGCCTTCAAACTTGCACAATATTAAGATCTAAATAAGAGATAATGAGCAATATTACCTTGTAGTTGATTGGACTCCAATTCTTAGGGAAACATTTTCATACCTTGAGTTTAATATAATATTCCTAAAACCTGCAATGACATCCATTTAAGGTCAAATTCCTTTCCTTATCTCTAAAGCTATAGATAAGATACAAGGCAAGCAACACAAATTAGAGTATTGGTATTTATTGCTAAATGAAACCATCATCAAAGTATATGGCTTCCCCAAAACTTCTTATTTACTCTTATACTATGTCATATATTGGGCATTCAACATGGAATTGTGTAGGCAAATAGATGAGGTAGATGAAAATTTTAGATCCTTAGCCAAGAAAGCTTGCACTTATCGCTATCCCTTCATGTTTGAAGATATATCCATGACAAGAAGGGGTCAATAAAATATTTTGGATGATAAGCTCAATGTCCTATAATTGTAGATAGTACCACACATGTGGAATTATGACCTAGAAGATAAGTTTGAAGCCACATTGGTAGAATTGAATAATAAGCCCCCAACATTTGATCATGTGTCATGACTGAAAATTGAGCAATTAAGGAACAATGACAAAAATTAGGCCATCAAAATTGATGCCAATGAAATACAATAGTAACCTCTATGGAGGAGATGTTATGTGTTCAAGTGGGTTTATGACCCAACAAGAAATAAGGAGCAATGGATAAGTGAATAACTCATAGAAAATATCAAATATGACCTAAAATGAAAATCATACAAGATTAGAGAATCGTATAATTCATGATGTGAACATGATAAGAAAAATATATTTTTTCCTAGCACATATAACAAACTATTTGAAAAGGATTTTGATGCTAAATATGAAAATTGGATGGAATATCACTTGGGAGAAAGATATTCAAATTTAATGATACTGATAAATTAGGAAGAAGAGGTATATTATGAAGAAGAAGAAAAAGAGATCCCTCAACAAACTACTACTCAAGCAAGCCCCCTAGTTGGTTATGAATTTTTTGAGGGATATGCAAGCTAATAGGACCTACATCTACAAAGGAAATAAAAAAGGCTAATGTGCCTAAAACTATTTTTATAATTGATATTGTCTCAAAATTTAGTGAGAAAGCATCAACACAAGAAGTTGCAAAAGTTGAAGTAGTACACATAATGGCATATGCAAGAAAGGAATCCATAGCGTCAATCATAAAAATATCAAGTTCTAGTTGGAATACCATAAACATACGTAGTACAATAAATCTAGTGAAAAAGAAAAAAAAATTCATTCAAGCACTAGGTAGAAGGAGACAACAAGAGAAACTAAAAGGTGATAATTAGAGCAAGAATTTCTAAGGAATAAAATGCATATTTAAATATTTTATGAAATAATCTAGGATTTGGTGCTAGAAGCAAGAGTATCATGTATGTCTTCCTCTCCTTACCCTTTTGTTGAAATTTCTCCACCACCTGTACAACCTCCACCTGATAAGCCACCCCCACCATCATCCCCTGCTAAAGAAGCTTCTCTCCTATATAATCTATTATTGAAAACAATTATCAGTTTCTATATACAAGAAACCTAAACAAATCTAAAATATGTAAATATGTGAACCCCTGTAAGTACCATCATTGTATCATAAAGTCCCCTATCTATGATATTTTCACATTTTTAATCCACCTTCACTTCCTCACCTACTTTTGAGTGTCAATTTTCAGAAGCCTTCTATGTGATTCATAACATTGAGACAAACACTTATAAATGGAAAAAGTAAAAAGAATCACAAGATGACACAAAGAAGGCAACCACCCTAATATATGATGGAGTGGGTCCAATTACTAGAGAATGGATCAAGATGAATGTATATCCTAAATTCAATAAGTTGGTTGTAAAAATGATAGAAAATGACTACCACATCAATATGTAGAGGTATGATATTTATAAGATTCCCAAGATTGATACAATCCAGGTACTTTGTACCAAAGTAGACATGTTGTTCCTCCAAAGCAATCAAATAGACATAAAGTTAGCAATTGCTAAAAATAATATTGAAGCTTTGGAATAGAAGAAAAATAAATAAAATATAGAAAAGGATAGTCTCAATAATGTTATTTAGGATCTAAAATGTATAATAGACAAGTATCTCACTAAATATCAACTACAACAAATGGATGAAAATATCTATAGCTTGTAAGAATAGTTGTAGGAAGGGAGCAATAGGATGTAAGCAAACAAGAATTCAATTCAATGGATAAATTCCAAGCTCTAGAGCTAGGATGAAATTTTGGCAATAATGTAGTTAGAGTTGAAGAAAGAGAGAGAAAATCCTTAGGGCCATGTGATCTATAAATATATGATACAATTTAGAGGCTAGTATTGGATCAAGATCAAGAGTGTTTTAATTAGATACTTTCCATTAATTAAAAGGATAGCAACCATTGCAGATCCAATATGCAAATGAATAATTTAGTATAGGTATATGAGTTGATGAGAAAAGTGTAGCAAGTAGAAGCAAAATAACATATGCTAAGAAATAAAGGAGAATACCCTCAACTATCAAAGTGCTCAAAAATATATCTAGGTGAGTCTAAATTCTGCTTAGATCATGTCATATCTAGAAGTCGTCTAATTATATATGGAGGAGAAATAATTAGTGCCATAAAAATAAGCACTAATAAAATAAGGTTGGTCATCCAATAGGTCATGAATCTTGACTTCCAAGTATTTTGGAATGCAAATGGATATTTTAATAATAAAAAACAACTCAGCCACTGGATCAACAATTCAACAATGGAAGTGAGATTGATGTGTTGCTAGAGCCTCTAACAATAGATAAAATCATTATCTTCTTTCATAGGTTGTCTACATTGTTATCAAATTTTAAAGATCTTGTGTGAAGATATAAGAACCCCTCCTATGATCACTACTTTGAGCTATAGAAAATCCTCCACAAGTTCAAAGTAATACATATCCCTTATCAAAAGGCATGGGATAAAATGTATAGGTTATTTTAGCTGACATAAAATCCTTCTACAACTCAAACAACTAGTCAATAGGGAAAAATTTCTAGAGCAATTATGGGAGAAGAGCAATAAAAATCCAATGGTATAGTCAAGACTTCAAATATGGGAAGCATATAGGAGGTTAACCCCTATATAAGAAAATTTTGAATTCAATTTATCTTTGTTTCATTCTGAATCCATTGCCCAATAGGATAAGGCTACATGGGTTCTATGCTTCTACAAGTAGAATTTCCCCAAAATGCACCTATAATATGGGTAAAATAACTTTTCCATATCCATATCCTTAGAAAAAGAAGACCTTTTTCCAATAGAATATCCTACCATTTTTCTAATGTAACCTTAGAAACTCATCCAGACACCTAAAACAATCATCATATCAAGAAGAAGGTAGGTTAGGCATGAGCAACATCATAACACTAAATTTTTCTAAGTGTAGAAATTTTCTAAAAAAATTATGATGATGATGTGAACAACAAGCATGAATGCATCTGACATTTGGCAATCGAAGGCAGAAGATTCTATATGTTGATTTTTATATCGAACTCAAATTTGACTAAGTATGTGATATAGCTAGAGAGGTATAACATATTGATATCAATGAAGGGTTGATAAAAGCCTAGTATCTAGTAGATCATGAAATAACACCCAATGCAATGTAATCTAATTTTGGCTAAGTATGGATGAAAACTTGGCATCTAGCACTGTGGCAAAGCCTATAGCAAAGAGTGATAAAAATTCTTGGGTACTGATGTCATCATAGGTAGCATGAGAATATAACATAGCAAAAGCGAGTATGAATAGAAAATATTCTAAGGCATGGAAAATCAGCACACTAAGGACAACATAAAGTTAATCCAACATCTGAATTCCAATGAAATACTTCACTTCAATTGCTAAGTGTCAAAGAGTGTCGACCATTTCAAATATTGACATCATCAAGAGGTACACATAAGTATGGTAGAGATGGAGTAATGTTGGATGAATAATTTATAAATAGTAGAGCCCAATAAATAAGTATCTTACTTTTGATTTATAGATTCATGAATAAGACTACGATAATGCAAAAGAGATGGCTAGGTTTTGGAGATGCTGATGTTATCAAGATAGGATAATAAACCTTACATCCAATAAGAGTTTGAGAAAAATATTTAAATCCACTAGATAAATTTTGAATTTGAAGGTGTTGAATGGATTAAATTTAGTTGAAGTGCCCAAGCATTATTCCAACAATCATCATTTGTTGTCAAAAAATCTCAACCTAAAGCTTTCCTAATTGACATCTGTACTAATACAACTAAAGTATCCATGGGGTAGCTAAAAGCATAATAAAATTGTTAGAGGATCTAGTGCACTACATGAAAAAACTTCAACTACAATTCTATTATATAAAAAAAACACAAGACAAATCAACATCATGGTATAAATTTAGTTACAATAGAATGAGTTGGAAAGGGATGAAAACGTGCTATAACAACCTAGCAAACCTAGAATCCACTCTTAGAGCAATGATAATAATATAATGAAATGTATTTGTAAAAATATTTATACTCAAATGTAACTCATTCAAAGGGTCAACTCTTCAGAATTTACAATTGCATAATTATGTGATGAGTGTACTATGTACCTTTAAATAAATGTCAAATTGTTGTTTGGCCTCTTTCTCAACTTATTGCAAATAATGCATGTATGTCAAATAAGTCTTTAAGAATTTTGTTAAAGTTATATGAATGGTTTATTCTATTATAGTTATTATGCTTTTTGGATTTCTCCCTAGGTTTTTTATTCACTAGTTCCTAGAATTCTTTATAATGCTTAGTGCTTATTATGATTAAATTTTCTTCACTGTGAAAGAAAAGTTGGTCTTGGTCTTATTTGGTTTGAAGTGCAATATTCTCCACTTTATTTCTATTGATGTTGCTAAATATATGACACTTTATGTCTAGCTTCTAACTTTATGCATTTCTTACTTTAGTCTACAAACCCCCTTGTTAGTTAGTGTAGTTAGGATCATAGGAACTAGCCTACTATAGAGGTTGACTCAAAAAATTCTATTTCTAGGTCTTCCAATATTGGATGATGTCTTGAGGGTACAACTCATCCACCTAGGTGGATTTTGAATCAAGAATGTCACTATAAATAGAAAATTGTTTTGGCACAGAAGTTAGTCGTACTCAAAAATTTGGCTTAAAAAAAATCAAGGCCAAACTTTTGTGATGCTCATGTCATCATAAAGCACAAAAAAGTCTAGCACAAAGGATGGTCAAACCAAAAATTTATTTAAGGCATAAAAGTTGTCTAAATTTTTGTATGGATGGTGTAAGCATAAGCACAAGAAAAAATTGGCATCTAATATGTCATCGTAATGATAAATGTAAAATTTTCATAAAGGCATAGAGCTTGGTGTAGAAGATGATAAAAATTTCAAGAAAATGACACCATAATAGGAGCTACAAAATTTTGGTGTCTGGTATGGCACCTTCTACTAATTTCTAGAACCTTAGCTAAGTATGAATAGAGAAGGGTCAGGCATTTTAGATAGCTAATATTAGCAAGGAGGAAAAAAAATCGAGCACATAGATAGCCTTGACACAAATTATGGCTAAGGAAAATATTTTGGTAGAAGATAAATGTCATATACCTATCCCTATAAAGAAAAATTAGTTGTAAGAGAATCCAAATAGCCTATAATATTCTCCATCACACACTTATCCTTGTGTAGTTGGCCTAGTCATCAAGAAAAGTGGCAAAAAGTGAGTTTGTCATAGGGACACCTAGGATTCAATGGAAGCATGTGAATATTACACTCATGGAAGAAATTAGAATTGGCCATGTTAGCATAAATATATCATAATGGTTAAGACTAGCTAAGCTAGAAAGTTATACCCATGCTCTACACTCACCCCTAATAGACCTATAGGTAGTTTTTATATGATAATGAGAGCTAACATAATGTAATATAGATCGATAAATAGTTAATTGTACCTCAATAAGAGGGTTGGATCTTTAGAATTTGTAATAAATGTAAGTTTTATGATAATTGCTACCTATCAATAACATTCAATGTTGTTTGGCCTTTGTATCTAGTGTTATAGAACATGATACATGAGTTATACTTTATGCATTTCTACTTACATTTCTTAAATGGTATAGTTTGTTATAACAATTCTAATTGAATCTAGATTATTATTTATATTATCGTTAGTCTAAGAAATCTACAATTATGTAGGATGTCCATATAGCATTAAAAAATCTAACAAATGATATGGCCACTACGAAAATATGAGATGCTAAAAGAAATTACCAGCCCATGATATTCCCTTACATGACAAAATATCAAGGAGACTCCTCAAGTAATTACTATAGAAAGCCTAACATTATATATAGTAACTACGAGGAAAGACTTCTACTTTTTCATAAAAAGTAAATTATTGGCATTCAACTTGCAACAACCCATATGGTGTAGAAACCTTTATGATATATCAACACCAGACACACATATCAACAATTAAAAAGTTAAATAAATCACATAAAGCTCAAGTGAACACATTGTGGAAACTAGATCAAATGATGTTCATGCAATTTCCCTTAGAGAAAGAATCTATATGTCTTAAAAAATTCTAGCAATAATTCCTTATAGATATATGCTAAAAAAAATGGATCCATTCGTTGTCCCATATTAGAAAATAAAGTATCCAAATAAAGAACCACTCTAGTCCACTCAAAGAAAAGAATAGCCTCCAATAGAGTATCCTAAAGAGCAATTGAGGCTCGTACAAGAAAAGGAAATTGAAACTTAGATGCAAGCCTAGGATAAATTCTAATACCCTTCTATGATAAAGTGAAAATATTGAAGCAACACAAGACCACCAAAGGATATTTAATGAGTCAAAGAAGAAAGAAAAGAAGTAGTTAGAATAACTAGGGTTTACTATTATAAAAGAGCTAAATAAAATCCCATATAAAGCAAGAATGTATGATGATTTAATGATTCTAGAATAATTTTACCTTCTTTAAACATCATTAAGGTTTGTTCATCCCAAAATCACATCCCATACAAAACTTAACCTAGCTCAAGGAAAGTGAATGTTAGGAATAGGAAAAATAGGCCAACTCCTTTCTATATGTCTCTATGCATGGAAGGATGGATTGTACACAATGGAATGGTTGACTCTAGAGTAGAAACAATGATAATTCCCAAAGCAATTTGTGAATCCATGGGAGTGGAGTATACCCAATATAGTCTTGGAGTTTTGTAGCTAGATGGTACCTTGATCAATACTATCAAGGTAATAAAGGATATACCTATTCCACAAAGTTCTAGAGATAACTATTATATAAGAGGTTGTGGTAGCTGATCTAGTTCTATACTTCAACATATTCCTATCTAGATGATTCATAGCCAAGCTAAATGGCTACCTATATTTGGACTATTCCCACATAGAAATCCCTCATAAAGGCAAGAATATAAAGATTTATGCAAAAAAGCCTACTCCATATCACATAGAGCTAATTGAAGAAGAGCATGTAAATTTGGTCAATGATGAAATTTATCCCATTGAAACAAATCATAGATGATTGTAGAAAAAATATGATTTATCTCTCAGAGACTTTAACGATATGATTGAAATAAGGATAGACACTTATTCCATCATGAAACTTGAAGAGAATAAGCTTCAAGCTGTCATAACCCAATTTTCTCATCAATTTTTTTTTGAGTTTCCATTTCAACCCAATACATGCAACCCTACTAGAAAAACCCCACCTCAAGGGATTTAAAACTAGAAGTTACACTACAACAAAACAAGACACTAGACTAACCTACTAAGTCGAATACTAAGTTTAGCCACCCCTCCTTACACCCATCCCTACTACTCACATAGTTCTAGTTATGCAAGTGCACTAGGTGAGAGGGTTTCCTTTTGGCTTCATCCACATGTTGCAAGTAATAGCTTCTCCCATTCCTATCCTTCGCAAGGGCTGCTATGAGTTGTTACACACTACATACTTCAGTCTATGCAATGGTCCTTTGCATTACATGTGTAAGCTTACCCCCTTCCTATCCTTCAAAGTGGTAGATTTAGAACTCACTCGCTACATATATCAGTCTATGTAGTCAACCTTTCTCCTTTTATCTATTGAAGAGGTTCATGCTAATATCTACACTCTACATAAGTCTCTCCATGTAGATGTACTAAGAATGCTAAGAGTAAGTTCTCACTCTCCATCATTGAGAGTCCAAACCTTAAGTATCTACACAAAAACTCTTGGCCTACAATTTATTTATTAAAGGGAACTTGCCATGTTAATTAAAAGTTCTTCCATTATCCCAAGCCTAAATTAATAGCTCTCTTATAACTCAATAACTCTTTAGTGTTTTAACCTTGGTTTAAGCACATTCCTCTACAAAAGCTTAGTTTAAATTCTAGTCTGGTGCATGGTGAACCTCAAGGTAAGAGTCCATTTTTTCTAGATAGTTGTACTTATTAGTGAGTTTTCATTATAGGTTATTACAACCCACTCTTCACTACAACCAAGAAGGTTTCTCTAAAAATAGACCACTGTACCCAATTCTATTTCCTTACAATATTTCTCATTTAACAACGTAACCAAGGTCAAAGCTAGATTACCAACAAGGAGTTTGAATTCCCTAACATACATCACCCCTTGGATTACTCACCAATTCATGAACACGTTCTAACACAACCCTAAGGAACAAACTAGATTAACATATTATTAAGAGGTAAGTCTTATTCAACCAATTGTCCGTAACTGGAGTGCTACGAATACAATTCTTTATTTTACTTAATTAAAATGTTATAGGCTTAAGTCTCAGTTTAAGGAACATAATCAGTCTATCAAAAATAAGATCTAATACTTATTTAATAACATAAAATCATCTAGATTCATCATCAAATTTAAAGCATGAAAACCACATATTCCAGAGATAATTTCAAAGCATAGGAAGTAACGTAAATCAAACTTGTTCATTATAAATACCATTGGCTTAAAATTTATCGATTACATTTTAATAATAACAATATATCCTTCCCATCCATAAATTGACCGTTTACAAAGCAATTTTAAATTTCACAATAGATAGGTCTACAATCAGTGAGGTATTACATCATTTCTAATGCATTGCTTTAGTTGTAAAAGTTCTTGTATCAACAATGACAACCTCTCCTACTCCTCGATAGGTCCAACCCATCGTTATATGTCGTAAATGGTGGAAGCTTTAGTAGCCATCGAGAAAATACAACCTTGGGAAGGGATCAAATATGACTCCAAGCATTTACATTGCTTCTCTCATTCATGCAACTATCACTAATTAAATATTCTAGGGTAACTCCTTTATTAATTACCCAAACTCCTACTTGTAATCATTTTCAAAGCAACTTCATAAAAAAGCTTATAAAGAACTAGCAATTCCACACACATAAGCCTATAACTATAATTCTTCAAAAATCATTAATCAATAAAGGAATGAACATTACTCTTCTTTCCCTATCAGTCATATGACCAAAATATTTTGATAAAATAATATTTTCAAGGAACACTATTTTCCAAGAATGCAACAATTGGAAAGCATAAAAAGATCCCATATTTCATTACAGTGTTTAACTATATAATTCAAAGGTGTTATACATCATTCTTTCCCATTCACACCTACTCAAGAATTCATTCAAATGGAAACAACATTCTTATGTAGTCATCAATATTCCTATCACATAAGGCAACAATAAGACTTTATTTTATATCTATAATGATATCTAATTTGATGTCTTACCAAAAAATGTAAATACATAGTATATTCAAATGCATGCTTATATCTACTAATTTTGACTTGGTCTCTCTTATAGGGATATCACACAACATACACACTATCACAGATATCATCTGTTGTGCAACGCATGCACTACGATACCGTATTGCAATGAAATAAAGAAAGAAACTTCTCCCACATCCCTACATTTAGAACTTAATAATGCATGGAAGTATATTTTAAATCACAAGCTACTCTGGTGATAAAATTATCATGCAACATTCTATATGACAAGCTCCACTGGTTTAACAAAGACAAAATCAACCATTCATATTTTATCACCTATATTTCTAAGAGATTTAACCTTACACCAATTCCCATACATAATTTTCTAGATGTTTTCCTCCATGACAAAAAGAATAGAACAAACTTAGATTCAACCTAGTTCATTTACCAACACTTTTACAGAAAATATTCATCTTCTTCCTTCATTCTCTTTCCTTTTTCGTGGTCTTCATTTTTTTCCTTCTCCTCTCCCAATGCTATCCTCTTTTCTTTGGTGAGCCTCTTCCTTATTCCCTCCAAAATGTGGGTCAGTGCTCAACGACTTACCAACCTATTTCTAGATGTTTTGAGCACATCATTCATGGCCTAGCTAGTGACATGATGTCCATTTGGAATTACATAAATTTTGCTCAAAATCTTGTTTTACTAAAAATAATACAAGCCTCCTCTTTATGGAGCACAACGATCGACTAAAAGAAATAATTGTATGCATTCTATTTTCCCTTAATACATAATAACTCCTTCCAACCATTATGTTATCCAAAAGATATTTTTAACCAAAAGGATATATATATATATATATATATATATATATATATATATATAAAAGAAATGGAAATAATAAAATCAGCACTCATTTCCCTTTTTTTAAAATAGAACTTGCAAAGCAAATGTAGTTTTGGCATGAAAAGACCATTATGCAACAAACAAGCTTTTCAAAACATGACATGCATCTTTATGAATGGAACATTCATCCAAGTTATCCCAAATAGTTTTTATGTCTATTAACCCATCACATCATTTCCCTCAAGGTGTCTTGTTCTTGGTGGTAGCTTCTTTCTCCCACCAACGAGGAATCCTTTTTCCTGCAACAATATGATTTATTAGCAACATCATATTCACATATATTTATACATGTATAACTTGTAAACTTAAGTATGAGATAGTCCTATTTATAAATACAAATCACACACACATAAACCACTAATATATTAGAATATAAGTGTTTTGCATCAATAAAAAATAAGGTCAATCCAAATATTCCATCCTCTAGCAGTAAAGTAAACCATAACTTTTGGAAATGGAAATTATTGCCAAGGGAGGGTCATGATTCTAGCATTATCAAATTAGAAGCTCCAAAAAATAATCTAGAAGCTCTACTTTGATGGAGCTAAACGTAGGAATGATGATGCTCTACTTTGAATAGTGTTGATATCCCCTTTTAAAGGAATTAAGTAGTTATCATACTAGTTCACATGGAATTGCACCAATAATGTTGTAGAATATGAAGCCCTCTACCTTGTATTGGTAGAATTAGAGAAACTAGGAGTTGCTAATGATTTATGGTGACTCTAAACTGGTAGTGAACTAGGTTACAAATAATTAGTAACAAGCAACATTATCTCAAAGCCTATCAAAATAAAGTTTGGGATCTATTGGAGATCTTTGAAAATTTGAACATAAAAGCAATTATTAGAATTAAAAATGCACAAGTTGATGCATTAGCTTCTCATGGGGTAAAATTCTACCTAACATTCGATATCTAGAAGAATTCATAGTTATTCAAGTTGGCTTTTAGGTCTTCCATGCTAGATAAGTACACCTTCGAGTAGGTGTTTAATGATGATGATTAGATAGTAAATTCTCTAATTTACAAAGTAGACTATACAAATATGACTATAGGTAAAAATGTTTTCCACACTAATATGCTCCACCAAATCCTACCTTCAATTTAGTAGACAATCCATTTGAGTCTGTCGAGTGATCTAAATCTTGGATAAAAAAGCTTTGACAATGAACAAGTCTAAAAATGCTTAGATTTAAACTTCCATGAGAAATAGGCATGAATTACATGAATCTAAATCAGTGCATAAGGCTGAACATGACCAATTTTAAAAAATTGTAAGCAACAACATCAACATTATGCATTAAAAGTTTGAGACTATGTAAAGGTAAAATAAAACTGAAACCATAGTGCACCTCTAACATTGGTTATTGTATAAAGCTAGGACATTTTTGGTAGTGACATAAACACCTTCATAAAAAATCTTGGGATCATACCAAAAAGAGGCTACAATGGAACAAAACTAAAATTATTTAAGTCAACCAAATAATGTACAAAGCCAAAAATAGCAATTTATTAAGAAAAAAACTAGAATTTTCCTAGTGGTGATGTCATCAAAGCTTCTCTGAAGTCTAGATTTATTTCAAAATATATTTCAAGCAAAACAAAAGCCTAGCTTCAATACACCCTCCCTAAAATGTCCCTTCTAGATCTACAATTGCTTCAATGCTTTCCAATTGTTCAAACTAATGTCATAAAAGTAAAAAAATGATGTCTCTAATAGATCTATTATAGTGGTTCAACCATTTACAGAAAATAATTGGAGATCTACGAAGCAAATTGTAAGAAAATTCATATTTCAAGCATGGGATGAAAGCAAAGCAAGCCATGTCAACAACAAAATATTATAACAAAATACTTAGAGCATTTCTTTCCAAGATGTTCTCCCTAACAAACCTATAATTATAATGTAAATTGTATGCTATAAGATTCAAATAGTAGCTTATAAATAGGGAATTAGACCTAAGAATAAGAGGTTGACTCTAGATAATTTGCCTCGATATTTGCTATGTAATACTTGCTACCAATTAATGAGAAGTTATAGTTTTTTGGCCTTGATTGTTGGTGTTATTTAAGGTTTTTATGAATGTATCTTTTCTTTAAGTCATTTCTATTACACTTTTGTGATTTGTCTATTCTATTAAAGTGAATTCTGGTATTTGGATTATATTCATTGAAGTCTTTGGAATTATTAAAATATGTAATTGAAATAAAATAAGATTAGTTTACACTTGAAAATGGTTGGTCTATTAAGTATTATTTAGAATTTATTGTGTGAGCTTGCTACATAGTGGATGTCCAATGTTGTTATGCTATATCCCATCCATCATTTACTCATTTCCTTAAACCCTTACTTTATCCTAACCTTTCCTTCTCCTTACCCTCAACTTAAACCCCTATTTTAGTTTACAAGTATACCAAGGAGTCAACCTTATTCAGAGGTTGAATTGAGAGAAATCTCATTCATCCAAAATGTTGGCTAAAGTCTAGGGTGCATTCCATAGACTAGGGAGACTTTACGTAAATAGTTTTTTTGATACACCCAGTGGGACAAATTGTGTCTATTCATATCAACTACCTATAGATCTCAAGCTTTGGTGAATAGTATTGACATAAGCAAAGAATGTATGTTCACTTGGTGACAACACTAGTGATTGAATCCAGAATTATCTAAAGAAGCATGTTGGATATTATTACCACAAGAAAATTATAATGACTAAACAACTTTGTCTAGATTTGGATAGCGTTTGTCCCCTTAATATCCTAATCCTTGTAGCATGAGCAAAGTATTCCCATTGAAGGGGGTAGGATGAGAGGTTTTGGAATTATTATTAAGGATTTGCACTCAATTATGGATGACCATATAGTTGTACAATTACAATTGTACAACTCCTAAAATATTCAATTACTAATTGTATGGTTACAAAATGTTCAACCATACAATGACACTAATTGTATGATTTTACAGAATGTACAATTTACCAGAAATATTTAATTTACATTAACTTGGGTTTATTGATCAAATCTTACAATTACTCACTTGGAAATCACTAATCTCACTCTAGAAAGTAAAAAATATGAAAATCCAATAAAAGTAAGAATTTATGATCAATTGTAATATTAGATTAACTAACTGTATGGTTTCAATAAACCCTCACTACAGTTTATTGTATTATACCAATATTCATTGTAGTGCCTCAGGATTGAACATAGTTTGGAATTGGATTTTATTATCAACATAATTACCAATTAAGCAATCCATTATGCACACATGCAAGTGTAAATCTTACTCCAAATCCAATAATCATACCAATATCTACAATTATCCAAAAATCATACAACCTCATCAAAATACGGTAATGCACAATCTTCAATATAAAATTATGGATGATTCCCCATAAATAGGTTTACATGATAATTCTATACACAAATACAAAGAACCAAATAGTCATTACACATAAGTGAACACAAACAATCCTTTATTTCCATAGCATGATTTCTCCATGGCCAATGTCATAAATACAATGTTGCATAGGAATGTACAATTCATACACAACTTGTAACATACATGAGAAACCTTGAACCATTACTCATGAACAAATACTAAACAACAACAATATCTATGAATAACCAGGGATAATAACTATTCATCACTTCTAACCTCTATAAAATTTTAAAGGGAGGGCTTATAATGCCTGTCTAGGCCATTCCACAATGGTTGTTGAGACAATGCATCATTTACAATTGCCACCCATAACTTCTCAACCAAATCATTTCATTAATGTTTTTACTAAGGTTCTAATTTGATTTTTATCAAATTACATTTCATTTCACTTTTATAAAATTATACATTTAATTTCAATTGGACATTTTACCCAAAATTGTACATTCACTTTCCAATTGTACATTCACATAAAATTGTTCACCATTTATTTCTTTTTCTTATGGGAGGTACATTTATTGCCTACATATTCCATCCTCTTTAAATTAGTTGGTTTCCCCAATGAATCATTCTTCTTGGTCTTTACTAAATGGTTTTGTTTTTGGATATCCTAGATGTGGACTTGAAGAATGGATCACTCATCACACAACTTGGTCTCAGTTTCTCAATTTTATGACTTTCAACCCATACTTATTTTCCATTTTTTTTGGTTCAACCAAGGACTGTAGCAACTCCTTTTCTTTTTTAGATTCTCCCTTGTGTATCTTCTCCATCAAAACTACCTCTATCCTAGTGGTGATGGCAAGCTCCTTATTCTTCCCCATAATTACCTGATATCTTTGTTGCAACTCTATCTGATGAGCTCATTAGAGTTATTACTTTACACAAATCGTAACCTTGTGATACATTATTATCTAATTGTACCACTCTCCATATTTTTCTAATTCTTCTATTTTTTGGTTCTTCAATTGCAATTGCACAACATACATCTTCAATTGATACTCATTTTTTGATAATTGCTCCTATTTGGCTGCTAGTTGTTCTTCATGTTGCCTGAATTATTGGTTATTAAAGCTCAACTAATCCTCCTATTGTTTTATTTGTGTAGAATATCTCTATAGCAACTCTTCTTGTTCCTACAACCATTTCCTTTATTCTTCCATTTACTAGTTCACTGATTATTTTTATTATTCTTATAACTTTAGCTTCTCCTCAAAGGCTTGCTTCATACTATTCATTTCAATTTCTACCTCTTTCAATTTCTCGTTAGCCTCTTTATTTATATATTCCAATTATTCTTCTATTACAACCATTTTTTTTTGAGTCACATCTACTTATTGTTGGGCTTTCGTGGCTTGATAAATTTAATATCACCCATTATACTTTAGAACTAAATCACCTTGATTAAGGTCTAATTTTTGAAGATGTTTATCATGCCATAAATTCCTTCACTTTTGGGCTACCTCAATTGCCTATTGTGCCATGACTCATCTCTCATCCAACTTGATCAATGTTGCCAATATTCTCTCTAAACTTTCCTGGTCACCTAAGTGATTCTCCATAGCTATCCACAAACTAGGCACCAAGAATTCTACTGGACCCATTGCCTCCTGATCATACATTAAATTAAATTATGTATGGTCTATTATGGGTATAAAGGTTCTATATCCCCATAGAAAAATGGTAACCTTTCATCCCAATTAGCTCCTTCTATACTACAAATTTTATACAATATAGAAACTAAGATTTTGTTAGTTTCCTCTGCTTGCCCATTTTCTCTAGGGTAATACAAACTTGAAAATGAATGCAAAATATGAAAATTGGTTGTTAGATTCTTGATAACCTCATTAACAAAGTGACCACCCTTATTGCTTGTTGTTTGTTGCATAATTCTGAATCTTGTGATTACTTGTTCATACAAAAATTGGGTTGTACTTTTTGCTATATTATCTAGTAGCACCCTTGACTCTACCCATTAAGTTAGGTATTATGTGGCTACCATGAGGTATTTATATTTTTCTTTTGGGTTATTTTCAATGGTCCAACAAAATATAAACCCCATATTTCAAACAATTCTTGAGGTAGGGATGGATATAAAGGCATAAATTTGTGATATAATGGGTTTCCCAATATTTTATAGGTGTCACATGCTTGAACATATTCTTTTGCATTGTGGGCCACCAAAATCCTACCAAATGAATTTTTCTAGTAGTAGCATCTGACCCCATGTGTCCTCAAGCCAAACCTTCATGAGCTTCTTTCAAAGTTTTTTTGACTTCCTCCTCCATTATGTATCTTCTTAAAATGCCATTGATACTCATTTTATGTAACAATCCAACTATCGATTGGAAAGGTGTTGAATTCATTATCATTTTTTTCTTTATCACTATTAATGTTGAGGGTAATTCTCCTATAGGTAGGTATTCATCAATTAAATTGTAAGATAATGGTACAACATTAATTGCAAATAAATTTGCATTGGGAAACTCATATGGTATTGCCATTCCTATAGGTTATTTTGACCAAATTCTCGATAAATAATTTGTTATTATATTCTCTTTATCGGGTCTTAACACCACTCAAAATACAAATTATTGCAAGGTAACGAGCCATATACTAACTCATCCTTGTATCATAGGTTTGTTTATCAAGTACAATAGAGCTTGATGATTGATATAGAAGGCAAATAGCTTCACAAATAAGTAGTGCCTAAAATTTTGTACTACATATACCATTCCCAAAGCCTCTCATTTTATTGTATTATAGTTTATTTCTACCCTTGATAGTAGATGGCTTACAAAATAGATAGGCCGATCTAGCCTAAATTTTCTTCCTAAGCCAATGCACATCCTATTGCAAAATTGGAAGCATCAATATGGACATGGAATTCCTTATTCCAATCTAGAAATACAAAAGTGGGACTATATACAAGATTTTCCTTTTAACTCCTCAAAATATCCTTGATGATATTCTATCTAACTAAAATGAATATTCTTTTTTGTCAATGAATGTAATGGATAAGACACATGTGCATAATTCCTAATAAACCTTCGGTAATACCTTGTGGATCCCAAGAATATTTTCAACAAAATCACATCATATGGATCCCCTAGGTTCAAAATGATGTAAATTTTATTAGGATCTAGCTTCAACCCTTTGCTACACACTATGTGTCCATAAATTTTTACATATGGTACCATCAAGAAACATTTTCCTAGGTTTAGAGATATCTGCATATTTCTACATCGACTTATACATTCACTTAGATCCAATAAATGATCTTTAATTTTTCCATATATAGACCAATAATCTAGGAATGCCTTCAATTTTCTTGTTTCTAATTGATAAAATATGTATAAAATAATTTTTTGGAACATGGCAGGAGCATTACGTAACCCAAATAGCATTCTATTGTAAGCATAAATACCATTCTCCACAACAAATGTGGTCTTCAACTTATCTTCTTTTGCTATGCTAATTTGATTGTATCTATAAAACCCATACAAGAATGATTAAATTTCACATCCTGCAACTTCCTCCAAGATGGAATCCATAAATGGAATAGGAAAGGGATCGTTGATCATCACTACATTTAGACTATAAAAGTACACATGTATACAAATATTGTCCACTTATTTTTTCAAGGTAACCATAATAGGTGAAACCCATTCTCTTGTGGTAAATTTAAAAAAAAAATTGGCATCTAACATCTTTTCTATTTTGGCATTTACCAAGGCTACATACTTTGGGTTCATTCTATAAGGTCTCCTTCTAACTAGATGTACCCCTATAATTAATGTGATCTTGTGGATACATAATTTTGGTGGCATCACTTTCAAATCCTTATACGTCTATGCAAAAACATCATTATACTCTAATAATATTTTGAAAACTATTGCTTTCAACACTAGAACCCAATCATCTCTGTAATGGATTAGTCTTGGTTCATTATCAGTTCCCAGATTCAATTCCACTATCTAATATCCTTCATACTTAATACTTTCTAGCTCTATCATGGCCTTTTATACATTCTCTAGATGTGTTGGTCTTGTTTCTATCTGTGCATTTCCAACTATATACTCTAAAAATATTTTAGAAAATATCCATTTTTCTTGTTACTCTCCATTTTATTTCTTACTAACCTACTTTTCAAGTTGAACTTCTATAGTCTTCCCTGTGTCAATACATAGGTAGTTGGGCTAAAACACCTCGTACTCCTCCATTTTCTAGTGGAGAATTCTACTATCTGATTGAGCTTCATCCTCACTACATTCCTTGAGTTACATTATTCCCTCCTCATTGGGCTCATATTGTTCTTCTTCTCCTAAATATCTCCCTGATTCATCTATCATAGCTACATGTTCACTAACTATTTGGTGTTTTATGTTAATCATAATTTGTTCTACCCCTTATTGAATATAATGAGACCCTTTTCTCAATTGTGATTAACTTTGGCTAATCTTAGCCAACATCTTCCTTCATGTGCATCATATGTAGGCTTTTGTATTGTAATACCAATAAAATGCAAGATGAACTCTTGATTAGCTATTGTTACCTTCTATGCCATCCACACTCTCTTAGTCCCAATGCCATACTGATCAACACCATACAACTTAAAACTAGGTACCCATAAGAATGGAGTCTTGATATCCTTTTGGATTTTCTCTAGTAAAAAATTAACACTAGATACTCTATCCAAAATGACTTATGTTAACTTGTGCTAAGGTATCTCCATATAAACTAATGTTGGCTTATTTCCAACATCGATGATTTATATCATTGGATCCATAAAGTAATCCTTCTTTTCTATTTTTTCAATGGTTGTATTTGTACTTCCATAACCTTTTGGGGTTGTAATTATTACCCTATTACCTTATGCAAGGCTGGTATGGCTTCCAGCAAACTAGCCACTTTAACTTCCATCGTTGTATTTAAAACTTGTTTTGCGAATCTCTGTATTGATGATTTATCCTCTAAGCCGCTTAGCTTCTTTAATTATTTCTATTCTTCTAGCCTTATCTCCTTAGCATTTTGTGCTTCTTATTCAATTACCACTTTTTCTTCTTGCCATATCTCCTTCTCCATGGTAGGTTTTGGGTAATTGTCTTTCTTGTCTTGACTCCTTGTCATGACCAATATGTCATATTTTTCTTCCTTTATTGCTAGAGGTACATGAATGCCAAGAAAATTAACATTTTGTGAGTTACTTGTACTCACATTCTTGGGATAATTAACTTCCTTGTGGTTTCTTGGACCACACCACCAATACATATGTGTGGTATTATTTTGTGTCATCTCACTTGTTTGAGTAGGACAATTCTTTACAAAATGCCCCCACTCTTGGTAATTGTGACATTGTATGATTGGTCTTACTTTTTAATCATACTAAAAATGAATTTTAACTCCTTGTTGATTGTCCTAATATGGCCTCCCTCATCTATGGTTATTCCCATAACCTTCACTAGTTACACTTTATCTATTCCCTTGGGAATTTAGTTTTTTCTCACCCCCTTGGATCATAAAGATCTGATGGCTTACTCATTTCAAATTGAATGGATAATTTGCCACTTCATGTCCTAAAACATCACATATATTACAATATTTATTTTTAGGATAATTCACATTCATATATCCCTCTATTTTACATTCAGTACACCATACATATTTTTAATCTTTAATTGTTTCTCCTTTCACTTCCTTCAATATTTTATCAAACTTCTTGCAAAATTATTGGATAGCATGATGGATATTATCATCATCATTGCTATTTGAGTTCTCATGCTTAAATTTTTCCATAATTCCTAGTCTCATCTATTTTGACCCACTTTCAAAATTCTTTGCTCTTTCTAGAGCCTCCTCGTAGGTTGATGATGGAACTACCTTCATCTTATTTTGATATTTGGGTCGTAATCCATCAAGAAAACATCATCTAATAAGCCCATATGTTGGTGGTATTTGCATTTTGTTTGTCAATTGCTTTAGTCTTTGATTATATGTTTTGACATCCTCATATTTCCTTGCTTTGGAGCATATATTTTTGTTATGATTTCAGTATCATATCTTAAGTTACAAAATTCATTGATAAATTCATCTTTCATCTAATTCCATAATAAAAAGGCTGGTGTATTCTCTCGCTTTAGATACCAGTATATCGTGAGTTCATATAATATGGTGAGAAAAATATACAACCATTCATCTGGTTTTTTTAAACCATTTGCTTTCCAAATGGATGTACATGTTTTCCTACTCTCATGGCTCTGTTAGCCACTAGTGGGGTTCCTCGTTTTTCACTAGATGAAGATTCCCCAAGAATCCTAGTTTGATTTCTCATTGCTATGCATGATCCAATTGGATACTCCTCATAAAATTTTTCTATCCTTAGTATCTTATGTTTACCAAATAGTCATCTCCCAATTTCTTCTGCATCCTACTTTGTGACCTACTTCACTAGTATACCAATTGTAGAACTAGTCTTCCTTATTGAGACCTCATGCATTGTTGCTGGTGCCTAACTCTCATCCTCTGCACCCATTGGTAATCTTCATATGACTTGTTTATGTGTTACCATCAAATTATTTTATCCTTGCACACTTTATACATCAATGTCTTTCCTTATGATAATGTTTTACTTGACTCTTGGTGGTCCTTGTAGCCCTTATTCCATATCTAACAATAATGTTTCCCACATTTTACTAACACCTTCAATTGTAGTCCATACTTGTTCTATTATAGGTTCATTTGGTTAATTATTCATGTTCTCCCTTTGATGAATCCATGTACTCCTTACTAGGGCTTGCTCTTCCCTAAGATCTTGTCTCCCACATCTTCATAGACTTTTATCTATCATCCATCCCATTTTTCTCCATGATACTTACTATTTCAAGCTTCATTGTTTTTTCAAAATAATGTTAATTATTGATCTAAATTCGGTTATACAATGGTGCTAAATGTAGCATGAGCAGAGTATTCCCATTGAAGGGGGTAGGATGAGATATTTTGGAATTATTCTCAATGATTTACACTCAATTGTGGATGATCATATAGTTGTACAATTACAACTTTACAACTCCTAAAAAATTCAATTACTTATTGTATGGCTATAAACTATTCAATTGTACAATTACAACCATACAATGACACTAACTATATAATTTGCCAAAATGTATAATCTACCAAAAATATTCAATTGATAATAACTTGGTTTTATCGATCAAATCTTGCAATTACTCACTTGGCAATCACTAATATCACTTTGGCAAGTACAAAAGATGAAAATCCTCAAAATTAAGAATTTATGATCAATTGTACGGTTAGATAAACTAACTGTATAATTTCAATAAACCCTCACTACAATTTATTGTATGATTACCAATCTTCATTGTAATGCCTTGATATTGAACACAGTTTGAAATTGGATTTGATTATCAACATAATTATCAATTAAGAAATCCATTATCTACACATGCAAGTTCAAATATTACTCCAAACTCCCTCCTAGAAATATCGTATGGCTAACCACCCAAGTTACTCACAAGTCTAATTTCCAAGCATGTATTGTTTGCCATATTATGATATATCATAATCATATCCATATTACCCATCCACAACATAGTACACCCCCACTGTACAGATGTTACAACCTTGGACAAAATAGGGATTGAAAACACTAATTTAGAAATTGACTAAATAACTCAATATGATGGAAGGGTGACACTCTGAGATAGAGATAGAGATAAAATATAAGAATAAGTATACTATAGAAGACAAAATAGTGTGATGCTATGATACTAGTAGATAAGAAGAATTTTGAGTCTCAATTATGTGTGACTCTTTATTGCCTAATAGATATTATATAAGTGGAAGTTGTTAGCATCATTTATATCTAAAGAAAATTCTAGTAATATAATATGTGATAGCCTTTACAACAAATTTGGTATAATCATTCTCAGAGAAAGCAACCCTTATCAATAATCAAGAAGATATGGAAAATAGTTCTTGGTATGCTCAAATATTAGATCATAATTTGAACACTGAAAGTGAAAGAAAGGATTTGCAGCCATATGTTCAAGCACCAAACCCAAAAATGGTCCAAATAAATCTATAAAGGATTGAAATTTATAAAAGGTTATATTTCCTAGCCATGACTCGCACACAAAGAACATATATAGCAGGATAATACTGAAGTTTATTAGAATTATTAGCCCCAAAACTAGAACCAGTTCGAAGCTAAAATTATCTAGTAAAGTGAGAATTGATATCATAAGATACAAAATGAATATAAGAAGATATTTTTTTGTTTTTGAAAGGATATATTTTGTTAGAATGTATTTATAAGAATCAGTAGAAGATTATAGTCCCCAAAACCTAACAATAAAGAAATTGTCATTAAGCATATAAAATTATCAACATGCCCCCTTCTATTTATATATTTACTTAGAAGGACACATACTACATAATTGCATGATGGATCCAAAATTTGAGATTACAGTTATAACCCAAGATATTTGCAAGAGCATGGGTTTAGTCCATAGTCAAATAGAACCCAAATTACTTTAGTTTAAGGGGATACCAATAAATGCAATCAATTTTATGAATAAGAGCCTGATGATGATACATGAATGCATAGACCTTACGGTGTTACAAGATGTAGCAATTGTGAATATATCTCCTCTATTGGGTATGTGTTTGTCTAAATATTTTCTTGAGAAATTAGGACACTTGGTCCTAATCCATTGTCACATGATTATTATTTGTACTAAGAAATTGGTCTTGATAGTCAATCAGAATCCCAAGCCTTACTACATTGAGGGATGTGGGGAACTAAAGGCAAATTCAAGAAAATAGATTTTTGAAAGTACATGCATGGAAATAGTTGATTGATCAAATAAAGAGCTAAACTTGATGTGGCAAAAAAATTGGTAGGACAACCATAACTCTGAGGTAAAATATTTATAAAAATAGCCAGATCTAATAGCCGATTATGAACATTTCCAAGGCTTAAGAAGACATAGGTTACATCAAATTTGGCTTCAAAACTAAAGTAGGCCCATTGAAAGCTAGCATATAACAAAATATGGAAATCAAATAAAGTCAAAATTGATGATCAATATGTTTCTTGAGGCTCTATAAACAACCTATAGTAGTCCAATGCTCAAAAATTTGAAGTCTTATATTTGCCTCATTCATAGAAAGCACCTATGATAACCATCAATATCCAATGTCAGATGACCCTTGGGAATAAACATTCATCAAATTTTGATCATTGTTCAAAACTATTCAATAAAAGTTACAAGTTCCAAAGAAATTTTCAAGAGGAGAAGCTTAGATTTAGCATTATTGTTAGGTCATTATAGATTCCTAAGATAAATTAAGGAATTTAATCTTCCTAGGCATGGGTTAACATGCCATAATGTTTTGTAAATAAGTTGATACAGAAATAAAGGCTATATACAACTTAAAAAATAAGATAATTAACCAATAAGATAGCTGAGTGGCACACAAAACAAAGATGTGAAAGATAGATTTTACAACTATAGTAACAACTTAAGCAAGATTAAGTAGTAGTCATGCTTATAAATCTTCATCTTAGAAACAAGTATAGGATGAGCTAAAGAAAAAGAGGGCTAAATTTATGGATTGAGTAATGCCTTCACCATACTAAAAATTATATATAAGGAATCCTTCACTTTACATTTCTTTTCTTAAGGTAAATATATTTTTGCAAGACTCTAAAGTTGAGAAAGCTATAAAAATGACCAAAATAAATAGAGGTAATGATCCTAGATTGAAATTGCATATGATCCTAAATGTACCTATGCCTAAAAATATTACTAAAGTGCCTAAGGTGAAGAATGAGTGACTTTAGGCTTCCCAAGGTTAGCTAATGTAGATGTCTCAATTGATAAAAACCCATCAAAAATCCTAGTGTTAGCTAATAAAGCTTTGGTATTTGCTAGGGTGACCTTCTTTTTTAGGATATCTACAATACTCTTGGCTTCTTATGAAGCCAAATAGAGATGGCTACCATATTTTGGTAATTGGATTGCGCTCTTTTGTAAAAATAATAAAATTTTGTCGAAAGAGTGAAGTCCAAGGATAAAATACTTATGGAGAGATAGACTAATAGAGACATAGGAAAGCTTTATAGGCCTATGAATACCAAATTATTTGTAATAATTTTAAGAAATAATGAATACCTACAAAGCTACCTCCAAATTGTAAGATCTATCAAAGTAGAGCAAAGATAAGAACAAAGAAAAAATTCAAAGAAAATGGTCACTAAATCTATTTTACCAAATATGAAGTTTTTCCACAGTAACACACTTCAAAATATATCCTCAAACATGTGTAATTGTGATCACCCTTCAAATTTGACCAAGCTAGGATTCCTATGAATCTATATAATGAAAAAAGAAAGGTTTGTCATTCTCAGGTATCATTCCCTTCACACTCATTCCTTGTAATAAATAGGCTCTAACTATCGTAACATTTAATCATGCATCTCCTTTTATCCTATTAATTACCTTTCACACCTAATTTTCATCCTCTACTCCTTTTACCACTTTTTCCATGACTCCATAGACTAATGGATAAGACAAGAAGAGCTGATAAGTGGTACAAAAGTACTCAAATGTCATGACTTGGCACATATTCGATCAGGAAATAATGCATAAAATATACCACATGAAATTACATATTCTAAATTATGAACATAAATACAAAGTTATTTATCTAGAAGAACCTAGCTAGCAATGATCTATTAAATAGGGCATGTGAACAAATTTTCTACACAAGCTCCAATTTTTTGAAAAGGATGCCAAGTCAAAAGAAGACATCATGTGATTATTGCAAAACATAGCTAGCATAGTTATCCTCTCAAGTTCTATATAATACCATGGAAGGCCAAATTATCTAAATTACAATGATCACCAACGCAACTATGCATATTCCTAAAGGCCTAAGATATTGAACCAATACCTATAACAAAGAGGAGAAATGTTTGTGTAAATTTGTGAAGAAAAGAATAAAGCATAGTAATGAAGTAATTTGAACTACAAGTGCCTAAAATATTTACCTAAGACAACTTGCCTAGCTCTAAAAAAAAATTAGTTGCGATAGAATATGCTCATGGATGTACCATTTTTGTAGAGGACACCAATTTTTGGATGTTCTCATTCTTTATTGATTTTTATATCCTTTCCATATTTCCCTTTGTTCCACTCCATCATATCTTGTCTGCCTACATATCTCTCCATAAACTCTAGCCACTCCATTTTCTATAATTTCTTACTTCTTGTAGTAATTACTTTATGTAGTATGGATTTTCTCCCTTCAATTTTTGTTAGCTTATCTTCTAGATCCTTTCTTCTCTTCGTAGGTGTATAATACATGAATAAAGATATATACGTTCATATTTTCTACAAGCAAAAAACCCTAGGAGATGCTAAGAATGTAGGTCAAAATATTTTCCACACTAATTTGCTCAATCAAATCCTGCCTTCAATTCACTAGATAATCCATTTGAGTCTATTGAGTGATTTGAATCTTGGATAAAAAATCTCTAACAATGAAAAAATCCAAAAATCCTTAGATCTAGACTTTCATGAAAAATAGGTACCAATTGTACGAATTTGAACTAATGCATAAGATGAATGCGACCGATTATAGGAAATTATAAGTGATGATGCCAATAGTGCGCATCAAAAGTCTATGAATATGCAAAGGCAAGATGAAACTAGAATAATAATAAACCTCCAACATTGGTCAATGCACAAAACTAGAATGCATAAATCCAAGATATTTTTGGTAGTGATGCCAACACCTTCATGGAAAATTATGGGATCATGAAAAAGAGGCCACAATGGAAAAAAATCAAAATTATTGACATTGGAATCATCGACCAAAGAATACATAAAGTTAAAATATCAAGTTATCAGGAAAAAAACTAGTATTTTTCTTGTGGTGACATCATCAAAGCATCTCTAAAGTTTGGATTTGTTTTAAAATATGCTCCAAGAAAAATAAAAGCCTCATTTTTATACACACCCCCATGAAAGGCCCATTCTAAAGCTGCAACTACCTTAGTGCTTTCTAGCTATTCAAACTAATATCATCAAGGCATGAAAATGATGTCTCTGACAGATTGGTTGTACTATTTTATCCATTTGCAATAGGTAATTGGAGATGTATGGAGTATGGCACAATAAGATTTAAATTTTAAGCATGAGATGAAAGTAGAGCAAGTAATGTTAGAAATAGACCAACATAACACAATCCTTAGAGTATTCCTTGCTAGGTTATTATCCCTAATAGACCTATAACTATAATGTAAATCTTGTATTGTAAGATGTAAAAAGTGGATTATAAATAAGGAATTAGACCTAAGAATTAGAGGTCGGTTCTATAGCATTTACCTAGATATTTGCTATGTAATCCTTACTACCAATTAATGAGAA
Organism: Wollemia nobilis; assembly: GCA_028583015.1. Classification (NCBI taxonomy): domain Eukaryota; kingdom Viridiplantae; phylum Streptophyta; class Pinopsida; order Araucariales; family Araucariaceae; genus Wollemia; species Wollemia nobilis. The sequence continues at coordinate 378,407 of JAQPPZ010003168.1, read as the reverse complement.
GTGATAGTTATTTGGCCCCCATTTTTGGTGTAGATTTCTATGAATGTATTTTTACTTTAAGTCATTTATGTTACACTTTTATGATTAGTCTATTCTATTAAAGAAAATTATATATTACCTATGCACAAAGAATTAATAGCTATGAAGCTTATAAACCAAGAAAATTTAGAGAATGTAAAGTTAGTTGAAAGAAGGATGGAAGAGCTACTTTTACTGGAAGAAAAAAGAGAGAAAGAATATAATAGATTTTTGCAGCACAAAGTGATAGTCAAGAGATGGTTTGACAAAAAAGCTTCCTCCAATTTGTTGAAAGGTGGTGATTTAGTTTTAAAGTGGGATGAAAATAGGTCCAAGCTAGGAAAGCATTAAAATATATAATCATTATGGTTCTAACCTTACCTAATATTGATAAAGCATGAATTAAATGAATTTGAGAAAACATATATCAATGGCCACATTTTCTTGATTTTAATAAATAGCCAATATTTAAAAAAATATGCATAAAGTGGTGGATTTGAGTTGTATTATATGTAAATAGAAACATGTGTAAATACAAATATAAGTGATTACAATAATTTTATGTAAATAAAAACTGATTAGCCAAACCAAAAATTGGTAGCAATAAAATTTTGAAATTCAAGCGATTCTATTGGCTAAGGAGAAAAGAAATATTTAACATGCATCCAAATAACTTGCACATAGTGGTAGTTACAAGAAAACTTAGTGGTAAAAAATCAAGACACATGAAATATTCAATATTAATGCACAAATGATTAAGTTTCTCACTAGATTCACACTATAAAATTAGGACTTAGGAATGCACTTTGCATAATTGAGTAGTTAAAAATCTAGAGAGCAATATATTATCATGTGTAAGAGCAAAAATAAACTCACAAAAGGGTCATTAGTTGCAACAAGTTAGAAGTTATGGCATGTGGAAGAGGGACCAAAATATTCTATGGAGCACCAAGGAGCTTCAAGACCATCTGAGACAAATTCGTGACCTCTTGATTATAGTCAAAGCAAAAGTCAAGAGTTTCAAATATTAAGGATAGGAAAAAATGAAGTGGTTCTCACCTAATATGGTGCAAGTGGCTGCTTGGAATTCTTTCTTGTCATCATACATACCCATATTTGTGCACCCTTGTGAAGATTTTATCAAAGCAATAGCGGAGAACTATAACCCAAAATCTAGAACATTATGTATTATAATGGAAAAAAATTATTTGACATCATAGTCAATGCTATCACAAAGGGATTCATAGGAATATATTACTCAGGTATGAATCCTAAAATTATTATTATTGAAAAAAAAGTTGATCATTGTAAAAGAGATATGGTTCGAAGTTAACTAAATAAGTAGTTAGGGCAACTCATTGATGTCTGCCTAGAAAATTCAATAAAGCTTATAGCATTTAGAGACCATCAAGAAGTCTTTTCTATGTAGGTTGTCATCTTTGGGCTATATATTGGTGAGTATTTATATTACTACCAAGTATTTATGGCTTATGTCATGACCAATATGCATAACTATGATGGTACCAGTAGACGCCTCCCTAAAACTAAAGAAGGAAAGTTTCCATTACCCATCACATTTAGCCTGGTTATTTTTATACTTCATAATGGGAAATATGCTAATATTGTAAATTCAATCATGTGTACACAATGACTCATATCTAGAGTTCAACCTAGTATTTCTAGCACCAGTACTCACTTGCATATATGGTAGAATTCCCTAACTATATCTAGAAGCCAAGAAAAAGCTATATGGTGAAAAGCACAAAATTGGAGATTGGTACTTTTTGTAGAACAATACTTTTATCAAATTTTATGGCTTTATCAGGTACCCCTATCTACCCCCTACTATGTAACTGACTAGGTTTTCATGATGGAATTCTATCAACAAATCGATAAAATAGATAAATGCTATGGGCTCAATATTAAAAAGGTTAGTACTTATCAATATTCCTAAAACATTGGTCTTATAACCATGACAACTTGAATTCAAGGAAAAGCGCTAGATGAAAATTTTAGTGATTTTTAGCTAGTGATAATTCCACACTTATGGAGCTAAGACCTAGAAGGAAAATTCAAAGCTAAGATAAAGGATATAAATAACAAGGCACCAATTTTAAGTATTTTTCCTTACCAAATATAGAATAATATAGTAACAATTTAGAATATCAAGCATCATATCTAAGTGTATATAAATTGCAAATGTGACCTCCATGGAGAAAATGCTATCTTCTCAAGAAACAATATGACCCCATTGGGAATAAGGAGTTGTGAATAAGCAACAAGCTTATATAAAATATTGAATATGAGATAAAATGGTCTTAAAATAAAATTAAAGAATTGTGGATTATAAGGTGTGAGTGGGACTATAAAAAAAAAGCTTTACATAATGCTTCAAAGATCAATTTTGATAAAAAAATTGATAAATAATATGACAAATGGATAATTGAGCATAAAGAGGAATTACTTCCTAATATCATAAAATAATATGATGAAGAAGATGAATAAGAATACATATACAAATAGAAAGAGGAGGTCAAGGAGCAGAGCCCTATCCAAGACCAAAATCAATTAGTGAATTTAGATTCTGGAGAGGACTCAGGTTCAAAGGAGATGTTTGGTTAAGTGTTGAAAAAGAGAAACCTAGAAAAGGATAGTAAACTTGAACATTGGTAAATAGTTAAGGGATCAACTTGGAAATAATATGCTCTAACTATAGCTCAATAAGTACAAGTAGGATGCACAATGGAAGTAGATATAGCACAAGAAGTGGACTTCATTGAAGAAGGAATCTACCCAATTTTGCCAATTTTAAATGAACCTCAAAATGGTATAAGTGATAATATCCGCTATAGGTGGTCTAAAGAGAGGATAAAGAGAAAGGGTTCTTCATCAAACCAATAGAAGGATATCACCAAGAAAGCCAATATGTAATAGTTGCATCTATAAGTTCAAAGGATAAATGTTGCAATTCAACAATTTGATGCAATAGATTAGGAGAAACACCCAAGATCACAAGGATCATGTGTGGACTCTATATCTACTCCTATATCTAAAAATATACCACCACATATGCATTCCCCTTCATGAAAAACACCTCCACCACCTTCCCCTCCATGAGAAATGTTACATCCTCAACTTCCCTTGTTGGCTAAGTGTGTAACTTCTATTGTGACCACACATAGAAACCAATAGAATGCTAGAGATTCACAACCTCAAGTCATTATGGATATTTTCTCCCTTAAGGATCCCTTGTCCTCATTTCCCATAGTATGACTAGATCTAGATACATCCCTTTTTTCCAATCATCCACTATCAAAGGTCTTCACTCTTCTCCAAGTATGAAGCTAATTTCTATAAATATATAGAAGAGCAACCAACTAGGAAAGAGAAAAAGAAAGCATTACACTAGATATGTGATGCTATATATCAAACTACCAAAAAGTGACTCAAAGCAGTTGCTATCCCAAAGATCAATAAACCTGCCTTAGAAATGATAGTATTATATTATGATATTAAGGTGCAAGCATTTGACATATCAAAAATCTTGAGGAAATATACAATTAGAGCTCTTCATTTTGAGATAGACATTGTATTTTCTAGGGAATACTTTGGAAGAAAAAGATATAGTTGTAAAAAAATAAAGCTGATAACTTGAAGAAAATATTATATCAATAAGAGTTGAAGAAGAAATATTTATGAAATAAACTTGATGAAATGCAATAGTAGTTGATTAGGACTCCTATACTAGAGCCATTACAATAAAATTATGAGAAAATACAAGCTCTAGAAGAACAATTGTAGCAAACATATGAATAACTTTAAAAATAAGAAGAAAAGTTGCAGAGATTGAACTCAATGCTACAATATTCCTAGGAACAAAAAAAATAGTATAGCTAGAGCTAGAAGATAAAATAAAGAAGACTTAGGCTTCCAAATTATCCTAAAAAGTATTGATACAAATAAAAAAGAAAATATGGAGCAAAATTATTGATATAACCATATAGGGATTTCTAGTCATAGACCATATATTATACAACACCAGGATCATGAAGGAGGCTAAGGTTGAATTAAGTAGAATGAAGGAAGCAATGGCTCAAAGAGTACAACATGCAAAAATAATCCTTATAATCCTAACCAAAATATTCAACCATACATGGTCCTCACTCTCAAAGAAGTTCTTGGGTGAAGCATATCACTAGGCAAGGTAGATATTTGCAAGCCATAAACTGTCCCAATAAGGAGGAGATTTTACCCTTGCATTAGGTAGAAGGGCATAAAATGTGAGAATTATGGTTGCTATAATTATAGGTTTTGGCTTTCTAGGTTTTTGGGATGACATAGATAGATACCGCAACCAATAACAACTTATAGCTCAACTTGAATCTATTGCTAATGATGAAGAAGATTTTAATTTCTAGCCTACATAAATCATTGAGGAGCAAGTCCTTGCATTATTGGATGGGTTGTCTACAACACACAAAATTTAAGAGTTGGCCTAAAAATATAGGAATAATTCCTATAAAAGGAGCCTCAAATTAAGAAATATTTTCCATAAGCTCCAAGGTTTGATCTCCCCACAAATAAATTTTGGGATGCATCCTATCAAAAATTGTAAATTGCAATAACTTCATCATTTGATAAAAAAACTAATGAAGATAAATAGGGCAAAGTATTCAAGAAAACCACACAAACGTAGGAAGAGCAAATTGGTATTGCTAGGACATCCATAGTTGGTGCTACCAAAATTGAAAGCTAATGGTTGGCATGTGTCAATCTACCTACAAGCTTATTTTTTGGTATTTTTTATTCTATTTTGACTCCATTCCCAACAAATAATGCAAAATGGGTTCTTTGTTTCAACAAGCATAAATTCCTTGAAGGCACCAATAATGTGGGTTAGTAAATTGCCCAGATATGTAGTATTATTATAGAAAACATTTACCAAGTAGAAAGGTGATCGGATGCATAAGCTAGGTTGTTGGACCTTAAATAATGGCTAAGGTAGGAGATTCTAGTATTCTACCATAGCACTAGACTAAAAATTTAGCTAAGTGTGGAGGACAAAATTTAGACTTTTGAGAGCACAAATGTCACTATGAGCAATGAAAAAATCCAGTACAATAATCATCTAGACTCAATAAATTGGTTAACTAAAATATCAAGGCTAGACATTTGTGATGTCGATATCATCATAAATAATAAAAAATTCTAGCACAAATGGTATTCAAACACAAAATTTATCTAAGGCATGAAATATGGTCAATTTTTTGGATGGATGACGTAAGCATAAGAATAAGAAAAATCTAGCATCTAGTATGTTGCCCTGATGACAATTGAAAATTCCACTAAGGCATGAAGCCCAACATAGAAGAAGGCTAGAATTTAAAGAATCTAGCATCATCATAGAAGCTACAAAATTTTGGTATTCTGTATTGCACCATCTATTCATTTTCAAAAAATTGGCTAAGTATGAAGAGAGAAAGGGTCAAACATTTGAGATAGCTAATATTAGTAAGGAGGCAAAAAAGTCTAGTACATAGACAACCCAAATTTATATTATGGCTAAGGAAAAGAGCTTGGTATAAGATAAAGGTCTTGAACGTATCTCTTTGAAGAAAAATAAGCTTTCAAAGAATCCATATGGCCTAGATGCTTCTCCATCACACACCTGTCCTTGTGTAGCTAGCCCAATCATCAAGCAAAGTGGGAAAAAATGAGTCTACTAGAGGATGCTCGAGATCCGATGGAAGTGTGTGGATACCAAACTCATGGAAGAAATCAAAATTAACCATGTTAGCATAAATATATCAAAATAGTTAAGATAGGATGAGCTAGAAAGTGACACCCATGCTCTACACTCACACCTAACAAGGTTGTAGGTAGTTTAGATATGATAATGAGAGCTAACAAAATGTAATATAGATTTATAAATAGTTTAATGCACCTTAGTAAGAGGGTCAAGTCTTTAGCATTTGTAATCTATGTAAGTTGTATGGCGATTGCTTCCTAAAAATATAATTCAATGTTGTTTAGCCTATATCTATGGTGTTAAAGAACATGATATGTGAGTTATATTTTATGTATTTTTTTTATTATATTTCTTGAATGGTGTATTTTGTTATAGCAATTCTAATTGAGTCTATATTGTTATTTGGATTACCATTTGAGAGATATTTAGAATTTTTAAGATTTATGAATAAAATTAGATGTTGTTCTATGATAGCTATGTGCTAGCTAGTCTCTTAGATATTGATTTTATTATGTGTGTAACTATTTTGTAGTTGAAGCTTATTATTGTTAGTTGAATCTTGACCAAATTTACTTCTAATTTCTAACCTTGCATGCTTTTGATCCTTCTCATTTATATCTTTAGTCTCAATCCCATTTTATATTAGTAAAACTAAATGAGGAATCAACCTTTTCTAGAGGCTAACTCAAAAGCTATTATGGATTTTCCAATCTTGGCCAATATCTTAGGATGCATCTCATCCATATAGGAAAATTTTGGACCAAGAGTTAGACTCCCCAACATTTAAAGAGGAGACCTATGTTTGAATCTTGCCATATGATACATGGATAATATTCAAGCTATTATAATATCATTACATGGTGATGATATAGTACATCTTGCACCCATTTCAATCCTATATAAAAAAATTAAATATATGTGTGTATATAAAGAAAAGGATGATGACAAAAGGAGAGTGGAGTCATTTGCAATCAGTGATTTAGCTATGGTATTTTCATGGAAGGAGAGGTTTTCTAAGCAGACCTATAATAAATTGAAATATAAGAAAATTCAACCTTGTAAAATTGTACAAAATTATCTTATAATGCATTTGAAGTTGGTCTTCTAGTAGGAATAGATATTTTGTCAATCTTCATTGTCATTTATCATCACCCATATGAAGGTATGATAGTGTTGTTATGGATTGTGAGGACGTTACAAACATTAGCGATTGGATGACTCAAGTTTTATAGCAAATCAGGGAAGAAAATGACAAAATATTATAGAAAACTAGAAAATGGAAGAATGTGAAGAAAACTAGAAATATAAATTGCAAGGACTATTTGGTAAGAAGGAAAGAAAAAGTTATCTGAATAAGATTTTGCTTGTTTGAGCAAATGGAAAATTTAATCATAGGGGTTTTGTGAGCATGGTCTCATGCTTTTATACCTTGTATGGCTGATGTAGGGGTACCTTAAGGTTCATAACCAATTCGGATTAAAAAAATGGATATGATTTTATTTAGATTGAAATTTCCCATGCATATAAAAAATATATATTAAGATATGATTTTATCTTAATTGAAATTTCCAATGCATATTGAAAAAATAATATTTTATTTGAATATGATTTAATTCAAATTGAAATCTCACATGCATATCAAAAAAATAATATTTTATTTGGATTTGATTCTATCTAGATTGTAATTTCCCATGCATATTGAAACAATAATATTTTATTCGAATATACTTTCATCTAGATTAAAATTTCCCATGCATATAAAACAAATAATATTTTAACAAGGGCTCATTTTTGTTGAAAATATTACACTATTTGATAAATGTTAAAGTACCCCCATGGCACAATTATACATATTGTAAATATTAGATTAGGGTGTGAATTATTAAACTAGTGTGTGTAATTTTTATTTCCTCTAAAGTATGTGTATATGTGTGAGAAGAGTGCAAGTGTGTAGAATCACCATCAAATGAGAGTCATCTAGAGTATTTATTCCATAAAATATATGATGGGTGCTCATGACGATGATCAGGTTGGATTTTTTGTAAGTCCCATGATGAAAACTCATGAGGAATTGGTGACCTTGTCTACCTATTATCTTTTTAACTCATAGGAGTTGATGGGGAGTAACTTGATTTGGGGTGAAAAGATCGATTCCAATTATAGGTACTTAGCTATGGGAGGTGAGAATATTACAATTGAGCCACTAATTCTTAATGTGGATCAGGAGGTTTAGGGGATACTTAAGAAAGGTGGCTTGCTGCAATTTTTGAAAAGTTTGATGGGTACAACCTTGAATTATCAAGAAAAATTACCAACTCTTGGTCTAATGGTAAGACGAAAGCTTTTGGCTATGAATTCACTATCAACATTATCTTGCTTGTAGAGGTTTTAGGCTTACCTACTAAAGGTGAGAGCTTTAGGAGAGAAAAAAACTCATTGAATGGATAAATTAAGCATTTCTTCTCTAAGGGTGAGCATCCAAGAAGGGAAGGGAAGGTGGTGGCTATGAAATCTTTGCTTTAGACCTAGATAATGGTAAGAATATCTATTATCAATTACATTATGTTTGATGTTAAGCCTTATGTCATTAGGAAATTTTATTTGAATTTTATAAAATACCTTCATAGAGGTCAAAGGATGAACATCCTTGCCTTCCTTTTCAAATCAGTGGAAAAACAATTTGGGATGTACAACATAGAGCTTCAAATCCTCTCCGCCAAGGGCTTCTACTTATTATTTTCAAACATATTTTGGGAAAAGAAGGTAGGCTTGGAAAGGTCTTATGTAAACCTAAAGAAAGAAAACTCCCAAGAGATGAAGAGATATCAATTCACATCGAGTCAAATATTACCTCTTATGGAGGTTATGGAAAGAAGAGAATCAAAGAAGATCTAGAGTACTCACCACCAAGAACTAGAAAAAGGTTTTCCACACAATTAGCAAAGACTCGATAAGATGAAATAAGGATGTTAGTCACATGTAGGAATCATAGATAATCTCAAACAATGGGGTTAAACTTTTAGACAAGGGAATATTGCCAATTTTCCTGAACAAAATATGAACAATGCTGAGTTTGAATAATATGAAGTTAATAGGGAGGTTCCTATGATATTAGCTTCATTGAAGTATGGTAATTTCCTTTGAAAAGAGCATAAGCAGAACATAATATTTCTTGGTAGGGACTTGGGTGGCGAGCCACAGGGAAGCACATGGTGGAGTATTTAGAAAACAACTATATCACTCTGAAGAACCTCAGTGAATATTTGAGGGGACTAACTCAATGGTTGGCTGATAATATGGATAATGCTCTTGAGGACAAAAAATAGGATTACCCTTCTGAAGTCGCAAAATGAGGTTTTGAAGAAATATTAAATTTTTTGATTCGTGTTGATCCTTTCCTCTATAAATTTAGTTTATTTCCATGTTTATTGTTATCTTAGTCTATTATATGACCTATTTTGTTGGTTATTTTTCTTAGTTTAACTATTTTTTGAGGTATGGTTGGATGTTTTATTTTTTTTATGTGTTTCTCTTTGGAGCATTTGGGCTTATCTTCTTGTAACCTTTTGTTAAAATGTTTGGGGACCCTTTCAAAACCCCTTATTCTACCCTAATAAATAAAAAAGAGTGTGTGAAGTGTCATGTAATAAAGAGTTCTAGTGTGTAATATGTGAGAGTGTACAATGTGCCTTTTATGTCAAGAGTCATGTGTGTAGGTATCAAGTATACAAGTGATGATTCACATGGTATGTGGTAATATGTAAAATCAAGAGACGAGAGGTTTTTCATGTGTGTAATACAAAAGGATACATATTTAAGATATATGAGGAAAACAATAGTCAAGTGTTGAAGATTCATATTCTAGGGTTATAAAATGGAGAGAAAGCTCCATGTCAATTGTAACATAGATCTTGTAACAAAGAAATATATCTAAAAAATTATAACAAAGATCTTGTATATTTGATCAATAATATTGTGAGCTTTATTATTCTAAATTATTATTATTATTTTATGAATGTGATTGAATAAGATCCTAGACATTAGGACCTATGATTTAATGTATCTAAAAAAACCATCATTTATATCCTCACAAGTTGGTGAAAATGAGTTTATATAAAGATGACTTTGTAACCAATTGATGGAGGAACCTCTTGGAACTTGAAGAGCTCCATGCATGTGTGTTGGCTATATAATGATCCACTTGGGTTTGAGTTATCAATTATTGATCAGAGTATTTATGGTGTCAAAAATATTATATAAAGGTGTGAAGTGTCTCTATGGGCATGGGCTTTAGCTGTTGAAATTGGAATTTTCTAGATCTAGTTCTATTCAATTGTAACTTGATTTTATTTTCTTGTTTGGTTGTAATGCTCAATTACTCAAACCCAAGTGGATCAATATGAAACCAACACATGTCCAAAGAGATATTCAGTTACCAAGAGGTTTCCCATTGAATGGTTACAATACCATATTTATATAGACTTGTTTTTACTAACTTGTGAGGATAAAATTAACCTTGGATAAAATATTATTTTTTTGATGTGTAGAAAGTTCCAATCTAGATGAAATTAAATCCAAATAAAATATTATTTTTTTCATGTGTGGAAAATTTTAATGTAGATGAAATTAGGTAATTTTTCTTTTGATGTATGTGAAAAGGTTCAATCAAAATAAAATCTATCTATATATTATATAGATATAGATAGATAGTTTTATCAGGATTGAATATTTTCACATACATCAAAAGAAAAATTATTTAGAGATCTGATTTCATCTGGATTAAAATTTTCCACACATAAGAAAAAATAGTATTTTATTTGAACTTGATTTTATCTAAATTGGAACTTCCTACTCATACCCATCTATTTAAAAAAATAGAGCTTTAAGTTTTAAAATCCTTGAGAAAGCAACAACGAGAAGCTCCTAGGTTGCTTGTATCTCTCTCGGTCGCAACCCTCCCACCATATTTTTTCAATTTAAAGAGGAATCCTTTACCTTATTGACTATCAAGGGATTTAGCTCCTCTCAAATTTCCTTTCCATTCCCTATTCATTCAATATCTTCCCCACCATTTCAATTTAAAAGGGTGAAAGCTCCATTCAACATTTAGATCTATCTATTGTATTTTGATGGGTCCATTCATTCTAGGTTTTGGGAGGAACTGGTTTGACAAACATGCATATGAAAAGGGTTGTTGATTGAAAGGCATGCATATAGAAAGGTACTCCTACCTTGGGGAGATAAGGAGAGAAAAATACCTATACATTTTAGGGATGAGGAGGAGTAGTTTTAGCAACTGATCGATGATGCGAGAGGTAAGGAAGAGTAGTATAAAGGTTCATATACCTTTAATATATATACTTGGGCAACATCTTTTAGCTTTATCCCTAGAGGTCAGGTCACTTAGTTGGAATACTAACTTTTTTTGAATCCATATAGATGAGACATTAAAAGTCATCATTTCAGAGGGAGCAAAAGGATCGAGGCACCCTGTGGAAGAAAGAGAAATGGGTGGGTGTGGTGGGTCGAGTGCGTCAACACGTCATAAAGGAGATCTTGGGCGTTAGTTCAGTTCGCTCTCTGTTTTAAAGGGGTAGTAGTAATAAGACTGTCATGCTTCATATAGAGGCTGCTCTCCTCTCTATATAAAGCCAAGCCGCACTCGACTTTCTTTATTAGAGGTTAGCTTATTATTTTATCCTCATAAGTTGGTAAAAATAAGTCTATATAAATATGGTATTGTAACCCCCAAGGGCTAGGTTGATTGGTAAGTGCAGGTGTGGCTAGGCACTTACCAAGAAGAGACGTAGGTTCAAACCTTGGGAGGAAGCCAACCCTTTGCAAAGGTAGTAGTCTGCTTTGAATCCTCTAAGTGCATACCAAACTGACAATGACAGTACAAACTCAAAGTGATCGATGGTCCCCATATCACACCAGGTCAACAAGAACAAGAAGAATAGATTTTTTTGGGAGGAGTCCTTGTGGTTTATCCAAGTTACTAAAAATAGTGGTTGTAACCAACTCTCCTATGTAATTAAAAAAATAGTATTGTAACCATTTAAGGGGTAACCTCTTGGTAACTAAAAATCCCTTTGGATATGTGTTGGTTTCATATTGATCCATTTGGGTTTCCAAATTAGAAAATAAAATCAATTTACAATTAAATATAAATAGATCTAGAAAATTTTAATTTCAGTAGCTAAAACCATGCCCATATAGACACTACACACCTTTGTCTCATATTTTTGACACCATAAATACTCTGCTCAATAATCGACCACTCAAACCCAAGTGGATTATTATGTAGCCAACACACATGCATAGAGCTCTTCAAGTTACCAAGAGGTCCCCCCTTAAATGGTTACAATACCATATTTATATAGACTTGTTTTTACCAACTTATGAGGATAAAAGTAACCTTGGATAAAATATAATTTTTTTGATGTGTAGGAAGTTGATGAAATTAAATACAAATAATATATTATTTTTTCATATGTGCGGAAAATTTTAATCCACATAAAATGAGATCCAAATAATTGTTTATATAGATTGAACCCTTTCACATATATAAATAGATTTTATCTGAATCCTTTCACATATAAAAATAAAAATAAAAATTCGGATCTGTTTTCATCTAGATTAAAATTTTCCACACATGAAAAAATAATATTTTATTTGTATTTGATTTCATCTAAATTGGAACTTCCTATTCATATGAGAAAAATAATATTTTATCCAAGGTTACTTTTATCTCACAATTTGGTAAAAAAAAGTCTATATAAATATGGCATTGTAACAATTTAAGGGGAACCTCTTGGTAAATGAAGATATCTTTGGATGTGCATTGGTTTTATATTGATCCACTTGGTTTTGAGTAACTGAGTATTACAACCAAATTAGAAAATGAAATCAAGTCACAATTGAATAAAAATTGAGCTAGGAAATTCCAATTTTATAAGCTAAAGCCCATGCCCATATAGACACTCCAGACATTTATCTCATATTTTTGACACCATAAACACTCTTATCAATAATCGATCATTCAAACCCAAGTGGGTCATTATGTAGCCAACACACATGCATAGAGATCTTCAAGTTAGCAAGAGGTTCCTCCTTAAATGGTTGCAATGCCATCTTTAAAAAGATTTAATTTTACCACTTGAGGATAAAAGTAACCTTGGATAAAATATTATTTTTATGATATGTGTAGGAAGTTTCAATTTAGATGATATCAAATCCAAATAAAATATTATTTTTTTCATATGTGTGAAATTTATTAATCCAAATGAAATCAGATCTGAATAATTTTTTTGATATATGTGAAAAATTCAATAAAAATATATAAATAAATAAATAAATAAATATATATATATCAAAAAAAAATCCAAGAAAAATGGATCCCAATTACACAACAAAAGTTTTATAGGAAAAAATCAGACAATGAGAATATGAAAAGTGAACATCATTTAAGCATTTCATTTTGAACTTGAGTAATATTCATAGTTATGTTTTGATGATGGAGGTTAATAAATAGACCCATTGATCGGGTAGAGAAGAGGACAATGATTTTATTGAGGCAAGAAAAGTTGTTCCTTCAAAACTTTATAAATCTTTAGATCTCAGCTACAAAAAATGAGATTTAGCCTCAATAGAAAAGACAATCTCAAAGGTAAATGATAACAAGTAAGGATGGACTCAAAGTAAATGTGGAAAATTTTAGTTTTAGTAGATGATACCTATGCACATACAGACACTACAAACATCTATCTTAAATTTTTAAGATTGCAAATCCTTTATTCAATACTCAATCACTCAAAATGAAATGGATCAATATGCATCCAATGCAAATTCAAAGAGTTATTCAATTTCCAAAAGGTTCCTCCTCAAATGGTTGTAAGGTTATTTTTATATAGACTTGTTTTGTTTTCACCAACTTGTGAGGGTAAAATTAGCCACAGATAAAATATTATTTTGCTCATATGCGTGCGAGATTTCAATCAAGATAAAATCATTTCCAAATAAAATATTTTTCTAACATATGTGGAAAATTGCAGTTAGAGTAGAATTAGGTCTAAATATTTATTTTATATGAAATTTTAATTTGGATACAATCAAATTCAAAATATTATTATTTTTATATGCATGGTAAATTTCAATTTAGATAAAATTAAATTAAAAAAAATATTTTTAATGTTGATTTACAATGAACCTTAAGGTGGTCCTACTTTAGAATAATTGATGCAATGATTGGAATAAGTCAAATAAATCTAATAGACTCCAAGAAGAATTGATTGTACTTGCACAACAAAAGCATTTTTTAAGGGAAAAATTAGACAATAAACACAATGTTTACATAAAACTTTACGCTTTGATTACAAAAAAAATGAAATGTAGACTCAACACGAAAGACAATTTTAGTATTATAACAACCAAAGAGGAAAATAACCTGAAGTCATAATGGACTCAAAACAAATCTATTTTTTTTTTTTTTAATTTTAGTATTTGAGGTGAATGCATATACATATACTTCAAATCTTTGTCTTCGATTTTTGACATTGCAAATACTCTACTCAATACTCGGCCACTCAAAACCAAGTGGATCAATATGTAGCTAATACACAAGCAAAGATATCTTCAATCACAAGGAAGTTTCCTTATCAAATGGTTATAAGATCATATTTATATAGACCCATTTTCACCAACTCGCCAGGATAAATTAGCCTCATATAAAATATTTTTTTTTTTGATATATATAGAAAATTTCAATTTGTATAAAAATCATATTCAAATAAAATATTTTGTTTTAATATGCATGGAAAATTGTAATTCAGATAGAATCAAATCTGAATAAAATATTATTTTTCCAACATGCATGGGAAAATTCAATCATCCAAATAAAATATTATTTTTTGATGTGTACGAAATTACAATCCAAATAAAATTTTATTAATTTCTTCCCTACTTTGCTATGGAATTTTATTGATATAATCAACAATATATATAAAATCCTCATAGTTTGTAACAACAACATTCTCATAGTTTGTAACAACATTATCTTTACCTATGCATGGGTGTAAATCAACAACATTAAATATTGGTAAAGTATCTATCCCTAGTGGAAGACCAACTTCATGCACATTATCAAATATTTTTTATAGAATTTTGTAGGGTCACATTTTCTTGTATTTCACTTTACTATAGGTGCCCTTCGAAAACCTCTCCTTTGATTCAAATACCATAATTGAATCACCAATTGTAAATGACTCCTCTCCATTTCTTGTCAGTCTTTTCCTTGTATTGTAAATAACTCCTTTGAATTTGTTTTTTATTTTCTCATTGAATTGTTGCATATATTATTTGAATTATTTAGCCTTTACATTTTCTATCAATAACCACCTTTATCAACTTTGTAATACTGCTTTAAAATCTTCCATAGAGAATATGGAATGGGAAAACACCGTTTTTATTAATTGAATAATTGTATGCAAATTTTTATTGGGCAAGGAACATAACCCACTAAGCAGTATTATATTTGACTAATATTTTGAGTAGATTTGTAAAACCCAAATTGACTACGTCTATTTGTCCATCAATTTGGGAATGATGGAAAAAAACTAAAATCTAATCTAGTACCCAACCTTTTCCATAACATTCTCCAAAAATATTTAAAAAATTAGTATCCCTATCAATTGTAATACTTAAAGGTAAACCATGCAACCTTACCAAATCCTAAAAAAATAATCTAACAATATTTTATGCATTATTGGTTTTTATATATGGTACAAAGCAATCCATTTTGGAGAACTTGTCCACTACTACATAGATGCTATAATTTCCCTTCTAATTTCATAGTAATCCTAATACAAAATCTATACTAACATATTTCTACTATAATAGATAATGGATTGTACAACCCTGTGTTCCTACTACTGCCCTTTTTTAATTGATATATTCTACATTTAGCAACAAACTTCTCTACATTTTGTTTCATACTAGGCCAATAATATTTCTCTTTTAACCATAAAAGGGTTTTATCCCTTCCAAAATGACCACTAAGACCCCCTCCATGCATTTCCCTTATGATGTTCTCCCTCATAAAGTCTTGGGATATACATAACTATTGATATTTAAACATAAATCCTTATTGAATGAATAAACCCTTACATACTTTATCATATTTACATACCCTCCATATCTTATAAAAATCAGGATTATCCTTATCTAAATCTTTCAAGTAATCAAGTCCAATTATCTCAACCTTCATTAGTCTTCGACAACAATGTCCTTTAGCTTAGCGCATCAACTAGTCTATTTGACTATCCACATGTGTACTTCAAAACAAAAGAGTAGCTTTGTAGATACTAAACCTACCTCATTTATCTCTAATTCAACTTTATTTAGATGTTCACATACTTTAATGCTTTATGATCCTTAAAGAGGACAAACTCCTTAGGGAATAATTAATACCTCAATTTCTTCATTACCTGAATGATTGCATAGAACTATTATCCATAAATATAATTGTTTTACTTTATTTAATTTCTCACTAAATAAGGCTATAGGTCTACCCTCTTGTCTCAATATACCTCCAATGATATTTCCATTAGCATCACAATCCATTTGAAACATCTAAAAATTAGGTAGTTCCAAAAGTTCCTTAGTCACCTTCTTCAAAAGCTTAAAGATTCTCTCTATTTTTGTTGTCCTTGTAAATATATCCTTCTTCATATAAGAATTCAATGGTGCATAATTCCCACTAAAATATCAAGATATTTTTATATAAACTAGCTAATCCATAGAAATTTCATACCTCTGTAGCACTTTTCAGTGTAGTCCATTTTGCAATTATAGTTATTTTTGTAGGATCCATTTGTAGCCCTTCTTGACTAGTAATCTTATTGATATACCTTAATACAATGCACATTCTCCATTCGCTAACATTCTTTGGTGTCAAATTTCTAGAAATACACATGAAATCAAACTTTCCCTAATCAATCCCCTATATAATAAATCTTGTACCTATTTTTTAGTTCTACAGTCATCTTTAGATATATTTAGTGGGATTCTTTATTGGATAGGCTAGCTCTTGGGATAAGATCTTTTTGATGCAATATTTCTTGAATAGATGACAACCCTATAGGCAAGCACTTAGAGATAATTTCTAAAAAACCTTTCAATATATCAACAACTTCTATTTGAATATCATCTTCCTTACGTTTTTATTAGTGAAACACAACACTTCTTGGTATTTTTAATTCCCATTAAAAATTGCTTATGAGATAATAACATTACTCCATTTACAGCCTGTTCTACTTCTTATTTCAAGGCAACAACTCATACTTTTTACCATATTTAGCATTGCAACTATACTTTTTCTTCTCTCATATATCACACTCCCATCATATTGCTATGGTATTCCTAAAATAATATGATAATCATCCATTGGGATACAATCCCATCATACCTCATCATATTACTTACCAACAATAAAATTGATCTTGCATTGATTAGACACCATGATTGTATGACCCTTTTACAACCATAAAACATTTTATAAGTGAGGATGTGACTCAAATTTATCCACTAGCTCTATAGACACCATGTTGTTGATGCTTCCACTGTCTATAATTAGCTTACAACATTTACCTCTAGACTAAAATTTAGTTCTGAATATGCTCCTCCACTACCTTGGTTCATCTTCTTGTTTCTATAGTTTTAAGAGTACTCTATTCAACATCAAATTATCTCTATTTTTTGGTTTTATGGATGCAGTCGTATCATCTTTTATTTCTTCAACTTCAGCAACATTAGCTTTATCATCACCCTTTAATTTTTTACATTAGTTTCTAACTATTCATATGCCTAATACTTATGTTATCCATAGTTATAGAAAGTTCCAATGGACTCTCGATAACATCCTCATGGTCCAAATATTCTTCCTCTCAAAGATATTATATATTAATGCTTTGAATGAATGTGCTATGGAAATGAAGGGTATTTAAGTACATAGGATGCTTGTTTTAGAAATAACAAATCCTCAAAAAAACATGCAACTATATTGATCTATACTACATGAATACACCTTATGTGAAGTGGTTATACCACTAGAATTATTACATGGCCTATGATGTAATAGATCCTAACATTGCCTCCCTTATTACATAATAGTCAAAAGCTCTATTTTCCTATGACCAAAGATTAATATCTAGGATGGTGATAAAATTTGAGAGATTAATTCCCCCCTTAATATAAACATAGTACTTAGATACATAGGAGTATTGAATTCAATAAATCATGCACTCTAAATATATTTTTTACAAAGTACTTATTCAATGCTTATATCATCTAGTTATTGAAGTGTGATCTCTTCAATGTGGTGGATCTTCATTAAATACAATATTTCCTGATGAGCTCAAATGTTCTCCTACAGGATACCATATATAATTGTTAGCAAATCATGTGTTGATCAATATCTTGTACTATGATAAAATCAAAATCCTCATCTTTTCTTCTTTGTCATATCTTCATCTAATTGATTAATATTTTGCTTGTAACATGTGATACAATTCTACTTTATTTGATTTTAAATTTTATGTGCTATCCTACATCCTATGTAGATCATCAAATTTATTGGTTGTTAATAATTTTTTTGTGTTGTCATATATTTTGTGTGAACTAGTTTCTATTTTTATTGTTTCTTGATGTAATGAAATCAATCATCTTCTATTTCTTCTTGGCATTCTTTATCTAAAGAAGATATTATTTGTAAAAATCAATGTATTTACACTTTATTTGAAGTGCTATTTATGGTTAAATATTTAATCCTTTTTGGAATGATTACTAATTTTATTTTTTGTCTTTTAATTCAAAAACTTCTACTAATGGTAAAGAATCACATTTTGAGTGCACATCATAACTTTTAGGTTCTTGATTGTTTATGTTCCTGGTTGCATTGTACCAATTATAATCAAGATGATTTGAATTCATCTAAATTTATTGAACTATCATATTTTTGGACTCATGATATAAATTATCATTTTATCTTAGCTTAACTTGTGCAACAAACATATGTTCTTCTTCTTCTTCTTCTTTAATTTCTTATTTTTTCTTATTTGAATTGATTATCTTTGGCTATATTGAATTGATGTGCCTTTCTCCAAATTCTATTTTATTGTTCTAAATATGTTATTTTTTGATATTGGTTCATATCTCATGAAGGGGATCCATTCTTAAATGGATTATGTCATCATTCCTTTATTGTGTGTTTATTTCTACCACAATATTCACATACCTTTTGCATGTTGAAAGTGCTTATTTGAGAAAAATTTATCTGATATCCTTGATGATTATTTATTTTTTAGAAGTGTTATGGAGGTCTCATACCTCTTATGAATTCTTTTTTCCCTCTTTTACTTGTAAGTAGTAATTGTTCTTCTTCATCTGTTGTATGCAAGATCTCTACTTTCTAAAGTAGTTTCACTAGATTCTCAAAGCTTGGTGTTTGCTCAGTAATATTTATGTAGTCATAAAAACATTATACTTTGATGGGAGTAATTGAAAAATAATAGGCACTAACATTTCATAAAATAAATGAGTTCCCTTTTTTTATTTGTGAAAAACACCCCAATCGGGATACCACATTCGGGTAAGTTCCAAGGATGTAGGGTTATCTATTTTGCCAAAAATGCCTAGGGCTCACACCTGGCTTGCTCCCTTTGAAAAACTCAAAGAGCATGCCAAAACAACAAAAATACAAACAAACAAACACAAAAATAACCAAAAATTAAAAAAAAAACACACACACACAAAAACATCAAAATACAAAAAAAACACAAAACAAACACAAAAACATAAAGACAACAAAAAACACAAAACAAACACAAAAACATAAAAATAACAAAAAACGTAAAAAACAACAAACAACACAAAACACAAAACACACATAAAAAACCACAAAAACAACAAAACAACACAAACACAACAAAAACACACACACAAAAAATAACAAAAACATAAAACACCCAAAAATCAAAAAACAACACAAAAAACACAAAAATAAAACTAAACAAAAATAATACAAAATAACACACACATCGAAAAATAAAAAAGGAGGAAAAAATAGAATATAAATTTGGACTTTCTAGGGCAAAAAGCTATTCAGGAAAGAATCAACAAAGAAAACATACGAATGATAAATCTAAGCAAGGGACATAAAATACCTTGACTAAACCAAAGAGAAGCATAAAAAATAAAAAAATGAACTAGGCACCTCTAGTATTGGAGCCATCCAAAGAAAGGATAGAAAGAAAAGTTTTCATTGTTTATGAATCCCACCATCTAGAGGGTGGCCGTAGTAGGTAAGATCACATTTTTCAAATGCCCAATTATCTAAAGCATCACCACTCATGTTCTACTCTCTGACCACATGATTGTATTTAACCTACAAAAGACCATCTAAATTAATTGAATCTTCTTAGCAATTATTTTTATTCTCCAATCAATCTTATGATTATTAGGAGTCTTCAACAAATTAATCATGACTTGAGAGTCAGATTCAACCAACACCTTTTTCCATCCAACTTTAGTAACCTCTCGAAGGCATCTGAGGATACCATACCCCTCAAAAAGGTTATTGAAAAGGATACCCAAATTCTCAGCAAAAGTGAATACTGGGGAACCATATGAAAGTCTACCAATTCCTCCTACAGTAGCTTTTCTAGGGTTCCCTCTAGAGGCTCTATTGGTATTAAATTTTCCAAAATTCTTAGGAGGAGGTTTTCAATTCCTTGTTCTATCCATATTTTGATTAGTCACATTCCATTAAAGGTAGTTACCTTTAAAAGAGTTAATATTCAACCTTTGCATCCCTTGATACCATCTTTGGTAGGAGTTCTAGTGGTGTTTAAGGAGTTGTTGGATTGATTAAACTAAGTTGGCAATGGTATTTTATCAGATACAGTGAATGTCCTTCATTTCTTGATTGAAAATCCAATTGTTTCTTTCTTTCCAAATATTCCAAGGTAGGAAGGTAGAACCCATCCAAATTAGTTGCCTAATAAAGTGATAAACACCCCCTTGATTAGGCCAATCCCTCTAAAGTTATTCAAAAGTAAAAATATTGGACCACTATAAGCCAAGTAAGATAGCCATTCTCCTACATAGCTCAGAGGCTAAGGTACACTCAATAAGGATATGGCTGAGAGTTTCCACATTCTCTCCACACATTTTGCATCTAAATGGGCCATGAAAACCACATTTTATAAGTTGCTCTCCAATAAGCACCCTGTGATACAATAAAAACCATGTAAATAACCTCACCTTAGGCCAGATTTTTTGAGCCCACAACTAAGTAAATATATCATTTTATTGGTTGGGATTATTATGGCATAAGACCAAATAATCTTGAGCAACTGAATACTCACCCTTAGTAGTGTTGTTCCATCCAAAACAATCTTTATCATGGAATAAATAGAGATATCATATGAAGGATGCTTTGGATTTCTTTTTTTTCCTTTATGGAATTTGAATAGACTAGTCCTCAACAAGGATACACTATCTACCAACCTCAAAATTACTAATATGGTATCGATAGTAATCAACAACCTTTATCCAGTTAGCTTGATGAAGCTCCTCCATCCAAGACCTTCATTCAAGAAACTAAGTTATCAAAGGTTGGTGACCATCCTAAGAATCTATCAAAAAATTTACTTGTTGACCATTATGAATGATCCAAAATAACTTTTACTTATTCATATACTCACTATTTTTAAGAACTGTTAAAATGGGAGAACCTTTAGTAGGTAATTGATAGCAAAAAATGTCTTCAATAATTTTGTTCTCAACATATTTAGCATGAAATTTTTTGGCCCAAAGAGCATTGGGGATATGCAAAAACCTCCAATACATTTTAGAAGCTAAATCCTTATTTTTATCAATAACATACCAAAAATCTAACCTCCCTTTATTCTTAGGAAGGCATAAAGTATCTCATTTCACCAAGGTCCATTTTATTTTCTCCTTATTACCACTCTAGAGGAACTGACGATTTATTTGATATAATTATTGAAGAATAGCCTTTGGTATATTCAATACAACATAAATATAAATAGGTATAACTAGAAGGACTAATTTTACCAAGATAATTTTTCCCCCAAATGAAAAACACCTATTGTTCCACTTTCTAATTTTCTTCTTAAATTTATCCAACAAAAAATTCCAATATTTATTTTTATATTTGAATATTGAGAGGAATGCCTAAATAAGTGATTCGAAGGGAGGTATTATTATATATTAATTTATCCAAGACCATGGATTCCTATCTGGGAGAGAAGTAAAAAAAATGATTTTAGATTTGTCTTCATTGATCAATTTACCAATAACATTCAAAAAATAATTGATGATTTACTTAATTTTAGAAGCTCCCTTAACAATAGCTTTACCTAACAGAGTAGAGTCATCAATAAATTAAATATGAGAAATAGTACCAACTCCATGAGCAATGGTAACTCCCTCAAGGGTTATGTTTTCCCTATTTTTGGTTATAGTTATACCCAATAATTCAACAAGAATGATGAATAAATAAGGGGAGAGGGGGTCATATTGCCTTAAAACTTTGACTAGGAAGTGCCAATCAACTCTATCATAATATTTAGATAAGTCTAAATAAATGAACATAGATGGATATTTTTGTATTTCCATGGAATGGATGGCTTCTTGAGTGAGAACTATATCATCCACTATTTGATGTCCTTACACATAGCCCCATTGTTAAGGGGAAATAATAGTATGCAAAAGAGGCATAAACATTTCTGCCATGATCTTTGTAATGATTTTGAGAATATTACATAAAGCTATAGGTATAAAAGTTGAGATATGATCTATCTCTTGAGATTTTGGGACAAAAGCTATATAACTTATATTTATAATCTTCAAAATTTATTTGGCTTTCTTGGCTTATTACACCACCTATAATAAATT
Organism: Wollemia nobilis; assembly: GCA_028583015.1. NCBI lineage: Eukaryota > Viridiplantae > Streptophyta > Pinopsida > Araucariales > Araucariaceae > Wollemia > Wollemia nobilis. The sequence goes on along the minus strand of JAQPPZ010003168.1, from coordinate 355,663 downwards.
AGCATGAAGGATATCCCAAAATTCTTAATAGAATTCACTAGGAAAACCATCAGGACCTAGGAAATTTTATTTTTGTATTTTAAAAACCACCTGTTCAAGCTCATTGATCATAATTGGAGCAGTAAAAATAGAGTTCTCCTTAGAATTGATAAGAGTAGGGATGGCTTGAAGAATATTTTATTGAGAAGTCGAGTCAAGAGGTGCAATTTCAAATAGATTGGAAAATTAATTCACAACAACAGAGTTCATGCCATCCCAAGTGTAGAAAACATCTCAAGAATCGGATTTTAGGGAAGAAATAAAGTTGTGATATATTTGAGCTAGAAGATATTTGTGGAAGAAATTTGTGTTTTTATCTCCTTCTTTGAGCCATTGGATCCTATATTTTTTCTTCCATAAGAGTTATCTTTTTTTCCATACCTCTAACTGAGTATGGAGTCTAATTTGATTTGTACTTACTCTCCGTGAGGCCATCTAAAATGATTTTCTTATTTAAATTTTCAAGTTGAGCAATAACTTCATGTTTTTTTGTTAGACATACCCAAACTTCTTCTAGTTCTAAATATTGATTTTTGATTTAATGTATTGCAATATTTTGGTAAAACAAAACATCTTAATCCCATACTTTGGTTTACCTTCCTTCCACCATTGCTACACTTAGGATATGAAGGAACTATCTCTAAGCCATATTAACTAAAATTGAAAAGGTGAGAAACTCACATTAGTTTCCAAATTTCCACCATGACTGGCTAGTGATCTGAACCCACATTGTTAAGACTCTTCACCTTAGGAGTATGACCATGAATTAAGAAATTTTTAGAGAACAAGAACCTATCCAATATCTCCATAATACAAGCTAAGCCTTGCCTTCTATTAGACCAATTCATAAGGCCATTATCTAGTTGGATGTCCATAATATGAAGGTTTGCAATATATTCACTCATGAGGTTAGTGATTTTGTCCAAATTTATATTTCCCCCCATTTTCTCATCCAAAGAGAGGATGGTATTGAAATCTCCTTCAATCGAGATCCAAGATTTGGGAAAATGAGAAATAATATAAGTTATATCCTTCCACTGTCTACTATTTTCCTTCTAAGTAGTCGAAGCATAAACAATTATGCAAAGCATAATTTGGTTAGAATGTATACTTTGAATAGCTATAGCTAAAATACCCTAGATTCCAACCATATGGTGAATAACAATCTCTTATGGGTCCCTAAGGCAAGCAATGCCACCAAAAATCCTCTAGGAACTAAGAGAAGAAACTTTTCCAACTGGCTATATTTTACTAGTAATTGAATCCATTTCCTCTATTGAAATCTTTGTTTCCTGAAGGAAAACAAGATGTGGATGATTTGTTTGAATCATTATTCTAATTTTATTTTATCCTGAAATAATCCCTGTAAGTCCTCTAATATTCCAAGTGATGATATTAATTAATACCACAACTAAATAAATTGGTGAGGACAGTAATATTATGTTCCTTTACAAGCTTTTCATATTCTTTTACCATATGATGTTGATTGGTCTTGTGACCTACCTTTTGGTTGGAATCCATATTTATCTTTTTTTCCTTATTTCTTGACGTACCCCAATTGAATCTAGGATGGATTATAACCTCAAATATTGCATGTATAAAGCCAAAGTGTTACTCGAAGGTTCAACATAGTCTATCTTAGGACTTGTATTATCTGAAGTCTCAATATTTAAATGATTGTTTTTGTTGTGTATATTTTGTTGGAATATATTACATTATTTGGTTATCTGCTAATGTACCATCATGGGTACATATTTATATTAGGAGTATATTAGGATATAGGTACTTTATTAAAGCAATGTAATAAATGTGCAAGTGTTATAATGTTTAATGATGTAAATGTGCATGTAGTCCACATGTACATGAGTCCTTAGAATATAGTAGTGGGGTGTCATATGAATATTAAAGGCAAAGAGTTGCATCTCATTATAAATAGGCCTTCATATAGTAGAAGTGTGAGAGGATTTTGGAGTGCATAGGTTGAGTAGCAGTAGTTACAATGTAGATCCATTTTGTAAATATGGAGAGGTTGTGACCTCCATTGGAGAGCATTATATAAATTTGTGAGATTTAATATATGAGCATTTCTTAGGCATTGTATCAAGTTTTCTATAATATTTTGCATGCATATTAGTTAGTCATTATCATAGTTATAACATTACATGCTTATTTCTATACTTGTGGTTGCATTTCCTTTAAGTTTAAATCTTCAAAATCTAACAGTGGTATCAGAGCACATGGTATATCAATAAGAAATAGAGAGAACCACAAGAGAGATTGAGAGGATATTGTAAATCTTATTTTCAAATTTCTAAAATTTACTACTGGCTAGAGTTTTTCCATAAAGCTGCAAAAAAAATTATGAATTAGAACTCAGTATTGAATCCACTAGATTGGTAATCCAACTAGTCAAAATTATTTTATATATATTTACAAAAAATTCCATTTCTAACATTTTTTTGCAGAAAATTAACTCCTAGAATTTGAGAAACTTTCTACAATAGATAGAGAATAATTTCACCTTCGTTGCCTAAAATTCTATGTGCTTTCGTCATGCAGGGATTAATTATTTGTTGCAAAAAGTAGAGATTGAATATTTGGAGGCCTAAGGATAAAGGTCCCATTGAAATATTTGTGGATTGAAGACTTTAAGTTAGACATTGAAAAGAGATATAGTGGCCAAGGAAGCCATATTAAATACTACAAATCAAGGAAGAGATCCTAGAAGGAAGACCACATTGAAGTAAGAAGAGACTCAAGGAGAAGAGTCCTAATGAATATTGGAGATTGGTGATCTCCATTTAAGATTGAAATATTCACATTGAAGAAGAGGTCCATAGAAGGCACTATTAAAGAACTTCCATTTTTGAATATTGAGGATCGAGAAGGAATAATAAAGGTCCTATTGTAGATTTTAGCAACAGTAGATTTAGGAGATCCAAGGAAAATATCTCATTGAAAAACTTCCATAGTTGAAGATTGAAGAGATCAAGGAAGGTCTCATTGAAGTTTTAGAAGTTGTAAAATTGAAGACCTTGGAGAGGTCTCAAGGATAAATAAGGAGAAGGCTTGGTGAGCCTCATTGTAAGAGTTTACAGAAGAATTCATTGGAGAATTTACTACCAAGAAGAAGCTCCTGATAGTAAAAGAGTTGGGACAATTGTCGTCATACGACTACAAGCCCAGAGGAGAAAGGAGTACAAAACTACCAAACCTGAGAGGTTTGAATATTGAATTTGAAGGATTATAAGGCTTACTTGGAAAAGAATATTTACTGATTTTTAAAACATATTATTGACAATTTTTTGAGGAATATCTTAGCTGTGATTTGGAGGAATTTCCTACCAAATTTTTGGGATTCAAGGACAATGATTCGGTGAAACATTTGATTACTTTACAATCTAAAATTTTTTATATTTGAGGACAAAAAAAAAGCAACAATTTGGGAAGAATTAGTAGCTACAAAAGTTCATATTTCAGAAGTGCATTCTGAAGATAAATTTGAGCCACCAAATCACACTATTGGGCAACAGACTAATGAAGTGTTAAAGCAGAAAAAAGGTGAGCCAAAGAGCTATTTTTGGACATCCTAGAAGAGCTGCAATATCATCTACAAAAGGCATAAATTTAGGTAACTTAAATCACTACCATCATCATCATCATCATCATCATCTATAGAGGAGAAAGGTATGCAACAAAGGTGTAAAAGGTTCATTAGTTGAAATTTTATATTTAGTTTTTAATCAAGTTTATTTAGCACCAGTTTCAGGGTTTAAAGGTTGCATAAATAGTGTTAATTTATGTCTTTAATGTAGTGTAAAATTTATTGTCTACAAGTACCTACACAAGAAAAAAATATAGAAGTTAGATATATTTTGAGAGAAAAAAACATAATTACATTATATTGAATATTCTAAATGAAAGAAGACTCTACAGATTTGCATATAAGATAGTGCAAAAGCTTGTATTAGTAAGTGTAAAAGTAACCAAGCAAGAAAGGTATTGCCAAGAGTTTGAAGGTAATATTAACTTCAATTTATCTCAGCTTGCAAAGGAAGTTGAAGCTAGCATTTTGAGAAGTCAAGAGTTGTTTTAAAAGTACAAGGGGGAAAACATCTACATCATCACATTCTATGATTTTAAAAAACCTCATTAGAGCCATTCAATAGAGTTCTAAGGTGAGTATCTCCAAGGTGAAAAGGGAGATATCTTGCATAACATCTACTTGCACAAGTAGATAAAATATCACTTAAAATAAGAATTCATTAATGAAAAGGTAAAAAGGTAAAGGTTATTCTTAGACTTATCACTTTTGAGCTAACATAATAGAACTCAATAGCAATACTAAGAGATATAAAATCAACTATGAACAATATTTAGAGGTCTTTGGTGAAGGTAAGGCAAGGTTCATATAGAATTCTACAATGAACACAAATCAAAGAGGTACAAAAAATTATGCCTTAAGCAACACACATAGAAGATGTTAGTGTCATCGGGCATAGGTTTTGCTCTAACCACATACCAAGATTGAAACGTTGGATAAGAGCATCATTGCCACTAAAAATTTGATTTACATGAAGGAAAGCAACATCATTTAGGCAACATAAATAGAGTTAGAAAAATATTTGTAGATTGAAAGGAAGTTATAGTAGACATACATTGCCATAGAGAGGAGATGATACATCAAACTGTAGTGTTGAATCATCGCGTTTTGAACCATCTTCATAAGGAATTGAAAAGGAGTTATCAACTGGACGAATACTCCTTACAATCCATCACATACATCTGGTTGGCACTCTTTAGAGAATTGTAAGGATAATCATCTTTGCCAAATAAGCGTTGAGAGAATCACCATCATTTCTCTCCATTAGAAGCACTAGGAGAATATCAATCAAGTGAAGCGCTTAGCAATTTTTCAAAACTTGTAGTGAATGCATGATAAGCTAGCAAGGTGAGAGTGTTTTTTGAATAGCCTAAGGTATTAGGGCACAATAGTAAAGGAAACTATCCATATGGAAGAAGATTCATGTAAAATACAATAAGTAGTGGCCATGTTGTTGAGAACAACTCAAGCACACAGTGAGCATACTATTTGAGTTATATAATACCTTTAAGGAAGCATCATTTATGTGCCTACCATCGAGTCATTATAGAAAAATATTATTACTATTATTGCCCCTTATTATAAGCATTGGAAGATGGTGCAGTAGGGTTGTTTCAAGAAAAGTGAAGAACTTAAGTGCCACTTGGTACTATTCACCCTATACAACATTTGAATACAATGAAGATAGTCATAAAGAAACATATATATATATATATATATATATATATATATATATATATATATATATATATATATATATATATATATATATAGTGTATTGAGTAAAGGGAGCATTGGAGAAAAGAATATTGGGTCCAAGGTACATGTAGGAGATCTTAAGGTGCATTAAATAAGTGAAGCGAATTTGAGATCAAGGAATAATAACCAAGTAATTCATCGTTTAAATAGAATTTATCAGACCAGCATGCACAATAGAAGCTAGAAGCTTGTAGACCAAGCCAATTGATGTTGTAGAAGAATACGTCCACCAAGATAAATAGAAGTTAGAAGGCCAAGAAAAATAGTGATTGAAGAAGAGCTCAGTTGCCACCTTGAACAAAAGTGTGAAGGTCAGGATATCAACATTGAAGGAGAGAACACTCACCGAGGAGATTATATGAACACAAGCCTAAATATTTATTTCAAAGAGAAGCTCACAAGTAGAGTGAAATATCTAAAAGAGAATTTTAAAGTTGATGAGAAGGAGTCAACCACCTTCAATATGCGGCAAATAGAGTTGATTTCAATCAATTTGCAAACTTGAATCAAGCATTCGAAAGGTGAGAATTATTCATAGTCATATTGTAATTTTACTAAGGTTGACATCAAGTAGACTTTATACTCTAGAGATATTGAATGATAGGAGTAACAAGGTATTAATATCTAGAAAGCACATTGATTACCTTGATAAGGAAGTAGGAAAATAAAAGCATTAAAATATTTATTATTATTGCTTCAACTATTTGCAAATATTTAACAAGGAGATATAAGGTTAGTGAAACTAATTTGCAAATACATATTTTTTCTAAATTTCTAACTTGGGAGATACAAGGAATCCTACATCAAATTGAATTCATAAGAAATTTAGAAACTACAAGGTTAGAAAGAAGTCAAGTTTTAGTTGGAACAATTGATTTAGTCTCATATTCAAATTAAAGAGACATAGAAAATCCAACTTAACTATCTCAAAGATATTGTATTCTTTCTTTTGACAATTTCATCATTAAGCTTTCTACAAGAAGAGATAAAATAATTGTTTTAGAGAAGTTGAACATTATCACATTACTAGGGAGACAAAATAAATTCAACCTAAAGCAAGTCTATAAAGCTTAGCATACTATCATGTCCAATATTTACTAAAAATATCTCAAAAGGATATTTTTACAAGAATTGGAAAAGTATTTTCAAGATTGATTCTACAAATTGAAGAAGAGTACTAATTGTTTTACTAGGGAATCATAAGGTAGACTACCTCAAATATTCCATTAAAAATTATTCTCAATATATAAACTAGGGAGCTATAAGAATGTCTACTCCAAAGAACTCACTAGATAATACAATTAGAAAAGGATCAAGGAAAATACCAATATGGCTTAGAAATACACTTGATTCAATGATTGGTAGTTCAAAGAATTCATTGGATAATAAGGAAGATGAAAATGGAAGGGAAGAATCAATGGAATTTAAAAGGGGCTTTGAAAATTCACAAACTAATAGTTTGGTGAAAATAGATTCTTCAAGAGCATCTTCTAGTGAAATAATAAAGAGAGTTGATGATAACTACCCTAATGAAGATATTGAAAAGGTAGAAAAGAATATTGATCAAAATGATCTCATACATTTTTATGAAGGAAATAAATATGGCATAGCTTCAATTGTACACACATGGTTTAATTATTTCATCAAAGAAATAGACAAACATGATATTCCTAAAAGAGATAACAAAGAAGCTAGGATACCTTTGCTATGTACCTATTGCAACAAATTTGGGCATGAGAAGATAAACTACTGGAGTTTCCACCCATGTAAATATTATGGAGAGAAATCTCATTCATCTTACTCCTATTACTACAAATACAAGTACTAAAAATTTTTTGAGGAAAGACTAATTTTCAGATTAGATTATTTCTTCCAAATTATTGTTTCAAAAGCATTTACTAACAATGAGTTCAAGCTCAATATTTTTGAATATCGAGGAAATAAACCATACAAAAAACCAAGGAATAGAAAAGGAAGCAGTGTTGATCCACTTATGGCTTGCCAAATTATGAGATCAATAGTTCATAAAAGTCACCTAAAAGACTACAAGGTCAAAGACTCTTCCAAATACCTCGAAATAACAAGAAGCAGTGGAATGAGAAAGACAAGAAGAGACAATAGGAAGACAAAATCAAAAGAAGAAGGAGAAGAATAAGAACCCTAACTAGCTGAAGAACACTCAAAGGATGAAGACCTATTTGAAGACTAAAGTCCTCAATACCCAAATAATGTAATACATGGGGGTGTTGGAATATATTACATTATTTGGTTCTCTACTAATGTACCATCATGGGTACATATTTATATTATGAGTATATTATGACTTAAGTATTTTATTAAATCAATGTAATAAATGTACAAGTGTTAGAATGTGCAATGATGTAAATGTGCATGTAGTCTACAGGTACATAAGTGCTTAGAATAGAGTAGTGAGGTGTCATAGGAATATTGAAGGCAAAAAGTTGCATCTCATTACAAATAGGCCTTCATAGAGTAGAAAAGTGAGATGATTTTGGAGTGCATAGGTTGAGTAGTAGTAGTTACAATGTAGATACATTTTGCAAATATGGAGAGGTTGTGACTTCCATTGGAGAACATTGTATCATTTCATGAGCTTTTATATATGAGCATTTCTTGAGCATTGTATCATGCTTTCTATCATATTTTCATGCATATTAGTTAGCCATTATCTTAGTTATCATATTGTATTCTTATTTCATACTTGTGGTTGCATTTTATTTAATTTTAAAGCTTCAAAAGCTAACATATTTCCTTCTTTTTTTCTTGTTGAAAATATTTAATTTGCTAATTTGTCTATGAGTCCTTCCCTGCATATTTAAATTATGTTTCTAATATTTTTATCTCTATTATTTCATCTTCCTCACCTGAGATATCAATTGTGGAAATAATTTCAAACATATTAGTTGATAACTTTGATTGATCCTTCATACTTGGTTTTTTCTAAGTGTTCTTCTTCTTACGCATTTAGAAATCTACTAATTTTATATCCTCTTTATTTTGATCTAGAATTTTATTTGGGCAGACACTAGCCAAATGACCATATTCGTGGTAAATTTGGTAATAAAAATGAATGTTCTCATAGTCCACCACTTGCTCCAAAGTATCCTCCCTAAATTGTAATGAGATCGTTTCAAGTAGGGGTTTGTTAAAATATATTAAAAAATAACTTCGAGCATAAATAATATTTTCAAAATTTTTAGTACAATCAATAGTCATCATAAAAGTTCCCAAAGAGTTTCCAATTGAAGAAAAAATAGTCATATTCTAGAATTCAATTGGAAGGCCAAAGAGTCTAACCCACATACGAACTATAGAAAGCATCTCTTATTTGGATTTATATTTAGTATGCCAAGGCTTCATGAAAAGCCCTGCCCTTCCAAAGAACAAGGGACCCCCTTCAAATATTTTCTCTCTATCTTTATTATTAGCAAATAAAACAAGAAAATAACCATTTGGATAAATAGCAATTCAAAACTCACCTTTTATTTTCTAATTTTTTGTAGCCTAAACTTTGAAAGCAGATAGGATCAAACAAAAACCCAAGAAACGATAAATTAGGCCTCTTTTTTCTAGATCTTCTATGCTAGTCTCAATGACACCCATATATAGCTTAAAAATTGGAGTTCCATTAGCTAACCTAAGACATACTGTATTAGTTTTTATAGGATCAATCTTAGCCATTCTCAAAGTTTTATGGGAAACCCTAAGATTAATGTTAGCATTAGTTTAGGTTGTTCACCATGGAGGGCATCCCTAAAACTCTTTTTTGGGGTCAAGTCTTTGAAATCCTTACCATTGAAAGGGGTTTCCATAGTGGATTTGTTTTGGAGGTGCTCCTTAGTTCTGGATTCACTTAAGATCTTAACCATTTTTTGATTAGCTTCTTGAAACTTGTTTTGAGATCTCTTTATCCATGCCTTGGATGCCAAGAAAATGTATGATTTTCACTTTTTTTTTGTGTAGAAAATTTGATTTTATTTTTAATCAAGTTCAAAACATGAATATCTATTAAAATATATATTTATAACCCATCTTGGGTCCTCTACAACATATCCCACTAAAATATTGAGAAGAAACCACAAAAATGTTGGTCGCTAGGGCCCAAAGGTCTCAAAAAATAACCTATTGAGCTGCATGCACTCAACACAAATGAAATCCTCGTATAATCACTCTAATCATATTTTGGACCTTAGTTGATAACCAAATACATGAGTTCCTAGTTCTTGCAATGATGCCCATAATTTAATTATTTTTCTCATGAATGATTCTAGATTTTCTCCATTTTTCATATTTAGACAATGAAGTTAGCTTTGGAAAAATATAATCTAATTTTGATTCTTGGATTCAAATATTATTTTGAACTTCTCCCATATGTGCTTATCTATGGTCATATTTCTAATGTATTCTAAGATTCATCTACCACTTTGAACATGATGATTAGTCTTGGCTTGTTAAAATTTATTTGATCTTCTACTTTTGTAGTAGGATGGATAATGCTTCCATCTACTACTTTCTATACTTCCTCAAATTCAAGTTGTGTTATGAGTTTGGTATAGGTAGAATTATTGTTTCCCCTAAATAATTGAAAATATGGTAACAAAACATTGGTGTTGTACTAGCCATGTTAAAACTTCATAAAATTAAAATATTCTTCTTTAATCAAGACTATGTTGAAAAGCTCTTTCTAACAAGTATATATAGACCTATACTTGGATTTAAAATGATGTTTGAAAATGTGAGAGAATTATCTCACCAAGTAGAGGGAATTCTTCTTCCTCTATGGAATATTCATTGGAATATTCCTTTCTTTCAAAATATAATTTTTTATTTTCACCTTTCAAATAATATTTTTCACATTTTTAAAACTTTAAAATAATAATCTATTCTTTTTTTAATATCTTCCATATAAAGGCTTTCAAAATTTTTTATACCTATTGTTCCCACTTTCTTCTTATCATAATAGATGCAAGGTCACATAAGTTTCCTCAATCTTAATGAAAATAATGTGATCTTTGCTTTGGAAGATATGTCAACTTAATACTTGGTGCTTTCTAAAACCTTTGGCAACACATTGATATTTATTGTTCAATATTTCCAAGGTTGATGTTTGCAAACAATTTAATGGGAATTAAATCATTTCTTTCTTCTTTGATCTTAGGTGCTTTGATAATTTTGATGCCTTGGTGAATGCTTTTCACTCCTACTTTACTTTTCATGTATACATTATTCTCTTACAATATTATTCTATAATGCTCTTCTACACGTCTTTATTTCTCTTCCTTTCCACATAAATTTCTAATGTGATTCTCAAATGGATATTAGGGTTACGATGAATAATTTTTTTTGGATGACATGGCAATGATAGTAGGGTTGTTTTTCCTATGATGTTCTTTTGTACTTTATTCTCCTCTCGTTCACTTTAATTTGGTCTTTATCTCATATTTCTAGTGCCTTAAATGAATCTTTAGTCTCTTCAAATATAGAAAATCATCTACAATTCTTTCTTTAAATGTTGGACATTTTGAGTCCCTAAGTCAAAGTTGTCATTGATGTCACCATTGATGCCACCATATGGAGTCATCATTAATACCAAATATTTCAGCAGGAAATAAAGGTGATAAATATGGTCATTTGATATTCACCAAGAAGGCAGAAGTTCGAGTGAAACAGTGCAAAAGATAGAAGTTAAAAATGAGTTATAATATTTATTTTATAAATTATTTAAATTTAGGATGAATTTAAATTTTATAAATAAATACTTTATCAAAGGTGAAATATTATAATGGTTAGAAGTGCCATGGTGAAAAACCAAAATAAAATATTTGTAATTTTCATTACAATATTTTATATTGTAAAAGTGGGTTTATAATGTCTAAAAATATCTTAATAAACCCAAAGGTTGGGTTTAAAGGTTTAAGACCAAAGAATATTTTAATAAATCCAAAGGTTGGATTTAACGCTTTTAAACAAGGCAAAGTTTATTTCCGCCGACATCATAGAAGCAAAAGGGAAGCACCGACGTTTTTGATTTAATGGAAATGCATATAAATACCATGACCAAAGTTGATTTTCGAATAATCCTTGCTCGAACTGGAAAGAGAAAGCATACAAATTAAATGTAGAGCTCGTGAGATAGAATTGCGAAATTCATGTTTGACTTGACGATGAAAGGAAACAAAAGCAAGCACGTTGATTAGTTGGAAGCCAACAAGGCACCTTGGCCTAGTGGCAAGTGGGCTACAAGCTTACGTTTTGGTGTGCATGGTGGATAGTGTTTGAATCCCACAAAAGCTTTTGGTGGACATGTTGAAGGTGTAAATCATTAGGCACATATGTTTTGCAAGGCAATGAAGGGGTTTTTAATCACGTGGTACTTCTTCCTTCCCAATGAGCTTGTAGCTTGTGTGGTGGTTTGCGCTGTGGGCAAAGACGTTTGTGTGGGCTACATTGAGAGTTCAAAACTCTCCAAAGGTAAAGGTATATTTTTATGTTTTATTTTAATTAATGCCTAAGTTGGAGGTATAAGGTATTTGGTGGTTGAAGTCTTTGCATTGTGATAAAGGTTGGTAGTTGAAAAATACCATTAGGAGTTATAAGGAGAATTCTGTTTTTATTTTCAAGTCTTAAATTTTGCTATTGTGGAATATTGAAAGGTTAAGACTTTGTGGGTTGTATGTTATTTTGAATAAAGGGTTTTGTGATTATTGTGAGGATATTACTTATTGTTTAAGTTGGAGTGATAAGGTGTAATTATGATATTATTTTTGTGATATAAAAATTATCCTCTAACCCTTATTGATTTTATCAAAGAAGTAATTGTGAGTGTGGCAGATTTGTAAGGACAACTACTCTTCAAGAAAAGGTATGGGTAAAATTCTTCTTTGTTGAGTTAGGTGATTGGCTTGATTAAAAATTAAGTTTGGAGTGAAAAGAATTTGATTAGGGTTTCCTTTTCGAAAATGGTTGAGTTAATGCTTCAAGGTTTTGTGGATTGAGAGTTGTGATTAACCTTGTTTGATAAGCATTATTATTTAGACCATTGGTTGAGTGAAGTACTTTGAGTTTATGCTTCAAGGCTTTATGAATTGAGAGTTGTGATTAAAACCTTGTTTTATTAGCATTGTTTTTGAAGCCAATGGATTATGCAAAGAACTTGAACTTGAGTTAAAAATGAATATGAGTATCATTGTTATGTGAGATCTATGTTGAGCATTGTTAGAAATATTTTGAGTTGGGAGATACATGATTGGACTAGGGTTTGTGAGAAATGGTTGTTTCTTGAAGTGATTGGTTGAGTAGAGTTAATTGAGCCTAGTCAATTGGATGCATGTATTGGTTGTTCAAGTTCCATAAAACAAACTATTGTATATTCTGATTTGAGTTGAGAAAGTGATTAAGTATTGAGTATAGAAAATATTGAGTCTCTAACAATTATCTTTATGCTTCTACGATATTGAGTTGATACAGTGATTGAGAATTGAGTATAGAACATATTGAATTTCTAATAGTTATCTTTATGCTTATATGATATTGAGTTGAGAAAGTGATTGAGTATTGAGTATAGAACATATTGAGTCTCTAATAATTCTCTTTATGCTTCTATGGGATTGAGTTGAGAAAGTGATTGAGCATTGAGTATAGAACATATTGAGTCTATAACAATTCTCTTTATTATTCTATGAGATTGGACAAGTTTTGTGTGGACTTGTTAAGCTGATTTGAGGTAAGTCTTTGAGAAGGCTTGTGGACTGTTTTTGTGTGAGCTTTTGTGGAAGCTTGCAATGCAGATTTGAGCAAGTCCTAGAGAGGACTTATTGAGAAGATTTGGACAAGTTTTGTGTGAGCTTATTGAGAATATTTCGACAGGTTTTGAGTGGACCTGTTGAGTAGATTTGAGCAGGTTCTGTGTGAACTTTTTGAGCAGATTTGATCAGGTTCTAAGTGGACTTGTTGAGCAGATTTGAGAAAATTTTGTGTGGACCTATTTAGCAAATTTGAGTAGGTTCTGAGTGGACCTATTGAGCAGATTTGAGCAGGTTCAATGTGGAATTGTTGAGAAAATTTGAGTAGCTTCTGAGTGGACCTATTGAGAAAATTTGAGCAGGTTCTGAGTGGACCTGTTGAACAGATTTGAGCAGGTTCTGAGTGGACCTGTTGAGCAGATTTGAGCAGGTTGTAAGTGGACCTGTTGATAATATTTGAGAAGGTTCTGAGTGAACCTATTAAGTATATTTTTTGAGGTGATAGAGGAGATAGGATAGAGTCTCTAGTGGATAGATATCCATCAGCCAGGACATTGAGGATAGGTCTTCTGAGTGACGACAAGATTATTCAAGTGGAAAGAGATCCACAATTAGTGCAGTGGAGGCAGTGTCTTCTAGAGGATCACCAGCAAGAGCAGAGGATAAGGAGTTATCCTATGGATAGAGATCCACAAACCAGATTTATGGGATCAACATATCCTTTGGACAAAGGTCCATAAATATTGTAATTGGGAAGGATTCCCAAAATATTATTTGAGAAATATTTAGAAAAAATATTTTCTCCATGTAGGTAGCCCACATTGGGTGAACCACATTAAATCTATGTCTCTATTGTGTATGGTGTTTTATGCATTGCTTTGATTACTACTATTTATACTGCTATCTGTACACTACATAATATTGATTTGAAAAGAAAGGTAAAAAGTGGTCTTATACTATTCACCCCCCATCTCAATATAAGCTTGTGTTATTCAATTGGTATCAGAGCAGGTTACTTTAGAAGAGTTTGACAACTTGAAGGAAAAGCGGTCTAAGAACACAATGAATCAAAAGGATCAAAAGGATGGGTCCATAAATAATGCAGTATCAGTATTTTATGGAAGTGACTTCTTGTATTGGTGTGTGCTGATGAGATTTCACCTGATGGCACTTGGCAATGAAGTTTGGGATGTAGTGTAATTTGGATATGATTTAGTAGTCAATCCTCCTACATATAAGGAAGGTAAGCTTCTAATGCATGCAAATTCAAGAGCTATGAATGAAATTATAAAAGTATTGTGAAGATCAAAATCTATGAAGGTTATGGATTGTAAAACAACAAAAGATATATGGGAACTATTGCATACCATATATGAATGAGATAAAAGTGTTAGGGAAGCTAAAATCTTAAATCTCAAAGAAGAATTTTAGAACCAAAGAATATGAGATGATGAATAAATTTGTGACTATCTCAGCAAGGTTGATGAACTTATACATGAGATTAAAGGTCTTGGAATGAAGATTAATGAATCTGATGCTTGTGATAAAATATTGAGAACTCTTCCAAAAAGGTATAGTGAAAAGGTCTCTGCTATAGAAACATCAATTGATAGTGATGGTCTAACAAGAAATGAGTTGCTTGGCATGCTCACAACTTTTGAGATAAGAACAAAAGATCCTATTCCTATGAAAGAAGTTGCATTCAAAGTGAACAAAAAGATAAATGGTATGAATTCATAATCAAGCAATGAGTCTTCCAGTGATGAAGAAGCAAATTATGGCAGAAGAGATAAAAGCTCCAGAAGACCCATCGATCTAAGATCTGTTAAGTGTTTTAATTGTGGAAATTATGGACATTATGCAACAAAGTGTAAATACCCAAAGAGCAACAATGATGAAGAAAAATGGGATCACAGGTACAGGGAATCAAAAAGACACAGATACCAGAAGAAAAGCAAGGATGGACAAAAAAAACAAGGAAATAATTTCTTCCAAAGGGGAAAGAGAAGCTACTATGTGGATAATGCAAGTAAGTACTCAAATGATAGTGATGCTAGTTTTTCAGAAAGTAATAGAGATGACATCCTATTTATGGTTGAAGAGAAAGATCCAGTTAAGAAAAGGACTCCAGTTATTCTCAAGTGTTTTACATGTGGTAAATTTTGACATCTTGAAGATGATTGTTCAATGGATGGTTATAGTTTCAGTGATGATGGTTTTGAAGATACACTTGATAGACTAGATGAAAATATTCTTATGGAATTAGAAGAAGAAGTGAGCGATCCTATAGAAGACAAGACAAAAGAAATAAATGATATGAACAAAGGCAAAAAAATAGAGGATTATTCATCAGAGAATGGTTACGATCTCAAGGAAGAACTTATCTATGCCCTTGACACTGTAAAGAAGGTAAGAAAGCAACACTCTAAGCTTGAAAGTCAATTTCAATAATGTGATGAAGAAATATTATTGCTCATAGAGGATTTAGAAAAATCAAAGGCTAAGTCAAGCAAGTTCAAATATAAGTTAGAAGCAAAGATCTTGGAATGTGAGAAGCTAGTAGAATAAGTGGCTCTACTAAAGGAAGATGTAGAAGATTCCAAGAATAAGTTATACATGTATGTAAACACTACAAAGAGTGTGGATAAAATAGTCAAGATACAAAGAAAAGCAACAAACAAGACAAGCCTTGGTTCTAAATAGGTTTAAAAGAAAAGGAAAGAAGAGTCTACTTCCAGTATTAAAGAAGAAGAAAATTCAGAAGAAGATACATCAGAAGAAGACAATGTAAGTGGGAGTGAGACATTAGAGGATGAGTTGGACAACAAAGAGTTCAGAAAAGATACGAACAATGCATAGAGAAGATACATATGGAACAAAAATCAGAACAGGAGACCAATGAGGTCAAGACAAGGAAGCTTGAATGGCAGATGTTTTTCATGTCACAAGTTTGGGCACATGGCTTCACAGTGCAGGGCACATGAAAGACAGGAATATGGAAAAGGACAAATTTTCCAAGGGTATTGCTATTCATGTAATGAGTTTGGTCACAAGGTAAAAAATTGCAATATTCATGACAGAAGAGGATATGAATTCACTAGTAGAAATCCTGAGACAGTTGCACCTCCAAGGAATAATAACGTGAAGTGTTATAAGTGCAATAATGGTCACACAACAAGATGGTGTAGAGAAAATATTCCAGAAATAGACATGAACAGAAACATGAATATGAACAAGAACATGAATATGAATAGGAAAATAAACATGAACAGGAACAGGAGCATGGATGAGAATAGGAACAAGAACATGAACAGGAACATGGATGAGAACAATAACATGAACAAGAACGTGAATTATGACAAGAATAGGGATGATGACATGAAAATAAACAATTAGAGGATTCAAAAAACTCAAAAAAGAAGGGAAAAATATAAAGGTAAAGAACAGTGATTTCAGGGAGTAGAAATACTCCTACCCTAGAATTAACCACCTCATTTTGAGGTGGGGTAGGGGACTAAGCTAAGAGGCTCATTCTTAACCCCGATCCCCAAAGGTGACCCTTTGCCATTGATGTCAAAGGGGGAGAGATTTGTGTATATTGGGGAGATATTTGATATAGGAAGAGATTTGATATTTGAGAGAGCATTGAGCCAGGGGGAGTAGAAGAAAAATAAAGGTAAGTTTTTAGTAAAAGGATATGGATTACCATCAATGACAAAGGGGGAGATTGTTGGACATTTTGAGTCCCTAAGTCAAAGTTGTCATTGATGTCACCATTGATGCCACCATATGGAGTCATAATTAATACCAAATATTTTAGCAGGAAATAAAGGTGACAAAGATGGTCATTTGATATTCAAAAAGAAGTCATAAGTTCAAGTGAAACAGTGCAAAAGATAGAAGTTAAAAATGAGTTATAATATTTATTTTATAAATTATTTAAATTCAAGATGAATTTAAATTTTATAAATAAATACTTTATCAAAGGTGAAATATTATAATGGTTAGAAGTGCCAAGGTGAAAACCCAAAATAAAATATTTTTAATTTTCATTACAGTATTTTATAATGCAAAAGTGGGTTTATAAAGTCTAAAAATATCTTAATAAACCCAAAGGTTGGGTTTAAAGGTTTAAGACCAAATAATATTTTAATAAATCCAAACGTTGGATTTAAAGTTTTTAAACAAGGTAAAGTTTATTTCCATCAACGTCATAGAAGCCAAAGGGAAGCACCGACATTTTTGATTTAGTGGAGATACATATAAATACCATGCCCAAAGTTGATTTCCGAATAATCCTTGCTTGAACTAGAAAGAGAAAGCATACGAATGAAATGTAGAGCCCGTGAGATAGAATTGTAAAATTAGTGTTTGACTTCACGACAAAAGGAAACAAAAGCAAGCACGTTGATTAGTTGGAAGCCAACAAAGCACCTTGGCCTAGTGGCAAGTGGGATTCAAACTTACGTTTTGGTGTGCATGGTGGATAGTGTTCAAATCCCGCAAAATATTTTGGTGGATGTGTTGAAGGCGCAAATTTTTAGGCGCATAGGTTTTGTAAGGCAAGGAAGAGGTGTTGAAGCACGTGGTGCTTCTTCCTTCCCAATGAGCTTGTAGCTCGTGTGGTGGTTTGTGCCACGGGCAAAGACGTTTGTGTGGGCTATGTTGAGAGTTCGAAATTCTCCAAAGGCAAAGGTACATTTTTATGTTTTATTTTAATCAATGCCTAAGTTGGAGGTATAAGGAATTTTGTGGTTGAAGTCTTTGCATTGTGATAAATATTGGTAGTTGAGAAATACCATTAGGAGTTATAAGGAGAATTTTATTTTTATTTTCAAGTCTTAAATTTTGCTATTATGGAATATTGAAAGGTTAAGACTTTGTGGGTTGTATGTAATTTTGGATAAAGGGTTTTGTGATTATTGTGAGGATATTGCTTATTGTTTAAGTTGGAGTGATAAAGTGTAATTGTGATATTATTTTTGTGATATAAAAATTATCCTCTAACCCTTATTGAGTTTGTCAAAGAAGCAATTGTGAGTGTGGCAGATTTGTAAGGGCAACTACTCTTCAATAAAAGGTATGGGAAAAATCCTTCTTTGTTGAGTTAGATTATTGGCTTGATTGAAAATTAAGTTTGGAGTGAAAAGGATTTGATTAGGGTTTCCTTTTCAAAAGTGGTTGAGTTAATGCTTCAAGATTTTTTGGATTGAGAGTTGTGATTAACCTTGTTTGATAAGCGTTATTGTTTATACCATTAGTTGAGTGAAGTACTTTGATTTTTAAAAAACACAAGCTTATACTGAGAGGGGGGGGTGAACAGTATAAGACAACTTTTAATTTTATCTATCAATGCAGCTTTCAAACCATTAACATGCAGAATAAAGATAGCAGTAATAACAATAGCAAAACAATGCACAAAATGCAATCCACAAAGAGACACAGCAATTTACGTGGTTCACCCAAGGTGGGCTACTCCACCGATATAACTTTTCTTCTAAAATTTGTATCAAAGTCCTCTGGGAATATTTCTCGATTACAATGTTTATGAGCCTCAGCTCAAAGGAGACACCTTCCCATAATTCTGCTTTGGCTGGTGATCCTATAGAAAACCTCTACCTCCTCTGCCCTTAGCAAGTGGAATTCTGTCCACAAAAGACACCTGTCTTCCCTGCTCTGGCTGGAGATCTCTGTCCTCAATTCTATCACAACAAAGCTGGTCCTCTTCTCTGCACCAAACACAGTCCTTCGGTCTGGCATAATACTGTCCTCTTCCTCTGTTCTTTTCTGCACTTGGTTGAAACCAATGTTTTACTATTTGTGCAAATACAGCAGTTCTCGATCAAAAACACAGTAGCACAGATTTTGCGTATTCTGCGTATACATAGCAATACAGTCTTCGCAAAAATACAGCAACACTATCTTTGCAAATACAGCAACACTTCCTTTGCACTCTTTTCCTAAATCACGATAGCACTATCTTCGTAACCTCTGTCTAAATACAGCAAACGCTCAGGCTTCTACTTATGCACTTCTGCGATCGATCTTCTCCCCACACTCTCTCTGCATAATTCGCACTTTGAACGCACACGATAATCAATGATAAAACTAATAAAACATCCCTCCTTTTATAGAGTAAGATACATGGTCATTACATCCAAAATTAGTCGGCTGTTATAATTCCACTACATCGACTGCATAACCCTGTGCTGCGTTGGCCCAGATTTTAACTTTGTTGGCTCAAAGTTAACTCTGTCCTCAACCACCTCCCTGTAGCTTCTGGCGCGAAACTTCAACATGTCGCGATATCGAGACACCTTTTCCTGCCATACACCTTCTATAGCTTGTTGTAGCGATAGCACGACGCTTTTTCTTTTGACTGCTTCCTTTGCTCTTTTGTCACAAAATCATGACACTTTTGCCTTTCGCTGATGTCATCTCACTTCTGTCACGAAATCACGACACTTTAGACTTCAAAGCCTTCTTCTCTGCTTCTATCATGAAATCGTGACACCTTTGCCTCTCGCTGACGTCATCAGCAACTCTGTCACGAAATTGTGACACTTTAGACTTCAAAGCCTTCTTCTCCACTTTTGATGGCTCAAAGTTAACTCTGTCCTCAACCGCCTCCCTGTAGCTTCTGGCGTGAAACTTCAACATGTCGTGATATCATGACACCTTTGCCTGCCGTACACCTTCTATATCTTGTTGTAGCGATATCGCGACGCTTTTGCTTTTGACTGCTTCCTTTGCTCTTCTGTCGTGAAATCGTGACATTTTTGCCTTTCGCTGACGTCATCTCACTTCTATCGTGAAATCACGACGCTTTAGACTTCAAAGCCTTCTTCTCCGCTTCTGTCACGAAATCGTGACACCTTTGCCTCTCGCTGACGTCATCAGCAACTCTGTCGCGAAATCGTGACACTTTAGACTTCAAAGCCTTCTTCTTCGCTTCTGTCGCGAAATTGTGACACCTTTGCCTCTTGCTGACATCATCTGTACTTCTGTCATGAAATCATGACACTTCTTGCTACTTCAACCTTTTCTTGGTTTGCTCCAACGAAAATGGAACATGTCATGAAATCGCGACGCTTTCGCTGCCTTAAGCTCTTTTCTCCCAACTGCTCGTGAAACTGGAACATGTCACAAAATCGTGATGCTTTCACTGCTTTAAGCACTTTTCTACCATATGCCTATGAAACTGGAACATGTCACGAAATCGCGACGCTTTCGTTGCCTTAAGCACTTTTCTCCCAACTGCTCGTGAAACTGGAACATGTCACGAAATCGTGATGCTTTCACCAACTGCAAGCTACCAACTCAACCTGTCGTGAAATCGTGACACTTTCTGCATCCGTACAACTTCATTGAAACTTGTCGTGAAATCGTGACACTTTCTGCAACTCAAAACTGCCAACTCAACTTGTCGCGAAATCGTGACACTTCCTGTAACTCAACACTGCCAACATAGCTTGTCGCGAAATCACGACAGTTTTGCCTGAACTTTCTCTCTCCTCAAACATGTCACGAAATCACAATAGTTTTTTCTACTTCATCTCTGCCTTCCAGCATGTCACGAAATCGTGACAGTTTTGCCAAAACTTTCTCTCTCCTAAAACATGTCGCGAAATCACGACAATTTTTCCAGCCGCCTGCAAACTTTTTCTAACTTTTCTTTTTCTTGATCTTTTGCAACTGGGCTACTATGATTTACTTGGAGACTTACTGAACAACTAAAACCTTCATCAAAACACATACTTAGACATAAAAACAAATTGCTCCAAGAACTCCTTGACATCAAAGACAACAACTACTAAGAGCTCCTTGACATCAATGACAACAACTAAACTTAGG
This sequence comes from Wollemia nobilis, assembly GCA_028583015.1. Classification (NCBI taxonomy): domain Eukaryota; kingdom Viridiplantae; phylum Streptophyta; class Pinopsida; order Araucariales; family Araucariaceae; genus Wollemia; species Wollemia nobilis. Next base: position 334,645 of record JAQPPZ010003168.1, on the reverse strand, counting down.
CAAAGGCAATGTACTCAAGGTACCCAAAATTGCCAACAATCTCCCCCTTTGTCATTGATGGCAACCCTTTACTAAAATCACATCTTCAAGAGCCAAAACTGAAAGCAATCTCTTTGAAGTTTTGCTCCCCCTGACTTGAAGCTTTCCTCTTCACTTGAAGCTCTCCCCCTTACTCATATCTCTCCCCCTTACTCAAATCTCTCCCCCTTTGTCATCAATGGCAAAGGGTCACCTTTGGGGCTTGGGACTAAGAATGAGTCTCTTAGATTAGTCCCTCCCCCACCCCCTAATGAGGTGATCTTAAAACAGAGTTGGGAGTGAAACTCCCATTAGACACTCATCATCATCAGTGTCTACAATTTCTTTGCCGGGCCTTTTCTTGAGCTCTTTGTTAATGTTTGTGTTCTTGGCACTTTTCTTGTTCTTGTTCTCATCTCTTTTCTTGTCCACACCTTGATCCTTGGACCTGTTTATGCCACTTTTTTTGTTCCTGTACCTTGGAAGATCAGCTCTGCACTTTCTGGCTTAGTGACCTGTATTGTTGCACTTGTAACAAACAACATTATTTCTTTCAGGCATAACTATTCTTTGAATCCACCTATTCTGACTAACCCGGTTCCTGTTATTTGAATTACAAAAAATTGCCTTGTGCCTGAACTAATTACAAGAGTAGCTATACCCTTGAAATAAATTATGACTTCTAAAATTATTGTTAACCCTCTTCATTTGAGACATGCAATGTGCAGCCATGTGTCCAAACCTGTAACACGCAAAACATTTGCCGAAAAATATTCTTTTAATTGATCTCTTGGGTCCTGAGAACTTTTGTTTCACATTCAGAAATCTATTTTTTGTTTCTGCGCATTCATCACTCACAGAATCATGATCTGAAGTACTTTCTTCATCAGAACTTTCTTCTTTTTGAAATCTCTTGCTATATTCCCCTACCTATTTCTTGTGCGGCTCAACAAAACCGAGACCTATTTTATCTGTTGGATTTCTTTGATTTTTGATGAGAGACTTGACCTTCTTGGAGCTATCCTGAAATCTGTAGAGTTTATCCTTGTAATATTTATTTTCTTCTTTCAAAGAAACCATTTTTTGCTCTAACTCATTATACTCAAGAATCTTAGACTCTAACTCATCCTTGAGTTCCTATGTTTTGGCTATAGAGAAGTCGAGACTTTCTATAAGATCGTCTCTCTCCATACAACATTCATATAACTTAACCTTGAGTTTATCATTCTTCTTTCTTTCCTTTTCCAAAACACTGAGAGCATTATTGAGTTCACATTCAAGATTCTCTATTTGATTGCACTTTGAATTATTAAGACCTTTTTTTGATTTCTTATTACTAGATGTGCTACCCTTTTCAAAAACCATACATGCATATTCCTTATAATTTTCTGAAGCATCCTCATACATACTAGCAACCAATTCATTATTTGTGCAATCATCCTCAAGGTGCCCAAAATTTCCACATCTAAAGCATTTCATGACCGTGAATTTATGTTTCGGTTCTTCTTCTTTTTCTGAAATGAACAACATCTCATTTTCATTATCACTGGAAGAGCTTTCACTATCGCTGCTAGAACACTTACTTACTTTGTACAAATAGAATCTCTTCTTATTCTTGTGTGAATACCTCTTTCCTTGATTGTTGTGTTCATCTTTGTTCTTTCTGTAATACCTATGCTTTTCAGAATCCTTGCTCTTAACATCCTGTATATCTTCATCACTTTCATGTTTGGAAACAGTACAGTCAGTAGCATAATGACCATACTTTCCACAGTTGAAACATCTTATATTTTTCTTGCTTTTGTGCTTTCTAGAGAATTTGCCTTTCTTGCTGTAATATGCTTCTTCCTCACTAGAAGACTCATCACTCTCTTGAATTTGTTTGCCTTTTGATTTCTTGGTAGCTTTGAAAGCTGCCTCTTTCTTTATATCAACATTTACTTGAGTTATCAGCTCAAAAGCTGCAAGAATACTATGGAGCTCATCCTTTTTCAACTTATCTAAATCTTTGGCTTCCTCAATAGCAGAAATTTTTTCACTAAATCTATTAGGAAGAGATCTTAAAATCTTATCACACACATCATTTTCAGCAAGTTCAAGACCTAAGTCTTTCATGGAGTTCACAATCTCATCCATCCGAAGCATGTAGTCACTAATATTTTCATCATCATTCATCTTGAGTTGTTCAAACATACCTTTAAAATGTCTCAATTTGGCCTTTCGAACATTTGCATCACTTGTATGAACAACCTGCAATTGTTTCCACATTTCACTAGTTGTCTTGCAGTGAATAACTTTGGTAAGATCAGCCTTCTGTAAACCTTTCAGAATTGCATTCATGGCTTTTGAGTTGTTGTGATGTAGGAGCCTGTCTTCTTTAATATAAGGACCATTTGCAGGAATGGTGTACCCATATTCAATAACTTCCCATACCTCATTACCAAGAGCCATTAGATAGACTTTTATTCTTGCACTCCATAGACCGAAATATGATCCATCAAGAATAGGTGCTGCATTGCCACCTGAGAAATCCATTGTGTTCTTAACCAGTTATTCCTTCCAGTTGTAAAACCTTTCCGAAGGAACCTGCTCTGATACCAATTGAAGAACACAAGCTTATACTGAGAGGGGGGGGTGAACAATATAAGACCACTTTTAACTTTATCTATCAATGCAGCTTTCAAACCATTAACATGCAAAATAAAGATAGCAGTAATAACAGTAGCAAAATAATGCACAAAATGCAATCCACAAAGAGACACAACAATTTACGTGGTTCACCCAAGGTGGGCTACTCCACGGATAAAACTTTTCTTCTAAAAGTTGTATCAAAGTCCTCTGGGAATCCTTCCCGATTACAATGTTTATGAGCCTCAACTCAAAGGAGACACCTTCCCATAATTCTACTTTGGCTAGTGATCCTCTAGAAAACCTCTACCTCCTCTGCCCGTAGCAAGTGGAATTCTATCCACAGAAGACACCTGTCTTCCCTGCTCTGGCTGGAGATCTCTGTCCTCAATTCTGTCATAGCAAAGCTGGTCCTCTTCTCTGCACCAAACAAAGTCCTTCATTCTGGCATAATACTGTCCTCTTCATCTGTTCTTTTCTGCACTTGGTTGAAACCAATGTTTTACTGTCTATGCAAATACAGTAGTTCTCGATCAAAAACACAGTAGCACAGATTTTGCGTATTCTGCATATACACAACAATACAGTCTTCAAAAAAATACAGCAGCACTATCTTCGCAAATACAACATCACTTCCTTTGCACTCTTTGCCTAAATCATGATAGCACTATCTTTGCAACCTCTGTCTAAATATAGAAGATGCTCAGGCTTCTACTTATGCACTTCTGTGATCGATATTCTCCCCGCACTCTCTCTGCGCAATTCGCACTTCGAACGCACACGATAATCGATGATAAAACTAATCAAACATCCCTCCTTTTATAGAGTAATATCCATGGTCATTACATCCAAACTTAGTCGGTTGTTATACTTCCACTGCATTGGCTGCATAACCCTATGTTGCATCGACCCAAATTTTAACTTTGTCGGCTCAAATTTAACTCTGTCCTCAACCGCCTCCCTATAGCTTTTGGCATGAAACTTCAACATGTCACGATATCGCAACACCTTTGCCTACCATACACCTTCTATAGCTTGCTGTAGCGATATCGCGACGCTTTTGCTTTTGACTACTTCCTTTGCTCTTCTGTCGTGAAATCGTGACACTTTTGCCTTTCGCTGACGACATCTCACTTCTATCACAAAATCATGACGCTTTAGACTTCAAAGCCTTCTTCTCCGCTTCTGTCACGAAATCGTGACACCTTTGCCTCTCGCTGATGTCATTAGAAACTCTATCGCAAAATCGTGACACTTTAGACTTCAAAGCCTTCTTCTCCGCTTCTGTCATGAAATCGTGACACCTTTGCCTCTTGCTGACGTCATCTGTACTTCTGTCGCAAAATCGTGACACTTCTTGCTACTTCAACCTTTTCTTGGTTTGCTCCAGCAAAAATGGAACATGTCACGAAATCATGACGCTTTTGCTGCCTTAAGCTCTTTTCTCCCAACTGCTCACGAAACTGGAACATGTCACGAAACCGCGACGCTATCACTGCTTTAAGTACTTTTTTGCCATATGCCCGCGAAACTGGAACATGTCGTGAAATCGCGACGCTTTCGCTGCCTTAAGCACTTTTCTCCCAACTGCTCGTGAAACTGGAACATGTCGTGAAATCGCGATGCTTTCACAAAATGCAAGCTGCCAACTCAACCTGTCGTGAAATCGTGACACTTTCTGCTTCCGTACAACTTCATTGAAACTTGTCACGAAATCGCGACACTTCCTGCAACTCAACACTGCCAACTCAACTTGTCGTGAAATCGTGACACTTCCTGTAACTCAACACTGCCAACTCAGCTTGTCGTGAAATCACAACAGTTTTGCCTGAACTTTCTCTCTCCTCAAACATGTCACGAAATTGTGACAGTTTTTCCTGCTTCGTCTCTGCCTTCCAAAGATGTCGCAAAATCACGACAGTTTTTCCCGAACTTTCTCTCTCCTAAAACATGTCGCGAAATCGTGACAGTTTTTCCAGCCGCCTGCAAACTTTTTCTAACTTATCTTTTTCTTGATCTTTTGCAACTGGGCTACTCTGATTTACTTGGAGACTTACTGACCAGCTAAAACCTTCATCAAAACACATACTTAGACATAAAAAAAAATTGCTCCAAGAACTCCTTGACATCAAAGACAACAACAACTAAACTTAGGCAAAGGCAATGTACTCAAGGTACTCAAAATTGCCAACAATTTTATGCCTTAAGGCTTTCTGAATTGAGACTTGTGATTAAAACCTTTTTTAGGGTTTCCTTTTCGAAAGTGGTTGAGTTAATGCTTCAAGGTTTTATGGATTGAGAGTTGTGATTAACCTTGTTTGATAAGCATTATTGTTTAGACGATTGGTTGAGTGAAGTACTTTGAGTTTATGCTTTAAGGATTTCTGAATTGAGACTTGTGATTAAAACCTTATTTTATTAGCATTGTTGTTGAAGCAAATGGGTTATGCAAAGAACTTGAACTTGAGTTGAAAAAGAGCATGAGTATCATTGTTATGTGAGATCTGTGTTGAGCATTGCTGGAAACATTTTGAGTTGGGAGATACATGCTTGGACTAAGGTTTGTGAGAAATGGTTGTTTCTTGAAGTGATTGGTTGAGTAGAGTTAATTGAGCCTCGTCAAGTGGATGCATGTAGTGGTTGTTCAAGTTCCATAAAACAAACTATTGTATATTATGATTTGATTTAAAAAAGTGATTGAGTATTGAGTATAGAAAATATTGAGTCTCTAACAATTCTCTTTATGATTCTATGATATTGAGTTGAGAAAGTGATTGAGCATTAAGTATAGAACATATTGAGTCTCTAACAATTCTCTTTATGCTTCTATGAGATTGAGTTGAGAAAGTGATTGAGTATTGAGTATAGAACATATTGAGTCTCTAACAATTCTCTTTATGCTTTTATGAGATTGAGTTGAGAAAGTGATTGAGCATTGAGTATAGAACATATTGAGTCTCTAACAATTATCTTTATGATTCTATGAGATTAGATAAGTTTTGTGTGGACTTGTTAAGCTTATTTGAGGTAAGTATTTGATAAGGCTTGTGGACTTTTTTTGTGTGAGCATTTGTGTAAGCTTGCAATGCAGATTTGAGCAAGTCCTAGAGAGGATTATTGAACATATTTGGACAAGTTTTGTGTGAGCTTGTTCAGTAGATTTGGACAAGTTCTGAGTGGACCTGTTGAGTAGATTTGAGCAGGATCTATGTCGACCTATTGACCAGATTTGAGCAAGTTATGAGTTTTGAGCAGATTTGAGCAGGTTTTGAGTCGAAATGTTGAGCAGATTTGAGCAGGTTCTGAGTGGACCTATTGAACAGATTTGAGAAGGTTCTGAGTGGAACTATTGAGTATATTTGAGCAGGTTTTGAGTGGAATTTTTGAGAATATTTGAGTAGGTTTTGAGTGGACCTATTGAGCATATTTGAGAAGGTTCGAGTGAACCTATTGAGCAAAGCTTTGGAGGTGACAGAGTAGAGAGGACAAAGTCTCCAATGGATAGAGATCCATCAGCCAGGACATTGAGGATAGGTCTTCTAAGTGAGGTCAAGAGTCTTCAAGTGGAAAGAGATCCATAGTCAGTGTAGTGGAGGCAGTATATTCTAGAGGATCACCAACCAAAGCAGAGGAGAATGAGTTCTCTTGTGTATAGAGATCCACAAACCAAATTTAGGGGATCAACATCTCCTTTGGAGAGAGGTCCATAAAAATTGTAATTGGGAAGGATTTCCAAACTATTATTTGAGAAATATTTATAAAAAATATTTTCTCTATGGAGGTAGCTTACATTGGGTGAACCACGTTAAATATGTGTCTCTATTGTGTATGGTGTTTTATGCATTGCTTTGATTACTGCTATTGATACTACTATCTATACACTGCATAATATTGATTTGAAAAAAAGAGTAAAAAGTGGTCTTATACTGTTCACCCCCCTCTCAGTATAAGCTTGTGTTTTTCATTAAATGTTATCACAATTGATCTTTCTTTCAACTAAAAATTATGAGTATTTCCTTATAAAACTTTAGATTCAATTGTCTCCATGGATTCCTATTAAGCATCATGTTTGAATTGACATCTAGTTAATCATATAGGTTTTTACTCAAGTAATTCATCCATGTGAACGAGAGCTATGAAAATGGTGTCAAGGAACCTATTCCTTCATAAATCAAATATGTCACCTATTCTTTCTTCTTTTCTCACATGTTCAATGTGAAATTTATTTTTGTATGCAATTCATTCTTCTATGTTTAGTGTGAGATATGTCTTAATGTAATTATTTGTTTTATGTTTAATTCCTTGTTTCCTTATGTGAGATGAATTTGTATGTGCTTAGTATGAAATTTGTAATGCTATAGTTCTTAGTGGTTTGAATGAATAGTGTTTCTTCCTTCAAAAGACTATTTTTCAATATTCACACCACATTCTATCACAAACATCATGAAATCTCTTTTATATGTGTCTCTTTTCATGGAGTTCTTACTCCTATTTTTGTAAATAGGTTCCTTCCTTTGTGAATATTCTTCACATGGCCTCCCAAGATTTTAATGTTTTCTAAAAATAAGCTAAATTTCTAGTTCCAACTGAAATTCATGAGGCTTCAATTCTTTGGATGTTCTTGATTTTATTTTTAGAGGTCAATTTAGCTTATTCTATTTTATCTCTTTTATCAATATATCATATTGCTTATCATTGTCATAGGGTTATTCCATTTTGTATACTATTCATTCCAATCCTCATTCTAGTTGGAATATTTTTATTATTTTATGAAAGCAAATAGTTCTCTTATTATTTCTATTGCTTCTCTATTCATATGTTGAAGTGACTTTTAAAATATTATTTGTTAGATTCTTTGCTCCTTTTCATCTATGCAATATATTTAATAAGCTTAAGCTTCTTTCTATGTCTTAACACATTCTCTTGGAATGTTTATATTGTTGTAAATGGTTTTGATGGGATATAATTTTATGAGCCCTCTATAGTTTTTCCATCTTATTTTTTAATGCTTTTCAAATGGATTTTAGTGGGCTATTTTTATGAGTCTTCTATATTTATTTAATCTTCTTTTCAATTCCATTCAAATTGGATTTCTTTGTAATTTTTAAAAGGAGCTTCTATTCCTTTATTTTCTTATAACCTTCAAAGGAGCTTCGAGTGGTTTCCTCCCTTTCCATTTTGAAATGATAATTATTTAGGGGAATCTTATGTCCCTCTTATTTTCTTACTTAAATATACCTTTTAGACTTAAGACTTTTGTTCTTGGAAGGGATTGAAACCCTTTTTGACACTTGAAGGCTTTTTTATTTAGAAGAGGTTTTTAACCCTAAAAGTTCTTGAATGTGTCATGGGATTTTCCTTCACCATTACCATCTTTTATAGGGTAATTTTACCCTTGAAACTTCTTATCTCAAACTTGAAAATTTTCACAAATAGAGTGCACTTTGTATTTGTTAATGTCAAATATTTGAGGAGGATTTGAATGAGAATTATTTCTTTAGTATACTTGCTCTAATACCACATGTTAGATATTAATGCTTTGAATGAATGTGATATAGAAATGAATGGTATTTAAGTACATAGGATACCTATTTCAGGTTTAACAAATCCTCAAACAAACATGCAACTATCTTGTCCTACACTATATGCATATACCTTGTGGGGGATGTTTATTCCACTTGAATACTCACATGTTATATGATGTAAAAACTCCTAGCATTACCCCCTTATTAAATCATAGTAAAAATCTCTATTTTATTATGATAGAAGAATAATTTTTGGGGTGGTGTTCGAATTTGAGATATAATTAGGAGTATCAGGATCATGCACTCTAAATAAATTTATTAAAAATTACTTAATCAATGATTATAACATTCAATTTTTGAAGTATTTCATCTTCTATATGGAGGATATTCATTAAATACATCAATTATTGATGAGATCAAATATTTTCTTACCATATAGACTTGTTCCTAGATCTTGTGTTGATCAAAATATTCTACTATGGTGAGATCAATTTCTTGTTGTATTTTATTCTTTGTGATGCACTCATCCAATTAATTAATATTTTTCTTGTGATATGTAATATATTCATGCTTTATTTATTTTTTGGTTTTATGTATTATCCTACATCCTATGTTGATCATCAAATTGACTAGTTATCAATAATTATTTTGTCTTGTCATATCTTTTGTGTGAACTAGTTTCCATTTTTTATTGTCTTTCTATGTAGTGAAATCAATCATATTCTACTTATTCTTGGTATTTTTTATATGAAGAAGATATTTTTTTGTGAAGTGCAATGTATTTACACTTTTATTGAAGAATTATTGATGGCTAAATATTAAATACTTCTTGTAATACTTCTTCATTTTATTTTTTATCTTCTAATTTGAAAATTTCTTTTGATGTTGAAGAATCATAGTTTGAGTGTAAATCATCACTTTTAGGTTCTTGATTCTTTATGTTCTTGGTTGTGTTGTACCAAAAATAACTAGATGATTTAAATTCATCCAAGTTTATTGGCCTTCTATGTGTTTGTGTTCATGCCAAACATTATTGTTTTATCTTATCTTAGCTTGTGCAAAAAACACATTTTATTCTTCTTCTTCTTCTTCTTATTCTTATCAAACTTCTTCTTTTTCTTCCTTGACTTGATTCTCTTTGACAATATTACTTTTATGCAAATTTTTCTAATTTTTATTTTGTTGTTCTAAAGATGTCCTTTATTGATGTTGGTTCATCTCTAATGAAGAGGATTCATTCTTGAATGGATTTTGCCAACATTCATTCATGGTGTGTCTATTTCTGCCACAATATTCAAATGTATTTTGTATGTTGAAAGTATTGGTAATTATACCAAATTATATCATAAATAAATTTCACGAAGATTAAATATCTCTCATATAAAATTACATCCACAAGTAACACAAGTATTGCACAATACGAAACTTCATTATTACATTCATAAACTATAAAATATTTCCTAGAAATTTAAATTGCATGGAGCTTTATCTCCAATATATCATTATATTCATGATTTTTGATCTCCTCTAACTCATGGGTATGCAAACTTTCACATACAAAACAACTCTCATGATTACATAACCTCCCACTTTACATCTTAACACATTTTTATGACTCCTTCTCTTCCAAACTTGACACCTATCACCTATGACTCTTCACTTCTACTCTTGACTCATTTCACTTACATTTTCACACTTGCATAATTGAAATTTACTTTAGACACCTATAAAATACTCTCTAAAATAATATTTACAATAACACTCAATGCTACTCAAGGCACCAAATAATGTAATATCTCTAACATCCCATTATATTACATTACTTGGTATGACAATTTTTTGATGTACATATATGGATATAAAATATCTTATACTTGTTTCGTCCAAGCATTTTTATAAAAATATTTGCTAGCTAATCTTTAGTAGGGACATATTTAATATAAATATGATGGTACAAACTATGATCTCTAATAAAGTGACATTGAGCTTAAATATATTTTATTCACTCATGAATCAAAGAATTTTTGACTAATTTGAGAACTTGATTATCACAATTTTGTATTGTAGTAATATTTATGATTCCATATCTAATCAAATGTATTGTAACCAAAGTGCTTCACATACTACATCTATTAGTGTGCAATATTTTTCTTCTCTTGATGAAAGGGCCACTACATGTTTCTTACTATACCAACAAATAGATCTTGATCCAAGATGAATTACATATCTTGATGTTGATTTTCTATCATCTATAGATCTAATGTAGTCATAATATAAATATCCATGTATGTAAAAATTGTCATTTCTCTTACATTTTGTGGTTTTGTTGATGTATTATAGTATTATCTTTGTAGATTTCCAATGAATTTCCCTAGGCTCTAATATAAACCAAAAGAGATAATTTACAACAAAATAATATCAAGTCTAGTATTTGTAAAATATATAAGACTTCCAAATAGTTGTTGATACATAGTAGTAGAAACTAGTTGTGATTTATCATATCGTGATAGTTATAATCCTTGCTCCATAGGAGTATATTTATGTTCACATTTTGTCATTCGATATTTTCAAGTAATGATTTTGCATACTTTGTCCAATTTACGATGTTATTGTCTCTTTGACAAATTTCTAAACCAAGATAATACTGTAGAAGTCCTAGATTTGTCATTTCAAAGTACTTTTCTAGATCATTTTTAACCTCATCTATTAGACTCTAAATTTCCTAAGATTACTATATCCTCAATATATACCACAATAATCATTCTCTTTAACCCAACCTAGTTTGTGTAAAGATTTGAATCTGATGCACTCCTTTTGAAATTGTGTCATAGTAGATGATCATTAATCTTAATGTACCATGCTCTTAGTGCTTGTTTTAATCCATATGACATTTTTTTAAAGTTGTAGACCTTTTTTTTATCCTTTGATAAAAATTCCTTTTGTATGAGTCATATATACCCCTCTTTATGATATCTATTAAGAAATGTGCTCTTAACATCCATTTGATGTAGTTTCCACCCATGTTGTGTTGCTAATGCACAAACTATATGAATAGTAGTCATTCTTGTTGTAGGTGCAAAGGTTTCTTTATAGTCAATTAATTCCCTTTGAGTGTAACACTTTGCAACTACTTGTGCATTTTATTTATCAAGAGAATCATTTACTTTGTATTTTATCTTATAGACCCATTTACAACATACTACTTTATTTTCTTGTGGTAGATCAACTAGATCCCATGTTTTATTCTTCATCAATGCTACATATTTTTATTTCATGGATATTTTTCATTATGGTTGTCTTATAGTAGAGTATGTAGTTTCAGGTTCTACTACTAAAATCATTAATCCCATATTTTTTCTTGTCATGCAGTGAGTTTGAGGTCTCATAGTGGTAATATCTAGCATTTGTTCTAGCTTTAAGTAATTAAGAGTATTTATATACCATTTTATTATTTTATTTATACTGACATTATTAATTTTGAGTTTTCAAATAGTTCATTAAATACTTAGGATTCTAATTATTCACTTGAAGAATTTTCTTCATGTGATAAAATATTCATAATAAGACTTGTATTGACCTTTGGATTTTCAACAAGGGTTTTGTTTCCTTCATCAAAAACCACATCTCTACTCACATAAATTTTATTTATGATTGGATCAATTATTCTATATCCTTTTGAATCATCATCATAGCCAAGAAATACCACACATTTTATTTTTTATCTTTATTTTTTTGCTTTGGGATGTGCACATATGCCATACATCCAAAAAATCTTAAATGTTCTATAGAAGGTTTTCATCTTGACCAAGTTTATTAAGGAGTAATATTTTTAAGTATACTTGTGGGTGATCCATTTTGTATATATAATGAAATTTAATAGCTTTTGCCTAATATTGCCAATCAAGATGTGCTTCTTTCAGCATGCAATGTATCATTTCCATAATGAAATGATTCCTTCTTTCTACTATACCATTTTATTTGGTGAATAAGTTTAGTGAATTATATTTTTATACCAAATGGTCTTAGAAATTATTCATATTATTTTGATTAAAATTTACCATCTCTATCTAAGCAAATATTCTTGATTGATCTTCGTATTTATGTTTTTGCTAGTTGCTTTAATTGTTTAAAGCAACTAAAATAATCATATTTAAGTTTTAAAAAATATACCCATATTTTCCTATAATAGTCATCAAACAATAGCTAAATATATCTATGTCCTCCAATACTAGTAGTTTTTAGTGGTCCATATAAATCTATATATGCTAATTCTAGTGGTTCCTGAGTTCTATATTCACTTAACTCAAAAGGTGTTCTACATTGTTTTTTCTCAAGGTATTCTAGAAAAATGGTATATTCCCATGTTAATTTAGGTAATCCTTCCACCATTTGATATTTACTCATTTCATTCAAAGAGGATGCTCTTATATATCCTATCATTTTATGTCAAAGTTTTTTTGTTTCTAATGGTCTACTAAGAGCAAGTAGACCATTTGTGTAGGAACCAAATGCTATGTGTTTTTCTCATTTAGTAATAATATATTTTTTTGTTTTCAATAATTTTGAATTCAACCACTAAATTTTGATTTATCATTTGAGATACCAATATATATTAGCAGTTAATCCTGACACATATATCACATTTTTAATTATATATTTTGCATCAAATAAATTGATTAATACATCTCCTTATCCTTTGACATCATATGTCCTATCATTTGCTATAGAGACTAGTTTCTCATATTTTTATTGAAAAGTATTAAACCATTATTTTATTTATAGTCTTATGTTTGCTTACCCCTGAGTCAATATACCAATAACTTGAATTTATACCATATTTTTCTTTGAATATTGTCATGACTTATTCAATATTCCCAATTCTTATAACTCCTAAATTTTAATTTCAAATTCTTCCATCAAACAATATCTTTCCTAAATTAATTAATTTCTTCAATTAATATTCACTTATTTCTCCAATCAACCTTCAAATCATAAAATAGTTCTTCAATTTCATTATACCTCCACTCCTTAAATATAAATATCTTTGTATTAGGTGGAATTAAACTTTATTTGGTGGTAAATATGGTTGGAGAGAAATGATAGATTTTTAGAGAAATTTTTTCATCCTTGCATGAAATCTAGTAGGTCATTTGGAGAAAAGTAATGGAAACTATGGCAGTGTATAATAAAGACGAAATTCAGGTTGATATAGGGATGATGGATAAATATGTTGAAGTGTAGGAGGGACAAGATAAATATAGTTGAAAAACACCCTCGAAAGACTAGATTAAAATTAAAAGTGATGAAGCTGCAAAATGTAATTTGGGTAGATCTAGAATTAGAGTGGTATATAGAAATCATGTTGGGACAGTGCTCTATTGGGAGTTGTAAGGACTATGTAGGACCATGAACAATGAAGTAGAATCATTAGCTATCAAATTTTATTTTTTTTGGGCATTAATACAAGGTTATAGGAGGATAATCATATAATCTAATTCTCAAATCTTAGTAGGAGCTCTAGATTGCATGAGGAACTTTGCTTTGGAGACATGAAGGTTGACGATTCTTGTCACCCAAATTAAGGAGATGTGGAGGAAATTGGATGATTTGATTTCAATTTATATGGGTAGAGCTAAAAATAAAGTGGTAGACTTCTTGGCTAAGATGGGTATCGAGAACGAGGTAGGATTTTAGTGGTACAATGGCATGGCTATTGAGGATGAGAGGTTTAAGTAGGTTGATGAGTAAATATAGTGTTTGGCTAATTTAGACAACCATTACAAATATATGGTTTAGAATATTTGGCTCAATGTAGATCTCTTTTTAGTGTTGTACTCAAAAGTGGCTAGTTCATAGGATCTTGGGTTTTAGAGTTATGGAACTTTTTTGAAAATTTATAAGGAGGAAATAGGTTCTATTGGTACCTAAGGCTAGGAGGAGTCTTGTCATAACATTTAAATAAGTTTTAATATAATTTTTTCAATTTATTTTTCAAAAACAAAATCCATGAAGATTATGCAGATGGTCAAAATACTCATAAGTATAGAGGAATTGGTAATCGATATAGTGTAAAGGAGAGGATATCACAACATAAAGAATTCTCCTTGACAACAAGAGGAATATACAAGAATCATTTATAGGATATATAGTTAGTTTTAGTTATATCTGGTGATAGATGTATTTATTTATTTATTTTAAATTAAAAATAATATAAACATTTAAAAAAGGTTTGGGTGGAAAAGAACATGCCCACAAAAGCAGCATAGTATGCAAGAAACAAACATAGTTGGTCACTCAAAGTGAATTTAAGAAAAACATATAGCCTTTAGTATTTCATATGCATGTTACTCCATTAGGGCCAATGACAACCCCCACCTATCATATTTAGTGGGGAAAGTAGGCTTAGTTTCCCATGTAGATCCAAATGTTGTACTCTCCTAAAATTTAATAATGAAGCCAGTAGTAATTATACGAGTGTCTAACATATCACCCCACCCTACCACTATATTCAAAGTATAAGTAGGCATGATCCAAGCAACATCATTCCTAATAGTTTAGAGAACATGGTGTCTCAAGTGGCACCCAACTAACAGTACATGGAGTATTCTCCCAATAGTTGATAAGAGTTTCCAGGTGGGCAACCTCCATGGCCACTTTTTGGCTTGAACTAAGATCTACAATAATACATTAGAGAAACCTTTAACTTTTTTGGCATAAGAAAAAGTGATTGTTGGAGTATCCAATAAGAAAATGATATTATTTCTAGCTTTCCATAGTAAATGTAGAATTCCCACCCTAAATAAGTGCTAAGTTTCTAAGTAGGACTAGGAAGGTGAATGGGATATCCTAAAAGGATATGTTCCCAAGAAAACCAAGGGAGATGCAAGGTAGAAAAAAAGGAAAATATCCATGACCATGCATCTTGGATTTGATGCATGACCAAATATGTGAGTTATATATTTTAGGAGATAGCAGTGTAGGAAAAGGGAATTAGGGATGCCTAGGTGATTATTTCAAGTGCTAATGGAAAGAGCCTAAAATAAAAGGCTCTAGGCAAGAAATTTTTGTTTGGATTCTAGATACGGGATCTAGTCAGTCTGAAACTATGATGCCTATTCTACTTTTGATGAATGAAGACCCCAAAATAAGTTGAGAGTGTCAACCATAAGAAAATGGGATGAGAGTAAGGAATAACTAAACTTGGTTTTGTAGTTGTGTAGCGGAGTCTCATGTTGCCATTTCAAGTCTTTCCACCATGGTTTTTGAGGGGAATCACAAATTTTACAGTGTAGGTGAATTGGCATATGCTCCTTGTTTTTATTGTAGGTATTTTTGTTAGTGGTGGCAATTTTAAATTTGTACCATAAAATATCCCATGAAATCCAATCCCTAGTTTGATTATAAAAGAGGCCAATCACAAAGTGAATATCTTGTCTAAAATATTTGTGTATGTATGTAGGGAACCTTGGCTAGTGGTGAGCCTCGTATTGTGATTACTATGGACCACCAACTACATTGAAGTTCAATGGAATAACTCTTTTGGAGTGGTTTCCATCCCACTTAAGCCAAGGCTTAACAACCTCCTAGGTTTTCCAAATGCTTCTAATTACAAAGGAGCCTAAGATTTGGATTGGAATTAGTGCCACCAATAGGGAATGTAGATTCATTCCCTTCCAAACTTTAGAACCATTAGGTGAGCTAGTGGAAATTCAATGATAGACTAAAATCTTTGATGTCTCATCTCCTTTGAGGATCCTTATTATCCACTTGATGTAGAACACCATTCCTTGTCTCTAAAAATCTATTATACTAAGACCTCTTGAGGTTTTAGGAAGACAACAAAACTCCCAAGCTACTATGTGAAAAAAAAGGAGGCTAGGTATGAGTTGATCCTTAAGAAGTATCTAAAAATATTCTCTATATTTTTATACAACACTTGAGAAGGCATCCAACAAGATGAGTAATAAATATGCATAGCTAGTAGTATCTTGGAACAAACTTAAAACTTTCCCACCAAGGAACGTTGTTTGGAAGACCAATAGGAGAGCTGGATTTTGGCTCTCAAAAGCACATGATTCCAAAGAATTGTTGGCAAGTTATAAAATGAAAATGATATGCCAAATAATTTAAAAATTTTCCTAGCTTGAATCCATTGCCAATTATATTATAGTAACCATGGAGGTGTTGGCATTACTGCCCATCTAGAGAATTTTGTTTTGCTCCATTATATATTGGAACTTAAGGCTAAATAAAAGATATATAAACATATTAAAGCTTGCTAGAGAGATTATTCCTCCTCTAAGAGGGTAAGGAAGAAATTGTCTATAAAATATCCATTGATGAGTTGAACATTATTTTATGGGAGCAAAATCCCATGGACAAGCCCTTGGGCTGCCTTGTAGTCAAGAAGATAACCAAAGCCTTTGGTTGTAAGAATGTGTTGGGAGGGGGCTACAGGGAATACCTAACAAATGTACTAGAACAAACCAAAGCTCTTTGATTGGGTGTGATTGATAGTAAGCACCATAGAGACATTAGAGAATAGGATACTGATTGCCTGAGTGAATTGTTTCTTGAATCCTAAAACTTTAAGTATGGCTAATATAAAATATCATTATATCCTAACATAGGCATTTACATAGTTAGTTTTGACGAAAATGGTTAATTGATTGGTCTAGTGATCCCACTCCATGTCCCCTAAACAACAAGTGCATTGTCTAGGATATATTAGCCATAGATAAAACTTATGTACTTAGGTTGGTAATGACTAGGAGAAAAGATCTAAGTCAAAGGGTGAGGGTCTTGACAATGATATTGTAAGAAACATTCAAGAAAGTAATGTAAAACTAATTTGTGATAACATCTGAGTCACCCAATTTTTAAATGAATTTAATATTACCCTGGTTGATAATTGGCCCAAGAGACCTTGTAGCAAAGATTTCTTAATACACCCTTACGAGGTCAAACCCAACTATCTCCTAGAGAGACTTATAAAAATCACATGGAAAGTCATCAATCCCTAAAGCTTTATCATTGACCATGTGTGACAGGGCCCCATAGAGCTCATCAAGAGTGAGGTTTCTATCATAGAGGGAGTATCAAGATTTTGATAACTTGTGTGGGACCATTGCCAAGTATTCCTACAATACTTATCCTCTATGAGGAGAGACGTTGAAAGTCAAAACCCTATCTGTAATGATAGGTGGAGACCTATATGATGTGAGTAATGGAAGTGAGGTACTTGTCACTATCTTGAAGGGCTTCGAGATGCACAAATCTATTGGATAGATGAAGATAAAAAAAATCCTTCTTCACCCTATCTCTTACTTTGAGCCAATGGAGATGAGCTTTTAATTGGGCTCCTCTTGCCTCATAGATTTCATAGAGTTGGATCTAGCGGTAGATTTGAGCCAAGTGAATTTGCATGGCTAAATTGAAGGGGTCAACTTTGAGTCTTATGAATCCTATTGTAAATTCCTTCTACAAAACCACATCGACATGATGACAAAGTTGCATAAACTTCTAACCAAAATAATGTAAAAAAACGGTTATTCTTTGGATGGCAGAGTTCCACCAAATACTTCCTTCACCACTTTACCACTTGAATTTACATAGAACACATATGGAACCTTGTTAAGGTAGAAAGGGGTTTTGAAACGGTGGTGTTGATCTTGATCCTCTTAGAGCTTGAAAAGGATGGGTGAGTGATCAGATCAATCCATATTGAAGATAACAAAATTAAAATGTGTAAAGTGGTCATGACACACAAAAGAGAAAGTGACAACATAGCTCAATCTAGCCTTTTTAAAATCTCTATAAACTCCCAACTGAGAGTTGGACTAAGTGAACCACAATTAGTTATGGAAATCTGTCTAAGAGAAGTAGGAACTAGGTAGGAACTAGGGTCTGACAAACCCATTTTATTGTTGATGAAGTACGAGATGACTTGTTCTCCACCATACCACCACATGGAAATGTGCCCAATGTTATCAATTTGATACTGCACCATATTGAAATGACCACAAAAAAAAAGCCAAATGATTGGTGGAAGCGAGATGGCTACCAAATACCACAAATTACACCGATTGAAAGTGTTGTTTAAAACATAGACATTCACTATACCAAAAGAATGTCCACCCATTTATAAAAGAAGTCAGACTACATGGTTAGAAGACTCCACTCTCCATGAAATAACATGGATATATCATTGCCTTTACCAATACCAATTTCATGATTGGTATGAAATAACTGACTTAAATACCAAATAAGATAACATACATGTTATGTAACATGCATACAGTGGGAAGTCCACAAGCTTTATTTGTTGCAAACTTCGAAAATCCAAGACTCCATACCTCTTAGAAAAGATAGTCAAGCTTTCACAAACCACACGTTTACGGGCTAAATCCGTCGTTCCATAAAATTCACGAAGACGAGTCTAGTGCATATTTATTTTGATAAAACTATTCTTTTCGACTCCTTGTTCCTTAGCCGGGTTGGCAAACATTTGGTTGGCCGGTCGAGAATCTGCTTAAGGGGCTGACTTTTCTCCTTATCTTCAGTCATCCAGTCATCCACTTATCTTCTACCTCCACCATCAACTATACAATTTTTTTTAAGTACGACGTACTGAAGGTCGTCTTTTTAATAATTCAGATTTAAGTTTTCTCCATAAAAGCCTACAAAACATACCAACTCTAAATTATAAATCTTCCTGCTACAAATTATAAATTATAAATCTACAAATTATAAATGCCATTATTTCTGCTCAACACCGTATCAGGTATTACAAATATTCATGCATGTATCAATGCATGTATCATCTTAACGTGCGTATTTCATCCGATATATTTTAAATGTGCATATTTCATCACTGTCATTAAAAAAAAATGTGACGCACAGAACTTGCCCCCAAAGGCTTATCTTTATTGTATGCACATGGGCAGCATCAATATAAGGCTGTAGGGTCATATTGACTTTAACATTTTGATTAAATTAGATTAAATTGTGGTCTATTTTGGCAGCTAAACAGAGTATAGAATTTTATTGTGAGTTGGAAGTGGTGCCTCTATACTATACTATGTGGAAATGGTTTAAAATATAGTTCAACTTCCATCTGACTGTGAGCGGTCGGATTCGTGCCGACTCGCGTCAAATTGATAATATAACTTTATAATAAATGATGTTCTCATCTTCAAGGCTCCCTGCAACTTGGCATAAGATTTCGTTTTCCCGCATTTGGACGTGTACGGCGTCATGAAAGAGCAAGACGACTAGGTACGGAACACTCACCGTACGCCGCAACCACAGCCGTGGGAACCGGATTTGAAACCGTCATCTTTTAACTGCTCCTTTGTCGCCAACCAGGAATAACCCCTTTCACTTCAATTTCACTGCCTTGTCGTATTTACAGCAGATACAATTTGTTTGCTTGTGTCTGCTGGACTTTTTCGAGTATCAAATGTCAGACTACGTAGAGTGAAGTTGACTTTTGGAAAGGGGGGTGCTGGAATTGATCTTGATAAAGAAGATGCTTCAACTTGTGTCCTCTACTCTTATCTTCCACCTCGATCGTATGCTTTTCTTGTTCTGTATTTTTTTCCCTTAACCGACTCAACGGAGGCTCTATATATCCTCTTCCTGTATGAAATTCTAATTATATCGGACCCCCCTTCCTAGATGCTGCACCTTTCCTTCTCTGCCTGTGCATGAATTTGATCTCATTAACGTGACAACTTCTGTGCCCAAGAAACATGGATAACGTGGACTATGTACCCATGAGAGAAGTGATTAAGGATCTCAAAGGTCGGTTGGAATGTTACAAGCAAGACTGGCTCAGAGGATTCACCGCTGGATTCAGGTTACAAATTATATTTTCTTATTATGACGATTTATATGTTTTCATGTCATTGATGTAACAATTTTGCTAATGAATATTAAGCTTTGTGTTCTCGTGGGTGTAGAATACTGAACCCAACAGCGTATATATTCTTTTCTCTGGTTGTTCCCGTGATTGCATTTGGAGAGCAACTTGACCAGGAAACGAGTAAGCCAAAAGCTGTTCGTCGCTTGGAATTGGAAATGCATTCTTTGTGGTTTGCTTATAGTGACGCTGATACATGTGGAATATGCAGATGGGCTGGTGAGTGCTACGCACACGCTTGCGTCTACGGCGATATGTGGGATTATTCATTCATTAGTTGGCGGTCAGCCGTTGGTGATAGTTGGAATTGCGGAGCCCACTGTGCTTATGTATTATTATTTGTACAATTTTGCGAAGGATAGGGATGACTTGGGACCGATTCATTTTGTAGCGTGGACAGCCTGGTGAGAAGTTTCGTGGGGTTAATATTAGATCTCTAACTTAGCCAAACAAGCCCTCCACCTATTATCGATGAAGAAACCTTGCGTCTTTTTATTTGCAGGATTTGCACGTGGGCATCGGTACTTCTAGTCCTTATGGCCGTATTTGGGATATGCTCGCTTACTAAGAAATTAACAAGAGTGGCGGAGGAGCTCTTAGGAGTTCTTATCGCTCTAATGTTTATGAAAGAGGCAATCAAGGTGAACAGGCTTCACCAAGATTTACTTACATTGCAAACGCTAAATAGTATAGCATGAGATTTTGCGGCTAACATAAGGGTTGATGCAGGGAATGGTTGGGGAATTTCGCATACCTAAACAGCAAAAGCGTTTGGAGAGCGATATGGAACAGCTATCGTTTCCGAGGAGATCAACGAACGGGATGTTTGGAGTGATATTGGCAGCAGGACTGCTCTTTACTGCTTTCAAAACTACGAAAGCCAGATCTTCGCGCTATGGCACAGGTTTGTATATCCAGTCAAATATATTCAATCGTTTCCTCAACTAAAGGATCACTAATTATTTCCCATCTACTATCCTTGACAGGATGGATGCGGGGAATTGTCGCAGATTACGGAGTACCTGCAATGTTGCTCTTGTGGACTGGGATATCATATATATCAGCAGATAAATTTCCCGAAGGTGTCCCAATGAAGTTTTAATTTCGATTTTTTTGCCGACGGGAGAGCGCAGGGCGAAGGAGGGAGGGCCCGAAGTCCGACTTCGCAGCCGAAGTCGGGCTGCGCTCTCCTCTATTGCGCAATCGGATTGCGCTCCCGTAACTTGCGCAATCGGGCTGCGCAAGTGCAGTCGGGTTGCGCACAGGGAAAGTGCGCAGTCGGGTTGCACACGCGCAGTCAGGTTGCGCACGAGGAATGTGCGCAATCGGGTTACGCACGTAGGAAAACTGCTAAGTCCGGGAATCACTCGGTAAACGTCCGACTGCGCTGGTCAAAGGTAGCGAAGTCCGACTTCGCTGCACAGTTGGGTGGACAGCTCCAGACTTAGCCAAATTTCTGCCTTGCAGACTTTTGCTGTTCGGAGGCTTGCGCGGCTACGGCGTTGGTTTCCCTGGCTTGGCAAGAACTGTATGGGAGGAGAGAAACACCGAATCTGAGTGCAATGTTTCAGATCTGAGCTCAAACTTATAGAACCCGAAAGAAATTGCTCTAAGGCGATTTGTACATAGAACAACAGATTTTGTGCCGACAAAGATAATCGTAAACCCTACAGATGCCTTAAACAACCACAAACTTTATTTTTATAAGACGAGGCTTACAAAAGTCCTCAACTGAGGAAAACTAACATCTGCAGACTAAAGCTGCAGGATAAACTGAGATGAAAAACAAAGGTGGAGTCTTCTGCTCGGACATTAAACAGATGAGCCACACTGCTCACTGAAACGATCTCGTATCCTACTCTGTTGTTTCTCCAAATATCCTCCTACTCTCCTCTCTTTCTCTGCTCTCTTTCCACACACTTGTCTGAAGACCCGAACAACCTTATATAGCCACGGGGAGAGGAAGATAGGGGTTGTCCTCTGACAGGTTCTGACAGACCCTCAACTAGGGTTTCTGACCAATCGTCGAACTAGCATTAAATCACCGAACTGGCATTAACTTCTACGGTGATCGGATCTGTCAGACGTCACATCTATCAGAGGGCACATGTGATGTCAAGTCAAAGGTTTTACCAAGATCCCCGACTGTGTGAGCGCAGTCCGACTTCGCCCAAGTTCGGAGCGCAGTTGGGCGGAGGCGTGAAATCTGGATTAATATTTCTAACACCCTCCTTTAAGCCTGATTTCAAGAGTGCTTTGACTCCAAGCTACTCTTGCAATCTACTAAAGTCTTCCTCCTTCAAAGGCTTCGTGAAAATATCTGCCAACTGCTCCTTGGATCTGCAAAACCGTAGTTGAATTTCTCCGGACTTCACCAACTCTCTGATGAAGTGATAACAAATATCGATGTGCTTCGTCCGACCATGGAACACGGGATCCTTTCATAGTGCAATGGCCGAATTGTTATCACAAAAATTTATTGTCACGCCTTTCGAAGGATAGTTCAGTTCACTCAGAACTCTTCGTAGCCAAACTGTCTGGCATACGACTGATGTGGCAGCGACATATTCTGCTTTGACTATGGACAACACAATGATGGGTTGCTTCTTGGACGCCCATGAGACTGCCCCTGATCCGAGATGGAAAGCATACCCGGAGGTGCTCTTTTGATCGTCGATGTTGCCAGCCCAGTCACTCTATGTGAAGCCCACTAGTTCCAATTGGTCCTGTCTGGCATAAAATAGGCCATTGGTCCATATCCCATTGACATAGCGCAAGATCCTCTTGCCTACTTGCCAGTGCGTGTCCTTTGGAGTCTCCATGAAATGACTGATTAGACTGAATCCGAACATCAGATCTAGCCAAGTTGTAGTCAAATACATCAGGTTGCCAACTAGTCTCTTGAACAGGGTTGGATCTACATTCCTCCCTGAATCCAGCTTGCTCAACTTCAAACCTGTGGCTATAGGTGTGATAGTAGGTTTGATGTCCTCCATCTTGAACCACAGGACATCCTTTGCATACTTGCCCTGAGAAATGAAGATGCCATCTGCCGATTGGTCAACTTCAATGCCAAGAAAATACTTCATCAGCCCTAAGTCCGTCATCTCGAACTCCTTCTTCATGGCTGTTCTAAACTGGGAAAATAGTGTTGTGTTGTTGCCAGTGTAAATTAAATCGTCCACATACAGGTAGATGATTATGAGCTCACCTACATCATTTGTCTTCATGTACAGGGTGTGCTCATATGGGCATTTTACAAACCCATTTTGCTGAAAATAACTATCAATCTGGCTATACCAAGCCCGAGGTGCCTGCTTCAAACCGTACAGGGCCTTTTTCAGCTTCAGGACTTTGCCTTCCTGGCCTTCAATTTTGTAACCTAGTGGCTAGTATATGTAGACCTCTTCCTCCAACACTCTATTGAGGAAGGCTGACTTGACATCCATCTGGTACATCTTCCAACTCTATTGGGTTGCCAATGCCAGGATCATCCTGACTTTTTCAAGTCAGGCTATAGGCGCATAAACCTCATGGTAATCGATGCCTGACTTCTGCTTGTAACCCTTCGCCACCAGTCTAGCCTTATGCTTGTCAACGTCTCCTTGGTTGTTGAAATTTGTCTTATACATCCACTTGACCCCAATGGTATTCTTCCCTACTGGAAGATCTGTCAGTTGCCATGTATCATTATTTTCAATGGCTTCAATCTCCTTGTCCATCGCCTGCACCCACTTCTGATTCTGATTTGCATCTTTGAACTCTACTGGATCAAATTTAGTAAAGAATGCAAAGTCAAAGTACTCTTCATCTACGTGGGTTTGGGTTACCTCATAGATTTCTTGCAAGCTCCTTATATTCATTGGCATCACCAGGTTCTGGATTCTACTTGCACATGGAGGCGACCGAGATGGAGTGGTTGTGCTACTGTTGGCACTACTACTGCTACTGGAGGTTACAGGTGGCTATAAACTTCCTTATTCCAAGTCAACAGACTCCACTACTGTTGGCTCTGACCAGCCAGTCTCTGACTTCCAGTTCCAGGCTTCATCTTCAAGAAAATTCACATCATGGTTGATGATGAGCTTCTTCATCATAGGGTTGTACAACCTATATGCCTATGCCTGCTCACTGTACCCTATGAAAATGCATTTCTTAGCTCTATCATTTGTTCAGCAGGTAGACTGCACATGTTATAGCCTCTGCCCCAAATTCGTGCAACAATCCCTTCGCCTTCATCATGCTTTGTGCCATCTCCATGATGGTCCGGTTCTTCCGCTCAGCTACGTCATTCTGCTATGGCATGTATCTGGCAGTGAACTGCCTTCGAATTTCGTGTTGCTTGTAGTAGTTATGGAATTCATTGGATTTGTATTCACCTCTGCCATCTGTCCTGAGAGTCTTGATCTGATATCTGCTCTGTTTCTCCACAAGAGCCTTGAACTCCTTGAATCTGGAAAATGCTTCTGACTTCAGCTTGATGGCATAGATCCAAGTCTTCTGGCTGAAGTCATCTATGAACGTTAAAAAGTATTTGTTATCGAAAAACGTGTTGTTCTACATCAGATCGCAAATGTCTGAGTGCACCAGCTCCAGTGGCTGTGATGCTCTCCAAAATTGACCAAAAGGGAATGAATCCCTATGTTGTTTTTTGACTAAGCAACCCTCAAAAACTTGATTTTATTGCTCTATCAGGGGTAAACCCTTCACCATCTACTTCTTGTGCAGTCGATTCAGGCCACTAAAGTTCAGGTGACCAAATCTGAGATGCCACAGCCAAGGAGCATCTTTCACAATTGCACTCAGAGACATGAATGATTCATTCTGAATCTATAGTAGAAACATTTTATTCTTCATCATTGACACTGTAGTAATATGTCCATGCGACTTGTCTCTGATGGTGCAAGCTCCATATTTGAACTAGACTGTATGTCCCTTCTACACGAGTTGTCCAACACTCAGTAGGTTATGCTTCAGGCCAGGCACATAGTAGACATCACAAATCTGATTTTTTTTGCCATGCCTAGTGTGGATGAGGATCTTTCCTTTCCCCATTATGGGAACCTTGTTGTTTTTCCTCATCTTCACCTCAGACTGGACTGTTTCATCTAGTTGGAAGAACATATCCTTGTTCCTCATCATGTGGTTGCTGCACCCGTTGTCTAAATACCAGATATTCTTCTGACACTCCTCAATGTTGCAATTCAACAACACAGTTCCTCCTGCTGCATTTCTCATTTCATCCATGTAATGGGCCTGTTGCTAGTTCTCCTTGGCCATCCATTTTTTGCACTGTGAGATGTAATGGCCGAAATTCTTACAAAAATAGCACTGGACCTTTGACATGTCCTTCTGACCAGATCCAGCTTGCTGATTTTTTGAACTGCCTCTTCCACCTTGCTGATGGAAATTACAGTTGGTCTCTCCTTTGCTAGGGTTTGACCATCCTCCTTGCTTGTTGCATTTCCCATACCTGCCTCTGCCAATTCCTTCGTGATAACTAGAGGTGCCATGGTGGGAATCTTGTCTGTCGCTGTCTCGAAATGAGACCTGAGCCCTGAATGCTTGGTCCAGCGAGGTCTGAGACGAATGACTCAGCCTCTATTCATATGTCTGCAACAAACCCATGAGCTCGTCTATGAAGAGGGTTGTCATATCCATTGACTCTTCGATTGCTATCACAACCGAGTCAAACTTGGCAGTCAAAATTTTGAGAATTTTCTCCATGATTCTTTGGCTTTGCATAATTTCTCTATTCAACCGCATTTGGTTGATAATATCCGTCGTCCGAGTGAAGAAATCACTCATGGACTCGGACTCACTCATCTGTAGATTTTCAAACTCCCTCCTGAGCATCTATAGTTTCACCAACTTTACCTTATTGGTGCCCTGGTAAGAGGTGGCCAGAATCTCCCAGGCTTGCTTCGCCTTGGTGGTTGATGCGATCCACAGGAAGATGGACTCCTTGATCACTTACATGATGTAGAATAGGGCCTTTTGGTCCTTCTTTGTGTTCTATTTCAATAGGTCCTTATCTGCTTGAGAGAGGGTGGCCAGTGCTGCTGTATCTGCCGGTTCTGGGTAGCCGTTCTCGACTAACTCCCACAGCTCCTGAGATCCGAACAGGATCTTCATCTGGATGCTCTAGTAATCATAATTCTTCCCATTGAAGCATGGGATCTGCAACTGCAAGTTGTTGCTACTGGAAGCCATTCTGCTTCGGTCTCTGCATCAAGGGATCAGTGGCTCTGATACCAATTTGAAGAAATTTAATTTATTTTGATTTGCCGAAGTCAAGAGAGGGAGCGAAGTACGAAGGGCACATGGCGAAGGAGGGAAGGGCCCGAAGTTGGACTGCGCAGTCAAATATGGGTTGCACTTTCAAAAACTATGCAAGCGGGCTGCACAAGTGAAGATTATGCAATTGGGTTGCACAAGTGAAGTTTGCACAGTCAGGTTATGCACAAAGACTTGTGTGCAGTCGGGTTACACATAGGGACTTGTGCACAATCGGGTTGCACATAGGGACTTGTGCACAGTCGGGTTGCACATGAAGTGCTAAGTTCAAGAAGCACTCGGTAAATGCCTGACTACAATGGTCAAAGGTAGCGAAGTCCAACTTCACTGCGCAGTCGGGTGGACAACTCTAGATGTAGCCAAATTTTTGCCTTGCAGACTTTTGTAGTCTAGAGGCTTGTGTGGCTATGATGTTGGTTTCCCTAGCTTGGCAAGAACTGTATGGAAGGAGAGAAACACCGAATATGATTGCAATGTTTCAAATCTGAGCTCAAACTTATAAAACCTGAAAGAAATCGCTCTAAGGCAATTTGTATAGAGAACAACAGATTTTGTGCTGACAAAGATAACCGTAAACCCTACAGATGCCTTAAACAACAACAAACTTTATTTTTATAAGATGAGCGTTACAAAAGTCCTCAATTGAGGAAAAATAACATCTGTAGACCAAATATTTAGGATAAACTGAGACGGAAAACAAATGTCGAGTCTGCTGCTCAGACATTAAACAGATGAGCCACACTGCTCACTGAAACAATCTTGTCTGCTATTCTGTTGTTTCTCCAAATTTCCTCCTGCTCTCCTTTCTTTCTCTGCTATCTTTCCACACACTTGTTTAAAGACCCGAATAACCTTATATAGCCATGGGGAGAGGAAGATAGGGGTTGTCCTTTGACAGGTTCTGATAGACCCTCAACTAGGGTTTCTGACCAATCATCGAACTATCATTAAATAGCCGAACTATCATTAACTTCTACGGTGATCGGATCTATCAGACGTCACATCTATCAAAGGGCATGTGCGATGTCAAGTCAAAGGTTTTACCAGGATCCCCGACTGTGCGAGCATAGTCCAACTTCACCTAAGTTCAGAGCGGAGCTGGACAAAGGAGTGAAATCTGGATTAATATTTCTAACACCCAAGGCGCTTGATTAGCCCACACACATGGGATGATACCGATACTCGCAACTAGACCGTCATCATGGTGCATATCTCAAATATTTTAACTCTTGCCTTCAACCACGTTATTGTCAGTCACCTATATCAAACTAAAATTTGAATATTTTATCTGTAATAGGACATGGCCTGCGTGCCTGGTATCCACATTGCCAGTGCACTTATACTGGTGATTTTTTTTGTGTGCTTATTCTTTTTCGAGCACAACGTTGCTGCAAAGATGGCGCAACAAAGGGAGTACAATTTGAATAACCTTTCTGCGTATCATTATGATTTCTTGCTCTTAGGATTCATGGTATGTTGCAATAATGGATAAAATACCTCATGGTATCTTTGCTTTGTATAAGGCAATTTAGAACTCAAACAATCGGCTGTTGAATAATGTTGCACTCAGGTTCTTGTTTGTGGACTCCTTGGGCTTCCTCCATCGTACATATTATTACCTCAATCTCCCATGCATACCATAAGTATTGCAATTTTGAAACACTTGGTACAATCCAACTACCTCTAATTAGGGTGTATATGGTAAAGGATTGAACATAATTTTACACCGCAAATTCTGTAGTGATCAACTAATTGACTTCTTGATATGCAAATCCTAAGGAAGAAAATGATAAAAACTGCAAGTAAGAGCATTGAAGAGAATGATACAGTACAAGCAATTTATGATAAGATGTAAGAAATTTTTATTGGCATAGATGCTCCAGTCTCACCCAATACGACGTTGAGCTCTGACATGATAAATTCTTTGTAAAAGTCCTTTCTATTGTATTGGTTGCACTCACCGCTGCCGGATTATACAAATTCTACGACATTAACTTTCCAATTGGTTGTTGTTGTAGGCCTTGAAAGGTATTAGTGAGCTATTGAATCTCAAAGAATTCAAGGATATTCAAATGGATACTGTGCATTCCACTTCCAGAAATCCTATAGGAAACTTAGAAATATCAACACAGGATTTTGTGGATATAAACAGATACATATTCGACCCAAAGAGGCACATCAATATGTTACTTCCCATCTACGTAAAATAACAACGAGTTAGCAACCTCATACAATCCCTATTGGTGGGAAGTTATGTTGCCCTGATGCTAATCATAAGAAATATTCCGCTATCCGTTCTATGGGGGTATTTTGCATATTTAGAAATTGAAAGTTTGCAGCGAAACCAATTCTGGGAGCGAATACTTCTTATCTTCATTTTTTTGAGTAGGAGATACAGGTGAACAAACACCTATTAATTACAGCGATAACTTGAACCTAACAATGTAATTTAAGCTCGGTTATGTGTACCGATAATAGTTTGAATTCTAATACTGTGCAGGGTGCTGGAGGACGCTCACGCTTCATATGTGGAAAATGTCCCATTTCGCAAGATTTGAAGATTTTAATTTTTCTTTTTTTTATTTTCCGAAGTCTAGAAGCGGGAGCGAAGTGCGAAGGGCGAAGGGTGCAGGGAGAAGGAGGGAAGGGCCAGAAGTCGGACTGTGCAAACGAAGACGGGTTGCACTTTCGACAACTGCACAAGCGGGCTACGCAAGCGAAGCTTGCGCAATTGGGCTATGCAAGCAAAGTTTGCGTAGTCGGGTTACGCACAAAGAATTGTGCGCATTCGGGTTGCGCACAAGGACTTGTGCACAGTCGGGTTGCGCACGAAGTAAGTGCTAAGTCTGGGAAGCACTCGGTCAATGCCCGACTGCATTGGTCAAAGGTAGAAAAGTCCGATTTCACTATGCAGTCAGATGGACAGCTCCATACTTAGCCAAAATTCTGCCCTTGTAAACTTTTGTTGTCCGGAGGCTTGCGCGACTACAGCGATGGCTTGCTTGGCTCAGAAAGAAATTTACGGGAGGAGAGAAACACTAAAACTGATAGCAATGTCTCGGATCTGAGCTCAAACTTATGGAAACTGAAAGAAATCACTTTGAGCCGATTTGTACAAAGAACAACAGATTTTAGCACACAGAGATAACTGCAAACCCTACAAATGCCTTAAACAAAAACAAACTTTATTCATATAAGACAAGGGTTTCAAAAAGTCCTCAACTGAGGAAGACTAACATCTACAGACTAAAGCTATAGGATAAACTAAGATGGAAAACAAATGTCGAGTCTACTATTCATATTTTAAACAGATGAGCCACACTGCTCACTGAAACGATCTCGTCTCCTACTCTGTTGTTTCTCCAAATTACCTTCTTCTCTCATCTCTTTCTCCATGCTCTCTTTCCACACACTTGTCTAAAGACCCGAATTGCCTTATATAGCCGTGGGGAGAGGAGGATAGGGTTTGTCCTTTGACAGGTTCTGACACACCCTCAACTAGGGTTTCTGACCAATCGTCGAACTGGCATTAAATCGTCAAATTGACATTAACTTCTATGGTGATCAGATCTATCAGACATCACATCTATCAGAGGGCATGTACGACGTCAAGTCAAGAAATTTTTCGACTTCACGAGCGCAGTCTGGCTTCGCCCAAGTTCGAAGCGCTGTTGGGCAGAGGCATGAAATCTGGATTAATATTTCTAACACCCTCATTTAAACCTAATTTCATGAGCACTTTGACTCCAAGCTGCTCTCGCAATCTACTAAAGTCTTCCTCCTTCAAAGGCTTCATGAAAATATCTACCAACTACTCCTTGGATCTGCAAAACTATAGTTGAATTTCTCCGGACTTCACCAACTCTCTGATGAAGTGATAACAAATATCGATGTGCTTCGTCCGGCCATGGAACACGAGATCCTTTGATAGTGCGATGGCTGAATTGTTATCACAAAAAATTGTTGTCACGCCTTCCAGAGGATAGTTCAGTTCACTCAGAACTCTTTGTAGCCAAACTACCTGGCATGCGGCTGATGTGGCGATGACATATTTTGCTTTAGCTATGGACAACACATTGATGGGTTGCTTCTTGGAAGCCCATGAGACTGCCTCGATTCGAGATGGAAAGCATACCCGAAGGTGCTCTTTCGATCATCGGTGCTGCTAGCCCAATCACTATTTGTGAAGCCCACCAGTTCTAACTGGTCCTATCTAGAGTAAAATAGGCCATTGTTTTGTGTCCCGTTGACATAGCGCAAGATCCTCTTTCCTGCTTGCTAGTGCATGTCCTTCGGAGTCTCCATAAAATGGCTTATTAGACCGAATCCGAACATCAGATCTGGTCGAGTTGCAGTCAAATACATCAGACTGCCAACTAGCCTCTTGAACAAGGTTGGAACTACATTCCTCCCCGAATCCAACTTGCTTAGCTTCAAACTTGTGGCTATAGGTGTGATGGCAGGTTTGTTGTCCTCCATCTTGAACCGCTTCAGGACATCCTTCACATACTTACCTCACATACTTACCCTGAGAAATGAATATGCCATCTACAGATTGGTCAACTTCAATGCCAAGAAAATACTTCATCAACCCTAAGTCCATCATCTCGAACTCCTTCATGGTTGTTCTAAACTGGGCAAACAGTGTTGTGTTGTTGCCAGTGTAAATTAAATTGTCCACATATAGGTAGATGATTATGAGCTCACCTACATCATTTGTCTTCATGTATAGGGTGTGCTCATATGGGCATTTTACAAACCCATTTTGCTAAAAATAACTGTCAATCCGATTGTACCAAGCTCGGGGTGCCTGCTTCAAACCGTATAGGGCCTTTTTTAGCTTCAGGACTTTGCCCTCTTGGCCTTAAATTTTGTAACTTGGTGGCTGGTCTATGTAGACCTCTTCCTCCAACACTTTGTTGAGGAAGGCTGACTTGACATCCATCTGGTACATCTTCCAACCCTATTGGGCTGCCAATGCCAGGATCATCCTGACTATGTCAAGTCAGGCTATAGGCACATAAACCTCATGGTAATCGATGTCTAACTTCTGCTTGTAACCCTTCACCACCAGTCTGGCCTTATGCTTGTCAACGTCTCCTTGGGCGTTGAAATTTGTCTTATACATCCACTTGACCCTAATTGTCAGTTGCCATGTATCATTCTTTTCAATGGCTTCAATCTCCTCGTCCATCGCTTGCACCCACTTCTGATTCTGACTTGCATCTTCGAACTCTACTGGATCAAATTTAGTAAAGAATGCAAAGTCCGAGTACTCTTCATCTATGTGGGTTTGGGTTGCCTCATAGATTTCTTGCAAGCTCCTTGTCTTCGCTAGCGTCACCAGGTTATGGATTCTACTTGCACATGGAGGCGACCGAGATGGAGTGGCTGTGCTACTACTGGAACCACTACTGCTACTAGAGGTTGCAGGTGGCTGCACACATCCTTCTTCCAAGTCAACAGACTCCACTACTACTGGCTCTGATCGGCCAGTCTTCAACTTCCAGTTCTATGCTTCATCTTTAAGAAACTTCACATCACAACTAATGATGAGCTTCTTCGTCATAGGGTTGTACAACCTATATGCCTTCTCCTGCTCACTGTACCCTATGAAAATGCACTTCTTAGCTCTATCATCCAACTTCTATCGCTTTTCTTCTAGAACATGTGCATATGCAATGCACCCGAACACACGCAAGTGAGCCACACTTGGCTTCACACCGCTCCAGGCCTCCTGAGGGATTTTTTCCTTCACGCTTTTGGTGGGACATCTATTTAGCAGGTAGACTACACATGTTACAGCCTCTGCCTAAAATTCATGTGGTAATCCCTTCACCTTCATCATGCTTCGTGCCATCTCCATGATGGTCCGGTTCTTTCACTTAGCTACGTCGTTCTGCTATGGCGTGTATATGGCAGTGAACTGCCTTCGAATTTTGTGCTGCTTGCAGTAGTTATGGAATTATTTGGAGATGTATTCACCTCTGCCATCTGTACTGAGAGTCTTGATCTGATATCCGCTTTGTTTCTCCACCAGAGCCTTGAACTCCTTGAATCTAGCAAATGCTTCTGACTTCAGCTTGATGGCATAGATCCAAGTCTTTTTGCTGAACTCATCTATGAACGTTAAGAAGTATTTGTTACCGACAAACGTGTTGCTCTGCATCGGATCACAAATGTCTGAGTGCACCAGCTCCAGTGGTTGTGATGCTCTCCAAGACTGACCGAAAGGGAACGAATCCCTATGTTTTTTTTCGACTAAGCAACCCTCACAAACTTGATTTTACTGCTCTATTAGGGGTAAAACCTTCACCATCTACTTCTTATGTAGTTGATTCAGACCACTGAATTTCAGGTGACCAAATATGAGATGCCACAACCAGGTAGCATCTTTTACAACTGCACTCAAAGACATCAATGATTCGTTCTGAATTTGTAGTGAAAACATTTTATTCTTCGTCATGGACACAGTAGCAATCTGCCCATGCAACTTGTCTCTGATTATGCAATCTCTGTATTTGAACTGGACCATATGTCCCTTCTACATGAGCTATCCAACGCTCAATAGGTTGTGCTTCAGGCCAGGAACATAGTAGACATCATATATCTGCTTCCTTTCGCCATGCCTGGTGCGGATGAGGATCTTTCATTTCCCCATTACATGAACCTTGTTGTTGTTCCCCATCTTCACCTTAGACTGGACTGTTTCATCCAGTTGGGAGAACATCTCTTTGTTCCCCGTCATGTGGTTGCTGCACCCACTGTCTAAATACCAGACATTCTTCTGGCACTCCTCAATGTTGCAAGTCAACAACACATTTCCTCCTGCCACATTTTTTGTTTCATCGGTGTAATGGGCTTGCTGCTGGTTCTCCTTGGCCATGTATTTTTTGTACTGTGAGTTGTAATGGCCGAAATTCTTGTAAAAATAGCACTGGACATTTGACATGTCTTCTTCTGACCAGATCCAGCTTGATGATTTTTTGAACTGCCTCTTCCACCTTGCTGATGGAAATTATAGTTGGTCTCTCCTTTGCTAGGGTTTGACCATCCTCCTTGCTTGTTGCCTTTCCCATGCCTACCTCTACCTCTTCCTCCGTGAGAACTAGAGGTGCCATGGTGGGAATCTTGTCTGTCGTTGTCTCGAAATGAGACCTGAGCCCTGAATGCTTGCTCCAAAGAGGTTTGAGATGAATGGCTCAGCCTATGTTCATGTGTCTACAATGAACCCATGAGCTTTTCTATCAAGAGGGTTGTCAGATCCCTCGACTCTTTGATTGCTATCACAACCGAGTCAAACTTGGTAGGCAAACTTTTGAGAATTTTCTCCATGATTCTTTGGCTCTGCACATTTTCTCTGTTTAACTGCATCTGGTTGATAATGTTTGTCGTCTAGGTGAAGAAATCACTCATGGACTCGGACTCACTCATCTGTAGATTTTCAAAATCCCTCTTGAGCATCTGTAGTTTCACCAACTTTACCTTATTGGTGCCCTGGTATGAGCTGGCCAGAATTTCCCAGGCCTGCTTCGCCTTGGTGGCTGATGCGATCCATGGGAATATGGAATCCTCAACCACTTGCATGATGTAGAAGAGGGCCTTTTGGTCCTTCTTCATGTTCTCTTTTAATATGTCCTTGTTTGCTTGAGAGAGGGCGGCTAGTGCTGCTGCATCTACCAATTCTGGGTAGTCATTCTCGACTAACTCCCACAGCTCCTGAGATCTGAACAAGATCTTCATCTGGATGCTCCAATAATTATAATTCTTCCTATTGAAGTACATGATCTACAAATGCAAGTTGTTGCTACTGGAAGCCATTCTGCTTTGGTCTTCGCATCAAGGGATCAATAGCTCTGATACCAATTTGAAGATTTTAATTTTTTTTTTATTTGCTGAAGTCTAGAAGTGGGAGCGAAGTGCGAAGGGCGAAGGGCACAGGGCGAAGGAGGGAAGGGCCCGAAGTCGGACTGCACAGCAAAAGATGAGTTGTGCTTCTAACAACTACACAAGTGGGATGTGCAAGTGAAGCTTGCACAATCGGGATATGTAAGCAAAGTTTGTGCAATCGGGTTACGCATAGGGACTTGTGCGTAGTCGGGTTGCGCACGAAGTAAGTGCTAAGTCTGGGAAGCACTCGGTCAACGCCCGACTATGCTGGTCAAAGGCAGCGAAGTCCGACTTCACTGCGTAGTCGGGTGGACAGCTCCAGACTTAGCCAAAATTCTACCCTTGTTAACTTTTGCTGTCCAGAGGCTTGCACGGCTACGACGATGGCTTGTTTTGCTCGACAAGAAATGTACAGGAGGAGAGAAACACCGAAACTAAGAGCAATGTCTTGGATCTGAGCTCAAACTTATAGAACCCAAAATAAATCGCTCTGAGGTGATTTGTACAGAGAACAACAACAGATTTTAGCACACAAAGATAACTACAAACCCTACAGATGCCTTAAACAACAGTAAACTTTATTCATATAAGATGAGAGTTTCAAAAAGTCCTCAACTGAGGAAGACTAACATCTGTAGACTAAAGTTGCAGGATAAACTAAGACAAAAAACAAATGTCGAGTCTTCTGCTCGGATATTAAACATATGAGCTACACAGCTCACTGAAACGGTCTTGTCTCCTTCTCTACTGTTTCTCCAAATTACCTCCTGCTCTCCTCTCTTTCCCCATGCTCTCTTTCCACACCCTTTTTTGAAGAACTGAACTGCATTATATAGCTACAGGGAGAGGAGGATAGGGTTTGTCCTCTGACAGGTTCTGACAGACCCTCAACTAGGGTTTCTGACCAATCATCGAACTGGCATTAAATTGTCGAACTGGCATTAACTTCTATGACGATCAGATCTATCAGATGTCACATCTGTCACAGGGCACGTGTGATGTCAAGTCAAGAAATTTTTTTGGGATACCCAACTTCGCGAGTGCAGTCCAGCTTCGCCCAAGTTCGGAGCACAGTTGGGCGGAGGCATGAAATCTAGATTAATATTTCTAACAAGATTACCATGTTCACGCTCATCCAATTTGTGTATTTGCTGCTATGCTTTGGCGTGACATGGATACCAATAGTCGGATGCATGTTTACATTGATTTTAGTATTAATCCTCCAAATTAGGCAATTCATTCTTTCCAAGTTTTTCGATGAAGAGCATCTACAAGAACTTAATGCCACCGAGTACGATGAAGCTCCTCCAATGCCTCATGACCGAGCTGTGACGGTAAATATCTTAACCTCTCTCTGATTGTGCCTTTGCATATATAACTACCATTTTGAATAAATTAATTAATGAAAGGAGACACGTAATGCTTATCTTCTAAAATCCATGGCATGAATGAATGGATAAGTGCAAGAAGCAGAAGAGCTGGGGCTGGGCAGAGCAAACAGCCTTCGCATGAAAGTGGACGATGAAGATATTTTTGGCAAAATCACTACAAGAGGTCGTGTTAAGCTCGAATTCCACAAGGTAACTTCAAAAACTCTATATAAGATCTGACTGTTGGAAAAAATTTAGAAAAACGGGCTATGGTTATTGAATGATGCCAATAAAGGTAATTGTGCAGTCACAGGAGGGCAAAATGCCAAGCAATACAAATCCAATGGGTAGCATGGTGATCATAAAAGAGTCCAATTTAGGTGTTTCACAGAGGAAATTGACAAAATCAAGCACAAGATCTCATGTGAAACCTGTCCATTTGAAGACAAACGAAGGAGCAGTGGGCCTTCAAAGACTTCCTACGAGGAGCGACAGAATCAATGGAAATATGCTCTCCACTAAAGGGGAAGAAAAGGAAGGCATGAGTGGAAGACTGTCAACAGATTCAATAAGATCGATAGGATCAAGCAAAAGATCGAATACAAAAACAACCACAAAAAACCTTAAGTAAATTTTGTACGTTATATTGAATAATGCACGCTGAAATAAAGCAAAAATTACAATACTGAAATAAATAAATTGCTACTGCAAATTT
Organism: Wollemia nobilis; assembly: GCA_028583015.1. Lineage (NCBI taxonomy): Eukaryota > Viridiplantae > Streptophyta > Pinopsida > Araucariales > Araucariaceae > Wollemia > Wollemia nobilis. The sequence goes on along the minus strand of JAQPPZ010003168.1, from coordinate 298,279 downwards.
AGAATGTATAAGGAACATTTTTCTTAATTAATTTTCTTGTCCAGAGTGTTGTTAGATTCATTCTCTTCATTTCATATATATATATATATAGCATTTAAAAAAAATACAACCAAAAATATCTTTATTAGATCTTAAAGATTGTTTGCGCAGATGTAAATAATAAACATTAATAATAATATATGTATATATATATATATATATATTTAACATTAAAAAAAAATAGAACCAAAAATATCTTTTACAATTTCCTATGTTTTACAGTAGATTCAAATTAGATCTTAAAGATTGTTTGCGCAGATGTAAATAATAAACATTAATAATAATATATGTATTAAAAAACTTATTAATTTCAAATTTTCAACTGTTCACGACTGTACACAATAAAACATGATTATTTCATATTGATCCCACATAATGGTGACGTTTCTGGATTATTTGAGCACCCTCCCTTAATCCAGGTTTTTCAAGATTGTGTGATGAGGATTGATGTTTGATCACTCATATGACCCCTCTAGTAGTTCCTAGCTAGGTTTGCATAGTTTATTTCTTGCAAATTAATATTGTAAGTGAGTCTCCTTCTCACATGCACTTGTGGGCACTAGTTATCTTCTAGTTGTCATTTAGAGTGTTAGTTAGTAAGTGTGAACTCAAAGTAGGAAGTGTGTACTTCAAGATAGCTAAAATGGATCTTATAGTTAGCATTATTCCTTTCCTCTTAACTTAGAAGTTACGTGCATTCTCCTTTGCACTTTTGTAGCTTATGGTTAAGCATATTGGATCAAATCCATGATTTGATGGGTTTGGTTATGTATTTTGGGCCATTAGAGCCTATATAATGAGTTTGTAAATAATATGAAGTTAGTTGGATTTTCAATCCTTTTCATTGGTATCAGAGCCTAGTTCAAGTTTGCACTAGGGCTTGTGAGGTGAGAGGATAGGAGATAGATTATTTTTATGAGAAACTTTTTCTCATTGAGGACTCGGTTCAAGCTCAAGGGGAGCTTGAAAACCATTCGCAGAAGGAAGTTCCTTAGGCGTCAAAATCCTCGTTCCAACTTTCTCCGTATGCTCAAGAAGTATAGGAGAAGTTTACCCCGATTTCTGTCTTACAAAAATCCTTTGGCAGGTTTGGATTTCTCCTACGGTGAAATGCGAATTAGGGAGCCTTTTGTTCCTGATGTTTCTGCCATTGAGGAGTCTTGAAGACTGAGGAGCATCTATACCAGGTCGTGTGTCGACTTGGGTCTGGTTGCCTTTCAAACGCTGGTCGTGTGTCGACTGGATCTTGAAAGGAGAGCTACTGAAGGAGTCTTGGGATATGCAAGAGAAATTAGCAATTTTTTTAAGAAAATTTGAAGGTAATTTGCCTTCAAAAATTGCTAATATTTGTAACAGTTTAAGTTTTCCATGTTTTTAAATTAACCCACCTGGTTAATTTTAAAAATTTCATAGTTTTTATTAGAAAACTTAAATTTTAATTAATATATATTTTTCTTTATATATTAATTAAATATTCATTGTAAAAAAAAATATTTTTTATTTTTGGCCCCTCGGCCCCATCTCAGCAGGAGCCGAGGGCCACTATTTGTAGGCGGCTTGGCTGACTCAACGTCATCGCCTGCTTACGTCGGCCCACGCCTGTCGACTGACAAACATCATCTGTTGGCTGCCGACGGATGTCGATCGACGTTCACCATAGCCAACCGAACGTTGGCTGTGTTAGCGTCGCTGACAGGCCGATGATGCTGTCTATCCATCTACAAATACTATAGGTGCGAACGTTGACGCACCAGGACTACGTGCACTATCAGGCTGGCATACGTTGTCCCGCCTACCATCACTGATAGGCCGACGATGCTGTCCGCCCGCTTGCAAGTACTACAAGCATGGTAGTCGATGCGCTAGGCCTGCCGATGTTGTCAGGCCAACAGGCATTGTTCCACCTGCTGTTGCTGACAGGCCGGTAGCACTGTCTATCTGCCTGTAAGTTCTATAGGTGCGGACATCGATGCACCACACAGTCGAATTTCGTCATCTGTGCCGCATCGCAGGCCACCAATCGGCAGACACTGTCACACCTACCAAAATTTGACAAGCGTCAGTGCTCTGTCGGCACTTCATTGGTCGGGTAGACTACAGCCTGCACGTAGCCATGAGGCTACAATAGTTAGCTATTGAGGTGTGTCACTAGGCACAAAATTTTTTGCATGGACTTTTTGTTTTCATTGGCTTTGAAATTGGTGCCTCGAGAAACGTGCCACTATAGTTCGAAATTTCATGCAGGAGTGCAGTGTTGGTAATACCAAGGGTAAAAATTGTAATTTTTTTAAAATTTTACTATTCTAAGGTTATGCATGTAATTTTTATTTTTTATTAATTTAATTTTTAATAACTTAATTAAATTAATTAATCTTTGATTAATTACAATTTAATTTTTAATTAAGTTATTTTTAAATTAATAAAATATAAATTGTAAACCTTAGGTTAGTTTAAATTTTTAAATTTTGAGCCTTAGGAGTATTTTTCAATTCAGGGCACAACATTGTAACAAGGAATTTCCAATTTTTACCTTGATTTTCAGTGCTTTTTCCTTTTACTCCTGGCTTATACCCGGTCTCACATGGCTTCTGACTTGGCTGCCCAAGTGGCAGAACTTGCACATGTTGTAAATGCTTTAGCAGATAAAGCTAATGATACTACCATGGCAGAAGTTCTTGGTAACCTTGCAATGAAGGTAAATGATATTTCTCTCCATAATGCTTCAACTTCTGCTCATGATTCTCGCCTGAGAGTTCATTGTGAAGTACCACTTTATGATGGATCCCGAAACCTAGAAGTCTTGAATAGTTGGATTCTTGACATGAGTTCTTGGTTTTCTTACACTCAGCTTTCAGATGAGGATATGGTTCCATATGCTAAGCTAAAACTTTCTGGTTTAGCTAAAGTACTTGTTGAAAGAAAAAGAGGTCATGATGAACTCACCTCATGGGATGAGCTTGTAGACTGTCTTAAGACCAATTTTTATCCTTCCAATTATTCTAAGGAATTGGTCATTAAGTGGTTTCGATTTCGACAAGGTACTAATATGACCGTGCAGGAATATATCTTTCAATTCAACAGGTACATGATACTTTTGAATGTGGAGGAAGATATTAAAGCTTTGATTCTCAAATTTCAAAGTGGTTTGTTGGAACATTTGTACAGGGAAATTATGTTTGTTTCTATGGACACATTGGATTCAGTTTTCAACTAGGCGCAACTTGCGGAGGACAAGTTTAAGGCGCATTCGCAGGCATTCCGTGCACCTGCTACTCAAGTGGTTGCAAACTCATCAAAAGGGAATAGTTCTTTCTCACCAAAGAAGAACTTTGCTCAAAAGAAGAATTCTTCTTCTCCATCTCCTTCTTCTCCTTCCCCTTCCGCTTCTACTTCTTCTTCTTCTTCTTCTTCTTCCAAACCTTCTTCTTCTTCTAAAAATTTTTGTAACTATTGTAAGAAGAAAGGTCATGAAAAAGCTGATTGTTTTAAGCTTAAGAAGAAAAGTTTAGTCATCACTACTCAAGAACAGGATGCTTCCAAAGGTCCCCTTGAGTCAGTAGGAGAAAGTAGAGTATACACGAAATTACGAGGTAAGCTCAATGAGGTTACCTTGGTAAATGTAAGTTCATCAAGGGGCGCTCGTGATGCTTTGTTCATCACTCGAGCTCATTTGCTCCATAATTTTGCAACAGATTGTATAGTGGATAATGGCTCACAGAAAAATCTAATTGCGAGGTCCATTGTCGAGCGATTGAAGTTACCTATGGAGCCTCATCCTCAACCTTATTCTTTGGGTTGGAAGGATAGTGGAAGGGGCTTCGAAATCACTCACACTTGCACATTAAAATTTGCACTTGGCCCACATTTCATAGATCAAGTCACTTGTGATGTGACTCCTATGGATTGTTGTGGGATTTTGCTTGGACAACCTTTTCAGTATGATAGGAGAGTTGTTTATGATGCTTTCAAAAGAACCTACACACTTCAAAAATATGGTCAGGTCTTTCTCATTAAAAGCACCAACACTCCTAACATCATTCTAAATTCCAAGCAAACAAAAAGAGTAATTAAAAAAGGTGGTGATGTTGCTCTAATTTTCATTCACTCTCAAAACACTCCTACATCCACATCCATTCCAAAGCAACACTCTTCAATGGATAAAATATTGCAAAATTACTCACACATATTTCAGGAGCCAAAGTCTCTTCCTCCAATTCGCACAATTAATCACAACATTGAAATCATTCCTGGTTCTTCACTACCTAATGCTCCCATGTATAGACAATCTATTTTGCAAAATGAAGAAATAAAAAGGCAAATAGAAGATTTGTTGTCTAAGGGTTTCATTAAGGAAAGTACTTCTGCTTGTGCCTCACCTATTTTGTTGGTTCTTAAAAAATATGGCACTTGGAGATTGTGCATTGATTTTCGTGCTTTGAACAAAATTTCTATAAAGAATAGATATCCACTACCACGCATTGATGATTTATTAGATCAGCTCCAAGGAGCTAAGTTCTTTTCAAAAATAGATCTCAAAAGTGGATATCATCAAGTGCGTATCCAAGCTGAGGATACATGGAAGACAACTTTTAAAACGAAGATGGGCCTCTTTGAATGGTTGGTCATGCCCTTCGGTCTTACTAATGCTCCTGCAACCTTCATGAGGTTGATGAATGATGTATTTCGTGATGTACTTGACAAATTTGTAATAATATATCTTGATGATATATTGATATTCTCAAAGACTTGGGAGGAACACCTTAGGCATATCCATCATACACTTGATCTTCTTGCGAAGAATCAATTATATGCCAATTCTTCCAAGTGTTCTTTTGGCAATACTTCAGTTTCTTACCTTGGTTATGTGATTAGTGAAAGTGGAATTCAGGTAGATCCCACAAAAGTTGATGTTTTACTTAAGTGGTCCCCTCCTTCAACTCTCACCGAGTTAAGGAGTTTCCTAGGACTTGCGAATTTTTATCGCAAGTTCATTCCTCAATATTCCACCCTTGCAGCTCCATTGCATTATCTCACTAAGTCTAAAGTTCCATTTCATTGGGAGAAAAGCCAAGAGATTGCCTTTGAGAAACTCAAAAAGAAACTTTGTACAACACCTGTGTTAACTTTACCCGACCTCTCTCAACCTTTTGAGATTGAAACGGATGCCTCTAAAGTTGCCTTAGGAGTCGTGCTCAAACAGAATGGTCATCCAGTTGCTTATCATTCAAAAACTTTTTCTGCTGCTAAGTTGAACTATTCTACATATGACAAGGAGTTGTATGCATTAGTTCAAGCTATCAAGTACTGGAGACATTATATTTTGGGAAAATATACAGAAGTACACACTGATCATATGCCTCTCAAGTTTTTACAATCTCAAAGTAAAATTGAAGAATCAAGACATATGAAGTGGGCCTCTTACCTCCAACAATTTCACTTGGTGATCAAGTACAAAAAGGGGAAGAGTAATACTGTTGTTGATTGTTTGAGTAGGCCTCCTGTCGCTCTTGCCTTAACAGTTATGTCCACTTCACACTTGGGATTTCAGACTTGGCCTAATCAGTATTCACAGGATCCTGATTTTGGGAAAATATTTGAGCAAGTGAGTAAGCCTTCTTCTTCCAATTTGCGTCCTTTCCAAGATTTCTACATCAAAGAAGGACTTCTTTACAAATTGGACAAGGTTTGTGTTCCTTGTGAGCCTAGAGTGTCACTTCTTAAGGAAGCTCATTCTACACTTTATGGTGGTCACTTTGGGAAGCACAAAACACTTCATCACTTGCAAAGATTTTTCTACTGGCCTAAAATGCGAGAGGGATGTGTTGAGATTTCTCAAACAAGTGTGCGCTTTGTTGTCGCTCAAAACCAGCTAACAGGAAGTTTGGCTTAGGCATGCCTTTGCCCATTCCTTCCCATCCTTGGGAAAGCATTTCCATGGATTTGGTTAGTGGTTTTCCCATGAAAGTGCGACAACATGATTGTGTGTTCGTGGTGGTTGACAGATTCAATAAGATGGCTAAGTTTATTCCATGCCGCAAGACAAGTTTTGTAGCAAACTTAGCCCAATTGTTCTTTGACAGCATTTGGCGTTCCTTTGGTCTACCTACCAGCATTATATCGGATCGTGATTCACGCTTTGTGGGTCACTTTTGGCATTCTTTGTGGAAAATTTTGGGAGTTTCCCTTAACTTTTCCATCGCCTATCATCCGCAATCAGATGGGCAGACTGAAGTGGTAAACCGTACCCTTGTGCAAAGTTTACGAATCTATCATCACGCTTCACCAGCAAAGTGGGACTTGAGTCTCACTCATATTGAACATGCCTACAATAGGGCCCTACATTCTTCTACAGGTCACTCACCTTTTGAGGTTTGTATGGGATTTCAGCCCTTGGCACATTATGAGTTACCTTTGTCTTTGCCTTCTCCCGTCACTTCACATCTTTAGGAGCAAGACAAGGCACACTCATTTATTAAGCACTTGCACAATCTTCAATCAAAGGTGATTGAGATTTTGCAAAAGACACAACAACAGCAAAAAAATGCCATGGATCGACATCGAATTCCTCATCCATTTCAGGTTGGTGACAAAGTTTGGTTGCATCTTGACAAGCGGCGTTTTACTGATAAGACTCATAGTAAAATCAAACCGATTCGCTATGGGCCTTATACTATTCTTCAACAGGTGTCCGAGAATGCTTTCCGCCTTGATCTTCCCGCACACTTGGGAATTCATGACGTCGTCAATGTAGATCTTTTGAAGTTGTACTTTGACTCTACATTGGAGACCGCACCGACTATCAGTCATCCTGTGGACGTGGTTCTTGATTCTCGGTTACCATTGGATTCCGATCAGATCTATGACACAAAGACTCGACAGACTCGCCAGGGGTCTACCACCTCATATCTTGTGGCTCGACGAGGACAGCTGCCGCATCAGGCTCGTTGGATTTCTTTTCATCAGATGTCCCATGACTTTCCTACTCTTCCGAAAGCATTGGAGGCCAATGCTTCTATTGTGGGGAGGCATGATGAGGATTGATGTTTGATCACTCATATGACCCCTCTAGTAGTTCCTAGCTAGGTTTGCATAGTTTATTTCTTGCAAATTAATATTGTAAGTGAGTCTCCTTCTCACATGCACTTGTGGGCACTAGTTATCTTCTAGTTGTCATTTAGAGTGTTAGTTAGTAAGTGTGAACTCAAAGTAGGAAGTGTGTACTTCAAGATAGCTAAAATGGATCTTATAGTTAGCATTATTCCTTTCCTCTTAACTTAGAAGTTACGTGCATTCTCCTTTGCACTTTTGTAGCTTATGGTTAAGCATATTGGATCAAATCCATGATTTGATGGGTTTGGTTATGTATTTTGGGCCATTAGAGCCTATATAATGAGTTTGTAAATAATATGAAGTTAGTTGGATTTTCAATCCTTTTCACTGTGACACCCAAATTTTTTTTAATCAAAGCTTGTTTCTCACTTGTTATTTTGACCTGCAAATTTCCAATTTAAAAGTTTCATTTCTAACCTTGGTGAAGTGAAAACTTATATCGATGTGTTTGCTTCTTCCATAAAATACTATATTATTTTTTTTACAATACTGTATCTCAAATATTATCACAAAATAACTTAGTTGTAGATTCTTTACTTCTTCCATAAAATAGTATATTTTTTTGATAGTATTGTATTTGAAATATTATCACAAAATATCTTAGTTGTAGATTCTTGTACTTGATTTAATTCACCCATAGTTCTTCTAAGTCATACTACTTCACATACAGTCAAGGTGGTAGCAACATATTATGATTCAACAGTTGAATGTGCAACAATAGGCTATTTTTTAGATAATAAAAACATTACACCAAATTCAAGATGAAATATGTATCTAGAAGTGTTTTTTGTATCATCAATTTTTCCCATCCAATCACTATCTATCTATATATCCAACAAGTTCAAGGTTATTTAAGGTTGCATAGGAAATCACATGGTCTTTGGTTCCATTTACACACCTTAGGATTCTTTTTCCTGCTAGCAAGTGAGTGTTCTTAGGTGTCTCCATAAATCTTGAAATCAAACTAATTGCATCCATTATATTTAGTTGTTATTAAATACATGAGACTTCCAACCAATCTTTTGTAAAATATTGAATCTACATTGCTATTGCAGTCACATTTACTTTATTTTTGACCTGTTGCAAAAACCAATCTTTTATTTTTTTATTGAATCTACATTTTTGTTGCAGTCATATTTACTTTATTTTTTGACCTATTGCAAAAACCAATATTTTGTAAAATATTGAATCTACATTGTTGTTGTAGTCATATTTACTTTATTTTTGACCTGTTGCAAATGGTGTATAGGTTGGTTTACTCGCTATTCTAAATATATTAAAACATATTTTGCACATTTACTTTGTGAAATAATAATTCTATCATTTAATTGAAATACTTTAATTCCAAGGAAATATTTCATTAGGCCTAAATTTGTCATTCCAAATTCTCTCTTCATTGCTCTTCTAAATTCATCAATCGACATGTTGTTGTTACTAGTATAAATTAAATAATATACATGTAAATAGATAATTAAAATTTATCATTTTTTATTTTCCTTGATATAGAGAATGAGTGTGCATAAGCACTTTAAAAATCTAGTTTTTTAAAAGTAGAAATTAGTGTGACAGCCTTGGGTGCTTATTTGAGTTTGTATAATATTTTTTTCAATTTGCACACATTTTTTTCTTGTCCTTCTAATTCAAAACATGGCACCTTATCTATGTAGATCTATTCTTACAACACTCTATTTAAAATGGTAAATTTTATATACATTTGATAGAGTTTCCACCTTTTTTGAGCTGCCAATACTAGAATTATTCTTACTATGCCAATCCTTACTACACATGAGTAAATTTCATGATATCCAAATCCTAATTTTTGTGAATACACTTTTGCAACTAACATTTATTTATGTATTTCATCATCACCATTTGCAAAATACTTTGTTTTTTACACCAATTTAACACCAATGTTTTTCTTTCCTATTTGAAGATCCATCAATTCTCATATTTGATTTTTCCCTATAGCATAGATTTCTTCATCCATAGATTTTACCCATTTACTATTATTTATTTACATATTCAAAATAGATAGGATCACATTTAGAGAATAAGAAAAATCAATATAATCTTCCTAGAGGATCTTCATTTATGATGGTGTTTACATAATGAGACTAGATCTTTTTCTTACACTTAGTTGTGAATTTTATGATGAAGGAATACTACCTACATTGGTAGTGTTGCTTGGCACCAAGGGTTGATTTGTGCTTTCTCTATTTAAATATTCCATTTAAGTGCTTGTTGTCCCTTGCTAATCTATTTTATTAGTTCAATTCCAAGCTTCATTCTTAATAAATTTTACATCTCTACTTACAATTACTTTCTAAATAATAGGGTTATACAATAAGCTTTTGAATATTCATTATATCCAATAAAAATGCATCTCTTCCTTGTCTTTTAATTTTATTCTCTTCTTTTGGAATATGTGCATAAGCTATATGTTAAATGTGCAACATTTGGCCTTTTGTTACTCCATGTTTCTTGAGGTATTACATCTCAAAAACTCTTGTAGAACACCTATTCATCATGTAAAATGCACATGCAACTGCTTCTACCCAAAGTCATTTGGTAATACTTTTGATTTTAACATACTCCTTGTCATCTTCATTATAGTTTTGTTCTTTCTTCTTACAATACCATTTTATTATGGTGTGCACCTAGCTATAAATTGTATTTTGATTCTATTTACATCACAAAAATTATGAATTTTATTTGAAATGTATTCACCACCTCTATAATTTCTTAGTGTCTTCATATAATATGCATTTTTCTTCTCAACTAATGCTTTGAATTACTAAAATATTCTAATTTGTTTTTGACTTTTAATTCAATAAGAATTCTCATAAATTTTGACTTAAATCATTTATAAACATCATAAAATATTTACTACTTATAACTATTCTCATTTGCATAAGCACACAAAAATCTAGTGTAGAAGCTCTAAAGGTTATGAAGTCCTTCATAATTTTCCTATAGAAAACATGTCCCTATGTAGTTTTCCCATGATACAACCTCCACAAAACTGATATGGTTGATATATTGTTTTTTGGTAGATAAGATACTATAGCATTAATACCGGGTTTTACAGGTTGACCCAAAATCTTTTACAAAAATCATCCTAGGGTTGTTGATGAACATGTCCTTACTAAGGATCCTATATATGTAAAATCTACATGTCGCCAAAGCCATTACATCCGGTAAGGCACATAGCCTATTATAAAAAAGAAAATTCCCATACAACATTTTGGGTATACCCCAAGAAAACACACCTGCATCATAATTACAAAAAAAGAAATAGACATAGATCCCTTCCTTGAAACAATGGAGAAAAAAAAGGCATGAGACACACATAGGCAGTACTAAAAAAAACTCCCACAAACTCTGTATTGACAGTTACTCTTAATAATTCTTTGGTAATTGCTTTCTTCCATATATGACATGCTTTGGGACCACATCTTGTCTTGGCCAATCAACCTTGAAGAAGTGAACCTGCTGGCTAGATGTATGGTGGTGGCTATCTGGTGATCCATGTGGCTCTGGTTCTAAGTTTTATATTGTCATTTCTTTCCTACCTAGTATTTTTGTTGAAGGAGTATTTTTTAAATATTTTGACCTGGATCTTAGTACCATTTTCACTTTCCTCAGTGGTGCTAGTTCTAGTAAAGGTGTGGTAGGGATTAGCGTGATGTGGCCTATGTTGTGGATCACATGTATATTTATTTGGATTGGTCATGCCCTAGTACCAAGAGTCAACAATATAGTTTGTGTCTTTTGTAACATGACCATGGTTGTCAAGATGAGTTATCTAGGCTTTTTGATATCTAACGCTATTGGTGGAATTGAATGTATGATTTTAATATCTACTTTAGGATTTTATACATGTAAATTTTGAAGAGATGGATTTTATGGTGGTTTTTTGGTTATCATTACTAGATGTGGTGTTTCCCCATAATATCTAGGCTGATCAATTTTTTTTCTAATATCTCTCCAGTAGAGAGTGCAACCTTTCTCAAAATAATCTATTAAATTAATTAATGGTTTCTCATGCTCCTCATTATTCGTATCAATCCTCTTGTTGTATAGGTTATTTTTAAAAGTGACATGATGATAAGTATCTAGATTCTAGGATATCCTTTTATTGAATCATGATCTTAATTATTTTTGGGGTTAGAAATAAGTATTTTCAATTATTGGGTGTTCTTGAGGCTAGTTTAGCTGCAGACATGATAAAAATTTGGATTATGAGTTTTTAGAGGTCTCTATATTATTTTGCTAAGCCCATTCCTTTGTCCTTCCTCAAAAGAGTTGCTAGTGGCCCTAGGCCTCCTTTGTCCAAAATATTCTTATGTTTTTCATTGAGGATAATGGAAGGTACCATTTTGGAACCTAATTTTCTATGTGTTGAGGAGAATGTGAGAAATATTTTGGAAAATAGAAGGATTTTGAAGTGTATGTTAAAGTTTCATAGCTTAAAGGTGGATATCTCCCGATAGATGACATACTCCTAGAAATAAGGAGTAGTTAATATGAAAGGTATCAAATTTGAAATCAATATCCCCTTATTCATAGAGGTGATGAGGTTTCTATGGATGGCTATAGTCACAATAAATAAGAAACTCCCTTGCGAGAGAGTTAAGATACTTCTTGGATGATGGAAAAAATTTGCCTAAGCTTGAGAATGGATATAAAATAAAGGTGCTTAGGGACACATGGGACAGGGTGGTGGAGGTAATTATGGATTATTTTATGTTGTATGGGACCAAGGATATTATGTGAAACTACCACATCATGTTTTTAAACCATCTACGATATAATAGGGTGATGAATATCCATGCTTTATTATTCAACTCCTTGATTAGATCTATAGAGTAATTTAAAGAAGGAAAAATCATGGATCCACTTCACCAAGGGTTAATTTTGCTTATCTTTGAACATGTGGTGATTTCCAAGGGTGGGATGGGTAGGGTGGCTCCCAATCCGATTACCCCCTAATATAATTCTTTGAGTCTAAAATTATTTTTATATGGGGACCACTTTGGTGAAATTAATTTGAAGTTGGTAGAGGAGAATGTACCTAATCCTACTACTATTGGTAAGAAAGTAAAGAAAAGTCCTAAGGTTTTTGGTGCAAATTTGTTGTTTCATGGAAGGGAGGACAAAGAGAGAAGGTCTAATATTTTATTTGTGAAAGCACGAGATTCCGGTCAAAGGAAACACCAAGTGCGATTGCATTCAAAATTAAGTACGCTTAAGTCCTAGAAATGTAAATTGCATGAAACGGAAAAGAAACACATTGGAAGAGACACAATCAAATAGAGAAAACACAGCCCTTTCATTAATATCCCTTGATCTCTGTTACAATGACGTCTCCTCCCTTTTCAGGGGCTAGGAGCGCAAATAGAGTTTGATTACAATCACTGAATGATTCCTCTTTTCGCGTGCCCACGATTGCAATGGGCGGGCCAAGATGATGCCGTCGCTGATGTCGATGAGTTCTTCGCCTCTGCTGCTTCTCCTATGAACAAAGAAATGACCAAGACGTCAGTAGCACCTGCTGCAAATGAAAAGCGTTTTCTCTCTAAAACTAACGAAATATGCATGTAAATATTTGCCTAAAATAGTGAATACAGTGAATCCAAATTGCTTCAAAACTTGACAGAAGGTAAGAAAAGTTACCAGAAGGCCACTGCCACTGAGGCAGCTGGCCAATCCACCTTCAATTGGAATTTAATTCGTCCCTGGGTGGGACGAATTATTTTGTGTTGAAGAAACCGACCTGCTCCTACTCCAATGTCGGATCCCAAGACCTGCAAAACGCCTACAAACAGGGGGGTTATGTAATTGGGGCCATTTTGGGATGACCCAGATGGTCGGATTTTCCCAATTTGGCCTCCACCCTCGGGAATTTTTCCTTGACACCTGCAAGTTAGCGAAACGACAAAGCAATACAAAACATCCTAGAATCTGACCAAAAGTTACAAAATTGCAGCTATGGACTAATCGGACCTAGTAACACAAAATGCAATCTAAAAAATAATCTAAAATGCTCAAAAACTAAAAATAGGACTTGGGAGGTGCGGGGGTGCCCAAGTGGGCCTCCCACCGTTGGCCCTCGATTTTGGAGCCAATCCACCAGGGATGGGCCCAAAACCTTTTAGGATTGGGGGGTCGGCGAATTGGTTGGTTCAGGTGTCCATGCATTGGATTTGGGTAAGGTTCAAGCTTCCAAAGGCCACCCAACAACCTCCCTTGCAAAAGAGATTGGTGGATGTGGGAAGGTGAACCAAAAGGGATGCAAGTGGGTCTTCAATTCGGTAGCACTTCATTGCTTGAAAACTCCTTCAACCTGTCTGTTTTGGGTGAGAAAAGTCCCACCTTTTATAGACCCAAGGGGTCTCTTTTGGGAGGGAAGCACAAATGCCATGTGTTGGCCATAGGTGCCATGTGGCAGTATTGTCTTCCCATGAGGGATGGGAGTCCTCCATTGACTTGAGCTTTGATAAATGCTTTTTGTAACAGTCTTCTAACAGCCCCTCTATCCACTTACACACACATGCAAGGCAGGAGTCCTTAACTGGCTGTTCTGGGCTGCCACTTGGCACCATTTGCCTTTTTGCCCGTTAAGCTTAGAATTCATCCCACCCAGGGACGGATTCAAAATTCGTCCTGGGGTGGGACGGATTCTATTTTGAATTCGTCCCTGGGTGAGACGAGTACTGGGCAAAGTGTCCAAGTGTGCCAAATTGCTTCTTGACCTTACAAAATTGCTATGAAAGTGGTTAAGACCACTGTTTAACCTCTGAGGGCTGCCCTGGGGGCTGTGTTTGTCAAAGCGATCAGTGTTTGTAGTCACATAATCGGATTGGTGCTATTTTGGTGTCTACAGATGCCCCTTTTTGGGAAGCGCTATGGGTGATGCAGTGCTGAGCAAAAATAGATAACCAAAACACTAATGATTAGGGTTTCTTGGTAACCTAACCAACTTTTTATGCCCCAAGTATGGAAAGGGCATGCATTCTTGAATCCTTGCTTCTGACGAGCTAAGGAATTTGATTTCAAGTATTAACCTGTTTTGTTGAGGTGTGACTTGAACTTAGACATTGATCAGTCATGAACAAGTGAAGGGCCTTTTTATCCTCAGGGGGAACCTTGTGTTCATGATTCACGAAATTCCAAGTGTTTGATTGATTTGATTGTTGCTTGTTTACTGCCCCAAGCAGGAGCGTGATTGTCTTTGTCAATGATTCTTTGAATGCATGTCGTTTTCCTTAATTGGGTGTGTGATTGTTGGTTGGTGACTAAGTGTGACTACCCCCTCAAGCGACGAATTGATGAGGGAATGACCTTCATGAGAGAAGCGACGAGTCGCTTGACCCAGAAGGCCACTGCCACTGAGGCAGCTTGCCAATCCACCTTCAACTGGAATTCGTCCCTGGGCAGGATGAATTCTGACTGTAATTTGTCCCTGGGTGGGATGAATTCTTCTGTGTTGAAGAAACCGACCTGTTGCTGCTCCAATGTCGGATCCCGAGACCCGCAAAACGCCTGCAAACAGGGGGGTTATGTAATTGGGGCCATTTTGGGACGACCCAGATGGTCGGATTTTCCCAATTTGGCCTCCACCCTCGGGAATTTGACCTTGACACCTGCAAGTTAGCGAAACGACAAAGCAATACAAAACATCCTAAAATCTGACCAAAAGTTACAAAATTGCAACTATGGACTAATCAGACCTAGTAACACAGAATGCAATCTAAAAAATAATCTAAAATGCTCAAAAACTAAAAATAGGACTTGGGAGGTGCGGGGGTGCCCAAGTGGGCCTCCCACCGTTGGCCCTCGATTTTGGAGCCAATCCACCAGGGATGGGCCCAAAACCTTTTAGGATTGGGGGTCGGCGAATTGGTAGGTTCAGGTGTCCATGCGTTGGATTTGGGTAAGGTTCGAGCTTCCAAAGGCCACCCAACAACCTCCCTTGCAAAAGAGATTGGTGGATGTGGGAAGGTGAACCAAGAGGGATGCAAGTGGGTCTTCAATTCGGCAACACTTCGTTGCTTGAAAACTCCTTCAACTCTGTCTATTTTGGGTGAGAAAAGTCCCACCTTTTATAGACCCAAGGGGTCTCTTTTGGGAGGGAAGCACAAATGCCATGTGTTGGCCATAGGCGCCATGTGGCAGTCTTGTCTTCCCATGAGGGAGGGGAGTCCTCCATTGACTTGAACTTTGATAAATGCTTTTTGTAATAGTCTTCTAACGGCCCTTATGTCCACTTACACATGCGTGCAAGGCAGGAGCCCTTAACTGACTGTTCTGGGCTGCCACTTGGCACCATTTGCCTTTTTTCCCGTTAAGCTTAGAATTCGTCCCACCCAGGGACGGATTCAGAATTCGTCCTGGGGTGGGACGGATTCTATTTTGAATTCGTCCCCGGGTGAGACGAGTACTGGGCAAAGTGTCCAAGTGTGCCAAATTGCTTCTTGACCTTACAAAATTGCTATGAAAGTGGTTAAGACCACTGTTTAACCTCTGAGGGCTGCCCTGGGGGCTGTGTTTGTCAAAGCGATCAGTGTTTGCAGTCACATAATCGGATTGGTGCTGTTTTGGTGTCTACAGATGCCCCTTTTTGGGAAGCGCTGAGCAAAAATAGATAACCAAAGCACTAATGATTAGGGTTTCTTGGTAACCTAACCAACTTTTGATGCCCCAAGTATGGAAAGGGCATGCATTCTTGAATCCTTGCTTCCGACGAGCTAAGGAATTTGATTTCAAGTATTAACCTGTTTTGGTGAGGTGTGACTTGAACTTAGACATTGATCAGTCATGAACAAGTGAAGGGCGTTTTTATCCTCGTGGGGAACCTTGTGTTCATGATTCACGAAATGCCAAGTGTTTGATTGATTTGATTGTTGCTTGTTTACTGCCCCTAGCAGGAGCGTGATTGTCTTTGTCAATGATTCTTTGAATGCATGTCGTTTTCCTTAATTGGGTGTGTGATTGTTGGTTGGTGACTAAGTGTGACTACCCCCTCAAGCGACGAATCGATGAGGGAATGACCTTCGTGAGAGAAGCGACGAGTCGCTTGACCCAAGATGACTTGTGCAAGGTTGCCTTTAAAGGGTTTACCGTTAAGCGTGTGCAATTTTTCCAACATATGGACCTATTTTTGGTGGGTGTTAACCCTTTTGGTGATGTCATAATGAGGTGAAATCGTCGAAAACCTATTTCCCGTGGAGCGGTCCGGCTATGATAGCCTTCTTGGGGAACTAGGAGAGCGATAATTTGGACCTCGACATCGATTTTCTTTGCCTAGAGGCTAAGTGCAAGAGCACTTGTGTCCGGCATTGTTTTTGTTGTGTTTTTGTTGAATTTTGTACTGTTTTTGTTGTTTTTGTGACACCATTTGGTGATTGAATTGTCGGCAATCCGTCCTCCCGTGGAGCGGTCCGGCTATGGTAGCCTTCTTCCGGAGTAGGATAGTGACAATGCAAACCCCGACATCAATTTTGCTATGCCAAGAGGTTAAGTGCAAGAGCACTTGTGTCTGGCAATGTTTATTGTTTGTTTTGTGTTGCTTTTTTTTTTTTTTTTGTGACACCATTTTGGGATTAAATTGTCAAAATCTGTCTTCCCGTGGAGCGGTCCGGCTATGGTAGCCTTCTTAGGGAGTAGGATAGTGATAATTTGTGACCCCGATGTCGATTTTGTATGCCCATGTTGTCGGTGCATTTGCAATCCTGTCGTGCAATTTTATTGTCTGTTTTTAGTGCATTTTTAGTCATTTTTGTTGATTTTTTTTGTGCTGGCCTGAATTCGTCCCTGGGTGGGACGAATTCCAGCTGGAGAATTCGTCCCTGGGTGGGACGAGCGCTGATCAGAGCGCTCGTCCCAGTCAAGGATGAATTCCAGTGCAAAGGGCCTATTTAAGGGCCAAAACTTGATTTTGGGCTCATTTGTGTCATTTTTTTCTTGCGATTTTGGAGCTCGGGAGGAGGAGGTAATCTTGCGAAGCGAAGCGCTGCTGGAATTCTCTCTGCCATCATGAGTGCACAAACTGGTTCGAGCGGCGGAGCCGAGGCGAGACCTGTAAGTGACCCTAGGGTTTATTTTGCTTTAACTTAATGCATTGTTTTTGTGTTACGCTTTTCAAAATTTTAAGATTTTTTTGTGATGTTTTTGTTTAACAGCTAAGGTTAGAAACCCTAGAACTGAAAATTTGATCTTTTATTTATTTATTTATTTATTATTTATTTTTTTTTTGTTTGCTTGCAGGTTGTTAGGAGCCGGTACCGTGTACCCGCTGCCTTTACTGAGGCGCGGTTGGCCTTGACCGATGATGACTGGGAATGGCTTGATGCCCTTGGGCTCAAGCAGGTGGCTCGACTGGAGCCTGTGGTTTCGGATCAGGCCTATCTGACGGCCCTGATCAAGCTTTGGGATCCACGGACCAATACTTTCCATCTCCCGACAGGGGAGATGACTGTGACTCTTGAGGACGTCTATCGGTTGCTTCGGATTCCGATAGATGGTCTGCCTATTAGGACATCTCCGTTTGATCAGCGGACTGCTATACTCACGAGATGTTTTGGGCATGGGGGGGAGCTGGGTGTAGCAGACCCAGTGGAGACAACCGAGGCGGATTTCCAGGCTGGTGGGATTTTGGTTGGCTGGTGGAAGGAGAGGGGGTGTTAGGAGTGAGGCACGCATTCTCGATGGGCCTCATTTCTAACATTCTTCTCCCTGATTCGTCAGGCGCGAGGTTCCCGTGGAACCCGCTGGATTTGGTGTGGCAGTTGGCAGAGTGCCCGATAGAGGCACCGTTGATCCTGAGATGGGGACAGACTTTGTTGGCGCAGCTTTACGGGGAGCTGTACGGGGTCCGCTGTCGACAGCGAAAGGGTGTCAGTTGCAGCTTTTTGTTGCAGTGCTGGGGTTGGCAGCACATAGCTGTTGAGAGGCCTACCGGGTTACCGTGGATGACTCGGGCGGTGATGGAGGATGAGGAGATTGGTTATGCAGCTTTGTGGCGACGGTCTACGGAGCAGGGGCAGAGTCGGCGATGGGCAGGTGCAGTTGAGCACTACATTGATGCCTTTTCGTGGCTCACTCCAGGGGAGGTGTTTTGGCGTCCCTATCGGGACTGTCCAGCCTGGCCTGAGGTTGGAGAGTGGCTCCGACGGGTACGGAGGGAGCGATGGTTGACTGGGCGGCACGGGACGGAGCATGAGTTCTTTCCATACCGCCGGGTTACACGACAGTTTGGGGTGCGCCAGGGGTTGCCTGGTGAGCCCGTAGGCTATCGACGTCGGGGAGATGAGAGGGATCTGGAGCCACCGGTCCTCGTGCCATTGGGCGAGGAGTCGGATGCGGTGATTGAGGTGTTGGATGTGGATGACGTTGGTACTACCACTGAGTATGACTCGTGGTGGGTATTGCGGCGCTGGAGAGGAGAGGGTCCACTGGGAGGCACGGAGGCGGCAGTGGAGGATGCTGAGGCGGCAGGGGGTGATTGGGGGGGCCGTTGGATGATGCAGACATGGTGGATGCGGGAGATGAGGATGTGGACTTGGGTGTTCCGGAGCAGCTGGACATGCAGGATGTGGAGGAGCAGTTGGAGCCTGAGCAGGCTACTGTCCCCGCGAGTCCTATGCGTCCGGCAGATACAGAGGGGGTGGGGTCGGATGTAGGCGATGAGGTTGCGCGACTTACAGAGCTACTGCGGATGCGGGATCTAGAGAGGGATCTTCTACGGGCTCAGTTGGCAGAGCGGGATAGAGTTTTGGCGCAGCGCGATGATGCATTGTCTATCTATCATCGACGAGAGGCAGAGTGGTGTCTGTATCGGATAGACTTGGAGAGGGAGGTCATCCGCCTTGGCGGGCGGCTCCCTGAGCCTTCGATCAGCAGATCTTCTCGACGGACGAGGGATAGTCTGACTGAGCAGTCAGCATCATCTCGCCGCAGGCGGTTAGATGAGGGGGGTGGTAGTAGGCATGATGCGGGGGCTAGCAATAGCCGCCCTGCAGGGTCCCGTAGGACCCACACCACGGGGGGTAGTTCCCGTCGCACCGATCCTGCGTGATCATGGTGGTCGACGCCTTAGGTTGGGTTTTGGATATGATTGCGGGGTCTGAGGACCGGTTTTGTAGCCTACGGGCATCTTTTTGATGATATATATATATATATACCTGTTTTATTTTTGGATTTGTACATGTGATGATGTGATTGATTTTTGTTATGCATGTTTATTTATTTTGATGAATGCAGATGTTATGATGAATGCAAATGTTTTAGATGTCTATGTGATATGCAAATTGAAATGGATGAATGATATTTGTGGTGATTGCACCGTAGGTGTTTAAGAAGCTCTTTATTTACCTTGTTTTTTCTTTTTTTGTATTTTCTGATGGTATCATAAGGATGATAAGTAGCGCAGATGGTTTTGGGATGAATGTATGATTTTCTGAGATTCAGACAGTTTTAACTCACTATCCATGACTGTACTTTATCTTACAAGACTTTTGAACAAGGTATGAATCGGACCTGTTTTTGACCGAGTTATTTAACATCCCCGTGTGTGCAATTGAGTTCATTTAGTGGTATTTGTTAGGATACCGCCAGCTGCGATGGGCTTTCAACCGAACCCGTACCGAGGATCACCTAATTAGCTCCACGAATTCCTTTGTTGTATGTACTAAGATTAATCTGCGTTGTAATCCAGGATGCCATAAGCTAGCTCATCCACATGCAAACATTGATCCGTACGCAAGTTAATGTGACAGATATATCGTCATGCGGGAGGTTTACTTCATTACCGATAGGCTATCAACCAAATTGGTACTGAAGCTTGCCTTATGACCTATAGAATGCTGAGAGTTCCAGGGATTCAAGGTCAACTCCCTTCTTTTTTTCAATTGTATTGGGATACTTGCTCTTTGTAGTGATGAAATCACTGTTTATTTTGATTTGTTTTTCTTTTTGAGCAAGGGATTGGGGATATGGAGTGATGAAAATCACTGTTGTTTGTGCCTTTTGATGTGTGCACTATAGTTTGTCAAATTTGGAGTTTTGACATTTTGCAAATTTTTTGTGTTTTGCAACTGTTGAGAACTTTAGGGATTCTTAGGGAATTGGGTAGGGAGGATGCTTGTCCTTTTGCCAACTCTCAGCATTCTAGGGGTCATTCGCACAGGGGGATGAGCAAGATAACCGTTTCGCTTGTGGTGACCTAGATTATTTTGCAGGTTTCGTCTTTCGTTCACACAATTTGGGAATTTTAGTGTTTTGATTTGTGTTGGGATGTTACGTAACAAGGTGTATTTCAAGTATGACTCTACCTTCGTAAAATCTGTTCGACTTGGTACACTACATGGCTAAAGAGGAAAATGATGACTGAATCACTGAAACTCTTGGTACATTCCCAGACCACTGACTGTAGTGTGGTAAAAGTTATGCATGGTGTTTTTGTTGTTTTTGGATGAATTTGAGTATGCCTAGAATTGAGATGCAAATCTTTGTTGTTTTTGATGATTTTTGTTGTTTTGTTTTTGTTGAATTTCTTGATTTTTTTTTGACCAAGAGATTGCGATAATCGTTGGAGCTTTTTGGGTTGACCAAGAGATTGCGATAATCCTTGGAGCTTTTTGGTTGACCAAGAGATTGCGATAATCCTTGGAGCTTTTTGTATTGACCAAGAGATTGCGATAATCCTTGGAGCTTTTTGGTTGACCAAGAGATTGCGATAATCCTTGGAGCTTTTTGGTTGACCAAGAGATTGCGATAATCCTTGGAGCTTTTTGGATTGACCAAGAGATTGCGATAATCCTTGGAGCTTTTTGGGTTGACCAAGAGATTGCGATAATCCTTGGAGCTTTTTGGATTGACCAAGAGATTGCGATAATCCTTGGAGCTTTTTGGGTTGACCAAGAGATTGCGATAATCCTTGGAGCTTTTTGGATTGACCAAGAGATTGCGATAATCCTTGGAGCTTTTTGGTTTTGACCAAGTGATTGCGATAATCCTTGGAGCTTTTTGGGTGACCAAGAGATTGCGATAATCCTTGGAGCTTTTTGGTTTGGATTATGGTTCTTCAGGGGATAGAGGTACCCCCAGCTTGATGGTCTTTGCACTCCGGATCTGGCTCTAGAGGTATGGGCATGAATGGATCGGCCCTATGCACGGAGATGAGGACAGGGTCCGCCCGCGGCACTGATGTTGCTATGATGTCTCTTGGTGGAAGTTGCTCTTTGTGTGCCCAAAGTGGCGGATGTAATGCTTGGTCCCACCGTGGTGGGTTAACGCGCCACTCATGCCCTAGTATTATGTTTATCTGTTGACATGCTTCCTCAAATTTTATGGGATGCCGATGCTGTCGCATGTGATTGTTGTGGGCTATGTCTGTTTCATCCTCACCTTCGAACAATGTGTATAGCTCATCAAAATCTGTAGATTCTGAGACATGGAGGACTGCATCATCAGGTAGCCCTATGGTTAAAGGTTGATCCTCTTCGAAAGGAGCCTTATGTAAGTTGGGCCTTGGGAGCTCCAAAATCTTGGTCTCTACCAACTCTAAGTGCTCTAGTGCTTTGCATGTATTGGGAGATTTGAACTCCTCCTCTTTGGTTGGTTCTTGTTGAGGAACTTGGGGCTTATGGAGGGGTGGCCAGATGGCACCCCCCATGCCTTGGTAGGGCAGTTCATCCCGCTCTTCTTCACGCTCTGATTCCTTAGAGGCTTCTTGATGAATTTCTAAGGGTGGCTCATAAGCCTGGGTGGATGTCTGAGGAAGGCACCCGTCATTGGTTATAGGAGCGGCCTCCCATTCATGTCTAGGAGGCATCGGGGGTGGTGCTTCAGGAATCGGGAGAGTAGCTTCCCGCTCCTGTCTAGGAGGTGTTGGGGGTAGCTTTTGATGAGGTCGCGATGACCTATCTTCCCCCGGGTTGTGCCACTCAAAATATTTTGTCTTATGCATGTGAGGGGTTGGAGTCCTCTCTTGTATAGTGTGTTGGAACAGCTCATCCTTCTGGCGCTGAAGGTGCTCTTCATTAATATGGTACGGTTCCTCTAACGGTAGTCGTTCGAGCTCAAGTTGCGTGAGTTGCTTGAGATGTGTGATATATTCGGCAGATTCTACGATAGTTGGTCCCACCGCCTCATGTCTAGAAGGCCTAGACGCCTCTCTTAGATAAAAATCTCGGTCGTAGTGATCCAAGATCTCTATAGGACACATCCCTCTGTTAGGGGTAGCAGCATTCTCTCGGGGCTTTGGCCTCAGTGAGTGGTCCTGATAGATAGCAGTGCGAAGGCGTATTGCTCCCGCACTGTATATTGCTCTCGAGGAAGGTAGATGTCTTCCTCGTGCTCTCTTTCATAAGTGAAAAGGGGGTGGACGGAGCTATCTCGCCCTGCCCAAAGAGCCTTGTGCTCTGGATTTGTCTTTGTAGTTCTGGCAACTAGAGGGGGTGAAGGAGGGATAATGTAATCATGTGGTTCCTCCCATCGAACCCTATGTTGACTTAGCACTTCATCGCGCGATGACCGCTCATAGCGAGCATCTAAGGGAGCTCTCATTGCTTCATGTCTAGAAGGCCTAGATGCCTCTTCTAGATATCTATCTCGGTCGTAGTGATCCAAGATCTCTATAGGCGACCTCCCTCTATTGGGGGTAACAGCATTCCCTCGAGGCTTTGGCCTCAGTGAGTGTTCCTGATAGATAGCAGTGCGGAGGCATATTGCTCTCGCACCGTATATTGCTCTCGAGGAAGGTAGAGGTCTTCCTCGTGCTCTCTTTCATAAATGAAAAAGGAACGGGTGGAGTTGGCCCGCCCCGCCTGAGGAGCCTTGTGCTCTGGATTTGTCTTTGTAGTCCTGACAACTAGAGGGGGTGAAGGACGGGTAGTGTAATGATGTGGTTCCTCCCGTCGAACCCTATGTTGACCTAGCGCTTCATCGCGCGGTGACCGCTCATAGCGATCATCTAAGGGAGCTCTCCTATGACCGTACCCCTCATGGAAGGGTGTGTGATGAGTGCTATGTTGAACAGGAGTGCTCCTCGAAGAGGTGTCCCTGTAGTCTCTTTCCTTTAAGGTGTGGAGGGGACTGCATTGTGTGTTAGGTCACCAAGGTGGTATGACCAAATCCTTGGGATTGTAATGGAGGTGACTCGTGCCTCCTTGGACATTCCCCATAGCCTCCGCCCGTGATTGGGCTTGGCTACGGGTTAGCACCATGACGATGTCTCTCTAAAAAGCCCTAAAATTGAAAATGAGTCGATGGGGCCCAAAATTGGTGTGCGCATCCCTCTTATAATAGATAAGACAAAAATGAAGTTTCAAGTCCTAACTCTAAATACATTAGGAGATATTGACATCCGAACAGCTCAAAAAGTGCAAAAAATTGGGCACGCAATTTTAGAACCTAATTTCGGGGCACTAGATGATGGAATTTGGCCCCAAAAACTGGATTTCTAGGGAATCAATATTTGTTTAAAATTATCCCAACCAACTCCCTGTAAAATTTCGTGTCAAACGGAGCTACGGTTGAGAAGTTATGGCCCCGACAAGATGCACTAAAATTTAGAGAAAAATACAAGATTTCCCATTTTTTGTTGGATGGTCCTGCATCACTTATGGGCACATTTGGGGTGATTTTGGGTTGACCAAAGGGTTCATGGACACCTTTGGGGCATTTTGGAGTGACCAAGCGATTACGGGAATCCTTGGAGCTTTTTGGAGAAAATGACAAAATGCGTAGATTTTTTTATCTTTGTTTTTAATGATTTTTTTTTTGTCTACACTAAACATAATTAAACACACACATTCACAAAACCGTGATTATCTCTTTTAAGGATTCTTGGTGTGCCCTAAACTGGTTTAGTGCATTTTGATGTTTTGTTTTTGTTTTTGTAGGTTTTGTAGAACGTTTAAATGCATCATGTAGGCTCTTATAACTCCAAAAAGGTCGCCCCTTCAATATACCAGCCAGGCCGATATACCAACCTCTCTATATACCCGCCCTTACGAGAGGGAGACTATAGGTACGTGAGAGCAGAAGGTACGTGGTACGTAGGCGGTACGGAAGGGGGATTGTCCCGTTAATGGCACCTACCATAGAAAACTTATCCTCGCGCGCATGGGAATCACCCCAGCCTACGCTCGGTCCGTCTTCGTCAGGATTTACGCCTAACAACAGTTGACAATCAGGAAATGGATGCAAATCAAGCCAAGGTGGTGATGAAATCCACCAATGGTCTTGATCAAGGGCTGAGGTCTTACGACCAGCTCCTTGGTTTAAAATTGTTTCGTGATGTGTGTGGGATTCGTTTTATTCAACAAAAATGAAACTAGCATACATGACTTTTCCTAATGCAATGCAAGATTAAATGAAAACAATTAAAGAAACAGAAATAAACATAAAAATTTAACAGAGATCATAAAAATCCCTACCTCTTCTCTGCCTGCTCCTGTTGTCTCTGAATTTCTGCTCTAAAAATCCACAGACAGGAATTCGTCCCTCTGGGAGACGAATTGCAGAACAGAATTCGTCCCTCCCAGAGACGAATTTGAATTCGTCCCAGGGTCAGACGAATTGCAAAAAAGAATTCGTCCCTGTCAGAGACGAATAGCAGTCTGCAACAAAAAAAATGTACCTGTCAAGCACAAACACAAAACTTTGATCAGTTTTTGTGATTTTAAAAACCAGGGAACAGAGTCCCACCGTGATCGCCACTGAAAGCACGAGATTCCGGTCAAAGGAAACACCAAGTGCGATTGCATTCAAAATTAAGTACGCTTAAGTCCTAGAAATGTAAATTGCATGAAATGGAAAAGAAACACATTGGAAGAGACACAATCAAATAGAGAAAACACAGCCCTTTCATTAATTTCCCTTGATCTCTGTTACAATGATGTCTCCTCCCTTTTCAGGGGCTAGGAGCGCAAATAGAGTTTGATTACAATCACTGAATGATTCCTCTTTCCGCGTGCCCACGATTGCAATGGGCGGGCCAAGATGATGCCGCCGCTGATGTCGATGAGTTCTTCGCCTCGCTGCTTCTCCTGCGAACAAAGAAATGACCAAGACGTCAGTAGCACCTGCTGCAAATGAAAAGCGTTTGCTCTCTAAAACTAACGAAATATGCATGTAAATATTTGCCTGAAACAATGAATACAAGTGAATCCAAATTGCTTCAAAACTTGACAGAAGGTAAGAAAAGTTACCAGAAGGCCACTGCCACTGAGGCAACTGGCCAATCCACCTTCAACTGGAATTCGTCCCTGGGCAGGACGAATTCTGACTGTAATTCGTCCCTGGGTGGGACGAATTCTTCTGTGTTGAAGAAACCGACCCGTCGCTGCTCCAATGTCGGATCCCGAGACCTACAAAACGCCTGCAAACAGGGGGTTATGTAATTGGGGCCATTTTGGGATGACCCAGATGGTCGGATTTTCCCAATTTGGCCTCCACCCTCGGGAATTTGACCTTGACACCTGCAAGTTAGCGAAACGACAAAGCAATACAAAACATCCTAGAATCTGACCAAAAGTTACAAAATTGCAATTATGGACTAATCAGACCTAGTAACACAGAATGCAATCTAAAAAATAATCTAAAATGCTCAAAAACTAAAAATAGGACTTGGGAGGTGCGGGGGTGCCCAAGTGGGCCTCCCACCGTTGGCCCTCGATTTTGGAGCCAATCCACCAGGGATGGGCCCAAAACCTTTTAGGATTGGGGGTCGGCGAATTGGTAGGTTCTGGTGTCCATGCGTTGGATTTGGGTAAGGTTCGAGCTTCCAAAGGCCACCCAACAACCTCCCTTGCAAAAGAGATTGGTGGATGTGGGAAGGTGAACCAAGAGGGATGCAAGTGGGTCTTCAATTCGGCAGCACTTCGTTGCTTGAAAACTCCTTCAACCTGTATATTTTGGGTGAGAAAAGTCCCACCTTTTATAGACCCAAGGGGTCTCTTTTGGGAGGGAAGCACAAATGCCATGTGTTGGCCATAGGCGCCATGTGGCAGTCTTGTCTTCCCATGAGGGAGGGGAGTCCTCCATTGACTTGAGCTTTGATAAATGCTTTTTGTAACAGTCTTCTAACGGCCCCTCTGTCCACTTACACATGCGTGCAAGGCAGGAGCCCTTAATCGACTGTTCTGGGCTGCCACTTGGCACCATTTGCCTTTTTGCCCGTTAAGCTTAGAATTCGTCCCACCCAGGGACGGATTCAGAATTCGTCCTGGGGTGGGACGGATTCTATTTTGAATTCGTCCCTGGGTGAGACGAGTACTGGGCAAAGTGTCCAAGTGTGCCAAATTGCTTCTTGACCTTACAAAATTGCTATGAAAGTGGTTAAGACCACTGTTTAACCTCTGAGGGCTGCCCTTGGGGCTGTGTTTGTCAAAGCGATCGTGTGTTTGCAGTCACATAATCGGATTGGTGTCTGTTTTGGTGTCTACAGATGCCCCTTTTTGGGAAGCGCTGCAGGTGACGCAGTGCTAAGCAAAAATAGATAACCAAAGCACAAATGATTAGGGTTTCTTGGTAACCTAACCAACTTCTGATGCCCGAAGTATGGAAATGGCATGCATTCTTGAATCCTTGCTTCTGACGAGCTAAGGGATTTGATTTCAAGTGTTAACCTATTTTGGTGAGGTGTGACTTGAACTTAGACATTGATCAGTCATGAACAAGTGAAGGGCATTTTTATCCTCAGGGGGAACCTTGTGTTCATGATTCACGAAATGCCAAGTGTTTGATTGATTTGATTATTGCTTGTTTACTGCCCCAAGCAGGAGCGTGGTTGTCTTTGTCAATGATTCTTTGAATGCATGTCATTTTCCTTAATTGGGTGTGTGATTTTTGATTGGTGACTAAGTGTGACTACCCCCTCAAGTGACGAATCGATGAGGGAATGACCTTCGTGAGAGAAGCGACGAGTCACTTGACCCAAGATGACTTGTGCAAGGTTGCCTTTAGAGGGTTTATCATTAAGCGTGTGCAATTTTTCCAACATATGGACCTATTTTTGGTGGGTGTTAACCCTTTTGGTGATGTCATAATGAGGTGAAATCGTCGAAAACCTATTTCCCATGGAGCGGTCCGGCTATGATAGCCTTCTTGGGGAACTAGGAGAGCGATAATTTGGACCTCGACATCGATTTTATTTGCCTAGAGGTTAAGTGCATGAGCACTTATGCCCGACAATGTTTTTGTTGTGTTTTTGTTGAATTTTGTACTGTTTTTGTTGTTTTTGTGACACCATTTTGGGATTAAATTGTCAAAAATCTGTCTTCCCGTGGAGCGGTCCGGCTATGGTAGCCTTCTTCGGGAGTAGGATAGTGACAATGCAAACCCCGACATCAATTTTGCTATGCCAAGAGGTTAAGTGCAAGAGCGCTATGCCAAGAGGTTAAGTGCAAGAGCCCATAAGGTTTTGAATATAACATAATTCTTAAATTTATTATTCCCTCCTTATAACTTTAAGATCATTTCTACACCACTACCTCTATTTTGATCAATTAACCAATTTAAAAAATAAAATAGAAAAAAACCTTATATTTTCAATTTTTGAATAATTCCCTATAATATCTAAACATAATAAAATTGATTCTAATTTGACAATATCAAAATACAAGTATTAGAAAAAAATACTTTATATAATATTTGACTCATCAAGACCACATATTGATAACCTTTTTTATTTTATATATCACCAAAATTTAAGGTGGTGAATTCTTAACTCATTAATTAACTTTTAAAAAATTAAAATTTGTTAATGCAATGATATATGTTAATATGTGACTAATTCTAAGCAATTTGATATCCGATACATAACATATTATCATATACTTATATGTGTAATATAGAGAGAGTTAAAATTTATATCAATTAACATTTGAATGTGTGATAAAATTGAACACATATGCACTAAATACACCTTGTTGAATATTAACATTAAGATAGCTTATTAAGTCATAACATAGTTATTACCTATATTTAGGAAATATAAAAACACATTATTAAGTTTGAAAATATAAAATGATTTCATGAATTATTATGTTGAATATAACTTACAATATTATAGTTCTCGATGTTTTATGTCAGCTTGATAAAATAAATCTAAATTCACATTCAATAATCATTGATGAGATGTTGAAGTGCACTCACAACAATTCCCTTCTTTAATTTATATTTTAGATCATTATGAACTTTGGTCTCTATTTTTAGTGATGTTTTTTATCTTATTCATAATGAATATAACATAATAAAAACTGGTTAAGTTTCTTTATTTTTTATATTTTTGATAGTTGTTAATTTAATTAGATGAAAAAAATCAAAAGTATAAAATTTAAATATTAATATATATTTTTTATAAGTAAATATGTAATATAAAATATATCATAATTATAAACTTGATGTAAATTTGAATGTACATATTAATATTTAAAAATAAATAAATAAAATCATAAACCCCAAAAGTAAGCATCAATATATATATAACCCAACATTGTTAAGTAAATTTAAATGTACATATTAATATTTAAAAAAGAAGAAGAGGGTACTATTAAAATAAGAGGGTTTTAACGGGATCCCACAACCACTACAAAAAAAGCCACGAGGGCAAGAGGGTTTTAACGGGATCCCACAACCACAAAAAAGAAAGCCACGAGGGCAACAAAAACTAAACCAATCTCAGAAAAATCCAGAGACAAACAATATAGAAGACGAAAAATCAATCCCAAGGCCTCAAAGATCGGAGAATTGAGAAATTTCTACACAATCATAAGAACACCTTTAGTTACATTTATTGTAAGCTAGAAGAAAATAAAGAAATAAACTGAGCTCCCCTAGAGAACAAAAATATCCACCGATGTCTCATATCCTAATAAAAGCAACCACCAACAAAACAGATTGAAAATAAATAACAACACCGCCATAAGGGTTGTCAGATGAACTAAAACGTCACCAGACTAGAATAATGGAAGTAATGAATGTATCTCCAAACATGAACCACCAAATCTAAGAAACTGCCATCTAAACCAAGAGCAGGAGGAAAATTGAAAATTAAAATTTGAACAGCCAAATCGCTCGAGAAGGAAGCCGGATAACGAAAACCAAACCCTACAGAGAAAACCTCCAACGATAGAAAGAACCCCAACATCTCCAGAGAGAAAATCCTCAATGCACACTAGCGCTCGTAAAAGCAAACCCAACAATGGAGTTACATGACCAACAACGCCAACAACAATGGAAAAGAGAGCCCAGTGACGCCAACAACAATGGAAAAGAGAGCAGCCAAATAGATTGGATTCCCCTGTAGATCATGTTTCAATCAAATACTGAGCACAAAAACTCCCACACAAGAGCACAACAACCACCAAAACTAGTGGAAGAAGAGAAACAATTCCTCAACTGAGGACCACAACATATCCTCCAAGGACCACTCTATAACCAACAAAAGGGAACAAACCCTAAAGAGAAAATTGGAAGCCAAGGTCCTGGAGAAGAAAACTATGCAGCTGAGTGAAAGAACCCGCCCTAGCAAAGACAAAATCCAGCCTGACAGGGTAACAAATAAGGTAGTACTCCCACAAAACTAGAGAAAGGAACTCTATAGCAAAGACTACCAACCACCACACGAACAACATAATCTAACCTGAAACCAACCAATAAAAATAGTCAATGCTACTACAGCAACAACCCACAATCACCCCCACAAGTTTTGTTCGGCCTTGTTACTACCATTGTTACTACAATCACCCCGCAGGTTTGGTTTGACCTGATAGGTTTGATATAATCCAACATTGTTACTATCATCATGTAGTTTGTCACTAAATAAGACTAACTTTACCATCTGAGTATCTAAGGTCTGGTTGACGAAACTACATCTTAAAGCTATCTACTATTTGAAATAGTTAACTTGAGAAAGTCTGAAAGCAAAGAGGATATCAAGATTTTTGAAATTTAGATGATTAGACAATGTAATACATTTAAGGAAATTTTAATAATTTTAGACAACATATAAATGATATCTTAGAATTTCATAGAAGTAGACCATATATCATTTTTGTTAAGTCACCTAGGAATTACCATATAATTTACTAATGGATAAATGAATATCCCTAACTACAAGTACTTTTCTTTAAAACATAAGTAAAAGTTAAACAACGTTTTATTTTTTAAATGAATAACCGTAAATTTATTTGACTAACTTTACCATCTAGGTGTCTAAGGTCTTGTCAACGAAGCTGCATCTTAAAGCTATCTACTATTTGAAATAGTTAACTTGGTCTGAAAGCAAAGAGGATATCAAGATTTTTGAAATTTAGATGATTAGACAATATAATACATTTAAGGAAGTTTTAATAATTTTAGATAACATATAAATGATATCTTAGAATTTCATAGAAGTAGACCATATATCATTTTTGTTAAGTCACCTAGGAATTACCATTTAATTTACTAATGGATGAATGAATATCCCTAACTACAAGTACTTTTATTTAAAACATAAGTAAAAGTTAACCAACATTTTATTTTTTAAATGAATAACGGTAAATTTATTTGACTAAATTTACCATCTAGGTATCTAAGGTCTTGTCCACGAAGCTACATCTTAAAGCTATCTACTATTTGAAATAGTTAACTTGAGAAAGTATGAAAGCAAAGAGGATATCAAGATTTTTGAAATTTAGATGATTAAACAATGTAATACATTTAAGGAAGTTTTAATAATTTTAGACAACATATAAATGATATCTTAGAATTTCATAGAAGTAGACCATATATCATTTTTGTTAAGTCACCTAGGAATTACCATTTAGTTTACTAATGGATGAATGAATATCCCTAACTACAAGTACTTCTCTTTAAAACATAAGTAAAAGTTAAACAACATTTTATTTTTTAAATAAATAATGGTAAATTTATTTGACTAACTTTACCATCTAGGTATCTAAGGTCTTGTCAACGAAGCTACATCTTAAAGCTATCTACTATTTGAAATAGTTAACTTGAGAAAGTCCGAAAGCAAAGAGGATATCAAGATTTTTGAAATTTAGATGATTAAACAATGTAATACATTTAAGGAAGTTTTAATAATTTTAGACAACATATAAATGATATCTTAGAATTTCATAGAAGTAGACCATATATCATTTTTGTTAAGTCACCTAGGAATTACCATTTAATTTACTAATGGATGAATGAATATCCCTAACTACAAGTAACTTTCCTTTAAAACATAAGTAAAAGTTAAACAATATTTTGTTTTTTAAATGAATAACGATACAGTCATTTGACTAAATTTACCATCTAGGTATTGTAGACACCAAAACAGCACCAATTTGATTATGTGACTGCAAACACTGATCGCTTTGACAAACATAGCCCCCAGGGCAGCCCTCAGAGGTCAAACAATGGTCTTAACCACTTTCATAGCAATTTTGTAAGGTCAAGAAGCAATTTGGCACACTTGGACACTTTGCACAGTAATCGTCTCACCCAGGGATGATTGCTAACTTGAAATCGTCTCCAGTAAGGACGATTTCAAAGTTTAACAAAAAAAAAAGACAAATGAGGCCAAGTGGCAGCCCAAAATAGTCAGTTGATGACTCCTGCCTCGCACGCATGTGTGAGTGGACAAATAGGCCATTTGAGGACTGTCACAAGGGCAGTTATGAAAGCCCAAGTCAATGGAGGACTCCCCTCCCTCATGGGAAGACAAGACTGCCACATGGCGCCTATGACCAACAAATGGCATTTGTGCTTCCCTCCCAAAAGAGACCCCATGGGTCTATAAAAGGTGGGACTTTTCTCACCCAAAATAGACAGGTTGAAGGAGTTTTCAAGCAACGAAGTGCTACCGAGTTGAAGACCCACTTGCATCCCTTTTGGTTCACCTTCCCACATCCACCAATCTCTTTTGCAAGGGAGGTTTTTGGGTGGCTTTTGGAAGCTTGAATAAGACCTAAATCCAACACATGGACACCTGAATCAACCAATTCACCGACCCCCCAATCCTAAGAGGTTTTGGGCCCATCCCTAGTGGATTGGCGCTGGAATCAAGTGCCAACGGTGGGAGGCCCACTTGGGCATCCCCGCACTTTTCTTAAGTTTTATTTCAGAAGCATTCTAGTTTATTTTCTCATGTTGCATATTGTGTTTTCTGTTTGGTGAATTCATAGCTGCAATTTCATAACCTTTGATCAGATTCTAGTATGTTTTGTGTCGTTTTGTAGTTTCACTAACTTGCAGGAGGCAATATCAAATTCTCGAGGGTAGATGCCAAATTGGGAGAATCCGACCATCTGGGTCATCCCAAAATGGCCCCAATTACATAACCCCTCTGTCTACAGGCGTTTTGGAGACCTCGAGAGTCGACATTGGAGCATGTCAGTTCGACTTCCCCAACATAGAAGAAATCGTCCCACCCAGGGACGATTTACAGTCAAAAATCGTCCTACCCAGGGATGATTTCCAGTTGAAAGAAGATTGGTCGACTGTCTCAGTTGCAATGGCCTGTTGGTAACATTTTCTGTCTTCTGGAAAGTTTCCAGGCTGTTTAGAATCATTTTGTTTACTTTTTTAGATAAATGTTTGGATGCATCTTTTGATGATTTTAGAAGAACGAACACTTTTCACTTGCAGTAGGTGCTACTGACATCTTGGTTGTTTCTTTGTTCATAGGAGAAGTAGCGGAGGTGAAGAACTCATCGACATCAGCGACGACATCATCTTGGCCCGCCCATTGCAATCATGGGCACGTGAAAAGAGGAACATTGAGTGATTGTAATCGAATTCTTTTAACGCTCCTAGCCCCCAAAAAGGGAGGAGACGTCATTGTAACAGAGATCAAGGGATATTAATGAAAGGGCTATGTTTTCTCCATTTGCTTATGTCTCTTCCAATGCGTTTCTTTTCCATTTCATGCACTTTACGTTTCTAGGACTTAAGCGCATTTGGTTTTGGTTATATTGCAATTAGTGTTTCCTTCGCCCGAAATCTCATGCTTTCAGTGGCGATCACGGTGGGACATGAAGTGTGTCCCTTCGATCGCCCACCAGTGCTTAAAGTATGCTTATGAAGGGGAAATACATGTAGTACCAATGGACTTAGAGCCCTTCAAGTATTGCAATGCGGTACAATTCATACCTCAATCGACCCTCCCTTCAACGCATTTGGATTTCCAATTAAATCCATCTAAACGAGGTCCAATACCGCGAGCACCACCGGTGGCCAACAAGACAAAATCCCAGCCAGGTGAGACTTCATCACCTGCTCCTTGATCATCAACGCCACCTATCATGGCCCAACAAAAGGACAAGGGAAAACAAATCATGGAAGAGGTTAAGCCTCTAGAAGAAATGTTGCCCACAATCTCAAAGATATCAACAGAGGAAACACCCAACACAATAGAAACCAAGACTCCTGAACAACCAAACATGGAATGGACTCAGGAAGTACTACCATTTCTTCCCACCCAATCATCAAAAATCACTGTTGAAATGGCCAGTACGGGCCTAGGGGAGTACTTAGTGCAAAACATTGTGGCAACCCCCACATTGGAGTCAGTACAGGACATGGGAAGACCTCGCCTTCCCATAGGGACAATTGTTCCTCTAGGCTACCCACCGAACCAGACAAATTTTGTGTATGGGGGCCTTGATCACGGTCTTGAACCATGCCAACAAAAGGAAACAGACGAAGAACCTTTTGTTGAAAACATCAATTATCTGTCAAACCCAGAATTTGCCCTAAAATATCTAGGCCAATGCAATTGGCATGGATACGGGCTAGGCAGATATGAGCAAGGGATGCGGATCCTTTGCCAACCAAGATATCAGATGCCATATGATAAGTCAGGGGTAGGGTTCAACCATCCCCTGCCATTAGACATCTTGGTTGAAAATATGCAAGGCCTAGAAATAGGAAACAAGGGGGGATTGGCACAAGACCCGTATGCCAATCCAAATATAGAATACACATTGGGAGATTACCTCCCATGGTCAACAAACACCCCTAGAAACAACAATAATCGCTCTCCTTTGCTAGAGAGAGGTGAAATTTTGGATAGTAATCCTCAAAGAGAACATCAATGGCTGTCGGACATCTTTCTGAAGCTGTTCCCCTTAGAGGTTCCAGATGAAACAATACAGTACCAAGAGAATCAGGTCCCTCCACCAAGAGTGGAACAATCGCAATGGGACCATATTAATTCACTGGAACAAGAAGAGTCCTCAACGTCGCAAGCAACAGATGCTGAAGAGGATGAACAATTTTGGATCTATGAAAGCGATTCAGAAGATGAAACTGAAATGGACTATCTCAGACATGCGTGACGACATCACCGTGCTCTAACTCATGAAGATCTAATGGGACAGGATGGGCATACTCGCTGGGCATGAATGGCATGTAGACCCAACGAGGTGGGACCAAGTTTTGGATCCATGGCTCCAAATTCAAGATGAGCATCGTCCACCTCGAGATCCCATCATGAAAACAGTGCCGAGGGAAGACCTCGCCCTCATTTTTGCAAAATTTACACCTAGGGAGGATCCATTCATGCCTGTTCTCGTTGAGCCAGATCCAGAGTATAGGGAGCATCTAAAAGAATTGAGCTATCACACCTACGGTTCTAGAGACCAAATTCATTCCATCCACATGATCTCCATTGATTTGATCGCACCCATCCGCAATCCGGCCGATCCATCACGGTCATTTCATCTAGACATAGATGCCATCGACTGGGATCGCGTCAATTCACCATTATCACCATCAGAGTACTGGAATTTCAGTGAAATACTTCATTTTACCCCAAGGACAACTCAGGATGTCTTTCAAGCTGAAGAGGGACCCGAGGTTCCAAACGTAGATCTAAACTCAGCTAATGATATCCATTTGATCCGGACTCCACATCAGTTGGAGGAAGGATCCCACATGTTAGTCAAAGAAACAACTGACGTAGACATTGGCACAGATCCAATGAATCCATGGATTCTCAAGCTGGGGGTAAGCCTTTCCCCCGAAGAGCAAGCCGATTACATTGCCCTTATTAAAGAAAAGAAGGAGGTTTTTGCATGGTCGTACAAGGATATGCCAGGACTAGACCCGCAGTTAGTAATGCACAATTTAACGCTTGATCCGACAATCAAGCCTGTAAAGTAAAAACTAAGAAAGATGCACCCAACAGTGGCCTTGATGGTCAAAGACAAATTGCAAAAGCTGTTGGATGCACAATTTGTCATCTGCATGGATTATCCACCATGGTTGTCCAACATGGTTCCCGTTAAGAATCCCGACGGGAGGATTCGCATATGCACCTACTTTCGAGACCTAAACAAAGCGAGTCCTAAGGATGATTTTCCCTTGCCAAGCATCGACGCATTGGTAGATGCTATAGCAGGTCACAAAATGCTCTCCCTAATGGACGGTTTCTCAGGATACAATCAAATTCGTATCAATCCTGAAGACCAACTCAAAACGGCATTCACAACACCTTGGGGGACATTTTTCTATAAGGTCATGCCTTTTGGCCTTAAAAATGCTGGCGCTACATACCAACGTGCTATGACTTATATCTTCCACGATTACATGCACAAAACTTTGGAAGATTACATGGATGATTTGTTAGCCAAGTCTCTCTTGCGCTCAGATCATCTCGATGACTTAAAAAAGATTCTCGATCGCCTCATAGAGCATAAGGTCAGACTGAATCCCAAGAAGTGCGTGTTCGGTGTCACATCTGGAAAACTCTTGGGTTTTATAGTCTCAAAACGAGGCATCAAAGTGGACCCAAACAAAGTCAAGGCAATCCTTGAAATGGCTCCCCCAACCACTATCAAGCAGCTCAGAAGTCCGCAAGGAAAGGTCGCGTCGATTAAACGATTCATAGCGCAATTATCAGACAAATGCCGACCAATGAACAAATTATTGCACAAGGGGGTCACATTTCATTGGGATGACGAGTGCCGATCGACCTTTGATGAAATCAAACAATACTTGGCTTCGTCGCCGTATTGGCACCACCTAGACCAGGAGTGCCGTTCTACTTATACATCTCAGCCTATCGAGGTGGCACCGGGAGCCATGCTAGCCCGGAAGAATGAACTTCACAAAGAACAGGCTACTTACTATCTTAGCCGCACCCCGGTCGGTTACGAACTTAACTATGCATACATTGAGAAACTCTGCTTGGCGATGGTGTTTGCTACCAAGAGGCTATGCCACTACATGCTGAGCAACACTACGTATGTTGTGTCTAAGGAGAATCCATTGCGATACATGATGAGTCGTACTTATCATATTAGTCGCACGGCGAAATGGATCATGTTGTTGACGAAATTTGACATTGAGTTTATTGGGCAAAAATCTATAAAAGGACAAGCCATAGCTGATCAACTAGCAGAGGCTCCTCTTGAATACGATCAGCCTCTGGTCATAGAACTACCCGATGATGGGGTCTTCCATGTCTCAGAATCACCAGATTCTGATGAGCCTGAGTCTCAGGCCGACAACCTTATTTTTCGATGGTTCTAAATGCAAGCAAGGGGGTGGTGTAGGAATTGTATTCTTCACACCGTAGGGCGCTCCAATGCCCCTATCATTTAAATTAAACTTCCAGTGCACCAACAACAATGCAAAATATGAAGCCTTGCTCCTAGGTCTTCAGACAGCAATCGCCATGAACATCAAAATATTGAACATCTTTGGCGATTCGCTGTTAATTATCAATCAAGTCAAAGGGATATATCATTGCAAATGCCCAGTATTGAAGGCCTATAAAGCCCTTGTGGACAAATTCCTGGAAAAACTTGAGTGGTATGACATCGAGGCACTCCCTCGATCATCAAACCGTTTTGCGGATACAATGGCCTCCTTGGGGTCACTAATCCCGCAAGACCTTTCCGATGATATAACAACCATTGAGGTCAAAACCTTATCGCAACCCATGATGGAGTGCGCAAGCTCAGAATTCACGCTAGGAGTCCACATGATCCAGATCGAACCATCTTCGGATAAGTTATTTCGAATCCGAGACTGTTTGAAATGGGCCAACTGGGGGTCTTTGTTTTCCCCCACTCCCATTAATAGCAACACAACGCTATTCTTACAAGTTCTATCCCAATTAGCATTTGTTAGGGAAGAACTCCAAAATGGATTGGCTATTCAAACTATCGAGGTATCCGATCAACAGGACTGGTATTTACCCATAAGAGACTACCTCAAGTTAGGTAATCTACCCTTTGGATTGACGCACGCCGCAAAACGAACATTCAAATAGAAAGCGACAAAATATGTCTTGATAGGAGACATTTTGTATCATCACAGCTACGACGGAATTCTTCTTCGTTGCTTGGACCAGCAAGAGTCCACTTGGGCAGTCGCCCAAGCACATGACGGTACATGTGGCGGCCACTTTAGTGGTATGGCCATTGCAAAGCGCATTCTTCGCATGGGCTATTATTGGCCATATTTAGAGCGAGATTGTTGTGCGTATGTCAAGAGGTGCGTGAAATGTCAACATCATGCCAATTTAATGCACGCACCTTCCCAGGCCCTACAGACAGTCCAGTCTGCTTGGCCATTTTCGTAGTGGGGCCTCGATCTAATCGGAAAGATCTCCCCTGCATCGTCAGGCCATCACACGTTTATCATAACGGCCACATAATATTTTACCAAATGGGTGGAAGCAATTCCGTTAAGCTCAACGAAAGGACCCCGTATTGCGGAGTTCATCTTGCATCAAATCATATGTCATTTTGGTATTCCATCCAAAATAATCTCGGATAATGGGCCATCATTCAAGAAAAAATACGTACGTGCTTTAACCACAAAGTAAAAAATTCAGCATAGCTTTTCAACACCCTATTATCCGCAAGCAAATGGGCAAGCAGAGGCGTCAAACAAAATGCTAGTCACCATCCTTAAAAAGACCGTCACAGACAGTCATAAGGATTGGCACATACAAATCCCACTTGCCCTTTGGGCTTATCGCACTAGCATTCAGACGCCCGCTGGGGCAACTCCGTTTTCGCTCGTGTATGGCTCAGAGGCAGTAATGCCTCTCGAGTTGGAAATTCCTTCCCTCCGCATATCAATGCAGGAGTTCATCGATGATGACACTGCGCGGCAGGCCCGGTTAGACCAACTTACAGGCTAGCTTCTCTTGACGGTATCAAGGAAACAGAACCCTTGAATATCAGTCATTTGCAACCATTTCATATCTAAGAAAGCCATATCCAAAAAAAAAAAATGCTCCAAGGATTCCCATAATCTCTTGGTCACCCAAAAAAAAGCTCCAAGGATTATCGCAATCTCTTGGTCACCCAAAAAGCTCCAAGGATTATCACAATCTCTTGGTCACCAAAAAGCTCCAAGGATTATCGCAATCTCTTGGTCACCCAAAAAGATCCAAGGATTATCGCAATCTCTTGGTCACCCAAAAGCTCCAAGGATTATCGCAATCTCTTGGTCAATCCAAAAAGCTCCAAGGATTATCGCAATCTCTTGGTCAATCCAAAAAGCTCCAAGGATTATCGTAATCTCTTGGTCACCCAAAAAGCTCCAAGGATTATCGCAATCTCTTGGTCACCCAAAAAGCTCCAAGGATTATTGCAATCTCTTGGTCAATCCAAAAATCTCCAAGGATTATCGTAATCTCTTGGTCAATCCAAAAAGCTCCAAGGATTATCACAATCTCTTGGTCAATCCAAAAAGCTCCAAGGATTATCGCAATCACTTGGTCACCCCAAAATCTCCAAGGATTATCGCAATCACTTGGTCACCCCAAAATCTCCAAGGATTATCGCAATCACTTGGTCAAACCCAAAAAGCTCCAACGATTATCGCAATCACTTGGTCAAAAAAAAAAAAAAAAAAAAAAAAAAACAAAACAAAACAACAAAAATCATCAAAAACAACAAAGATTTGCATCTCAATTCTAGGCATACTCAAATTCATCATAAAATTCATATTCTCGCACCTCATCTTCAACTTCACCAAAAACAATCCATCAAAATTACAAAAATACATAGTTGCATTAAGCATTGCATCCATACATTGCATATTTGTAGTCATACGGGTCAAATACCATAGGCTACAATAGCTCTGATAGTCCATCTTGTTCCGCATTGTCTCATGTTACAAAAACAACAAAAACACCATGCATAACTTTTACCACACTACAGTCAGTGGTCTAGGAATGTACCAAGAGTTTCAGTGATTCAGTCATCATTTTCCTCTTTAGCCATGTAGCATATCAAGTCGAACAGATTTTATGAAGGTAGAGTCATACTTGAAATACACCATGTTACGTAACATCCCAACACAAATCAAAACACTAAAAATTCCCAAATTGTGTGAACGAGACGAAACCTACAAAATAATCTAGGTCACCACAAGCGAAACGGTTATCTTGCTCATCCCCCTGTGTGAATGACCCCTAGAATGCTGAGAGTTGGAAAAAGGACAAGCATCCTCCCTACCCAATTCCCTAAGAATCCCTAAAGTTCTCAATAGTTGCAAAACACAAAAAAGTTGCAAAATGTCAAAACTCCAAATTTGACAAACTACAGTGCACAAATCAAAAGGCACAAACAACAGCGATTTTCGTCTCTCCATGACCCCAATCCCTTGCTCGAAAGAAAAACAAATCAAAATAAACAATGATCTCATCACTACAATGAGCAAGTATCCCAATACAATTGAAGAAAAGAAGGGAGTTGACCTTGAATCCCTGGAATTCTCAGCATTATATAGGTCATAAGGCAAGCTTTAGTACCAATTTGGTTGATAGCCTATCGGTAACAAAAGTAAACCTCCCGCATGACGATATATCTGTCACATTAACTTGCGTACAGATCAATGTTTGCATGTGGATGAGCTAGCTTATGGCATCCTAGATTACATCGTAGATTAATATTAGTACATACAACAAAGGAATTCGTGGAGCTAATTAGGTGATCCTCAGTACAGGTTCGGTTGAAAGCCCATCCGCACTGGCGGTATCCTAACAAATACCACTAAATGAACTCAATTGCACACACAGGGATGTGAAAAATAACTAGGTCAAAAACAAGTCCGATTCATACCTTGGTCAAAAAGTCTTGTAAGATAAAGTACAATCATGGATGGTGAGTTAAAACTGACTGAATCTCAGAAAACCTTACATTCATTCCAAAACCATCTGCGCTACTTATCATCCTTATGATACCATC
The DNA here is from genome assembly GCA_028583015.1 of Wollemia nobilis. NCBI lineage: Eukaryota > Viridiplantae > Streptophyta > Pinopsida > Araucariales > Araucariaceae > Wollemia > Wollemia nobilis. The sequence goes on along the minus strand of JAQPPZ010003168.1, from coordinate 257,915 downwards.
AAAAAATACAAAAATAGAAAAACCATGTAAATAAAGAGCTTCTTAAATAGCCTACAGTGCAATCACCACAAATATCATTCATCCATTTCACTTCGCATATCACATAGACATCTAAAACATTTGCATTCATCATAACATCTGCATTCATCAAAATGAATAAACATGCATAACAAAAATCACATCATCACATGTACAAAACCACAATAAAATCGATATATATATATATATATATATCATCAAAAATATGCCCGCAGGCTACAAAACCGGTCCTCAGACCCCGCAATCATATCCAAAAACCCAACCTAAGGCGTCGACCACCATGATCACATAGGATCGGTGCGACGGGAACTACCCCCCATGGTGTGGGTCCTATGGGACCCTGTAGGGCAGCTACTACTAGCCCCCGCATCATGCCTGCTACCACCCCCCTCATCTAATCGCCTGCGACGATATGATGCTGACTACTCAGTCAGACTATCCCTTGTCCACCACAAAGATCCACCGACCGAAGGCTCAGGTAGCCGCCTACCAAGGTGGATGACCTCCCTCTCCAAGTCTATCCGGTACAGACACCACTCTGCCTCTCGTCGATGATAGATAGACAATGCATCATCGCGCTACGCCAAAACTCCATCCCGCTCTGCCAACTAAGCCTGTAGAAGATCCCTCTCCTACCATGCATCCCCCAGCTCCCGCCTTGCATCCCCCAGCTCCCGCCTCGCAACCCCCAACTCCAGATCCCGCATCCACAGTAGCTCTGTCAGTCACGCAATCTCAATGCCTACATCCGACCCCACCTCCTCTGTATCTGTCCGACGCATAGGACTCGTGGGGACAGTAGCCTGCTCAGGCTCCCACTGCTCCTCCACATCTTGCATATCCGGCTGCTCCGGAACACCCAAGTCCACATCCTCATCCCCCACATCCACCATGTTTGCATCATCCAATGGACCCCCCCAATCACCCCCTGCTGCCTCAGCATCCTCCACTGTCGCCTCCATGCCTCCCAATGGCCCCTCTCCTCTCCAGCGCCGCAGTACCCACCACGAGTCATACTCAGTGGTAGTCCCGATGTCATCCACATCCGGGACCTCAATCACTGCATCGAACTCCTCGCCCAATGGAGCAATGACCGGTGGCTCTAATCCTCTCTCATATCCCCGTTGTCGATAAACCATGGGCTCACCAGGCAACCCCTGGCGCACTCCAAACTGTCGTGTAACCCGGCGATACGAAAAGAACTCATGCTTCGTCCCATGCCGCCCAGTCAACCATCGCTCCCTGCGTACCCGTCAGAGCCACTCTCCAGCCTCCGGCCAGACTCTGGATAGTCCCGATAAGGATGCCAAACCACCTCCCCTGGAGTGAGCAGAGAGAAGGCATCAGTATAGTGTTGTACAACACCTGCCCATCGCCGAATCTGCCCCTGCTCCGTAGACCGCTGCCACAAAGCTGCATAGCCAATCTCCTCATCATCCATCACCGCTTGATTCATCCACGGTAACTCGGTCGGCCTCTCCACTGCTATGTGCTGCCAACCCCAGCACTGAAGAAGATAACTGCAACTCACCCCCTTTCGCTGTCGACAGCGGACGTCGTACAGCTCCCCGTAGAGCTGTTTCAACAATGTTTGTCCCCATCCATAAATCAGCGGTGCCTCTATCGGGCACTCTACCAACTGCCATACCAACTCCAACAGGTTCCACGGGAACCTCGCACCTGACGAATCAGGTAGAAGCATGTTAGAAATGAGGCCCATCAAGAATGCGTGCCTCACTCCTAACACCCCCCTCTCCTACCACTAGCTAACAAAAATCCCGCTAGCCTGACAGTCCACCTCGGCTGTCTCCACTGGGTTTGTTACACCCAGCCGCTCCGCATGCCCAAAACATCTCGTCAGTACAGCAGTCCGTTGATCATGCGATGATGTCCTAATGGGCAGTCCATCTATCGGAATTCGAAGCAACCGATAAACGTCCTCCAGTGTCATAGTCATCTCCCCTGTCGGAAGATGGAAAGTGTTGGTCCACGGATCCCAAACTTTGATCAGGGCCGTCAGATAGGCCTGATCCGGGACCACAGGCTCCAGTTGAGCCACCTGCTTGAGTCCAAGGGCATCAAGCCATTGCCAGTCAACATCAGTCAGTGCCGACCGCACCTCAGCAAATGCGACAGGTACACGGTACCGGCTCCTAACCTACAAAACAATAACACACAAAAATTCAAAACTAATTTTTCAGATTTAGGGTTCCTAACCTTAACTGAGTAATTACAAAAAACAACACAAAAATTCAAAAATAAAACTTTCAGATCTAGGGTTTCTAACCTTAACTGATTGAATACAAAAACAACATAACAATTCAAAAAAAAATAAAACATAAAAACTTAGGGTTTACGTGCAGTTTATCCTAAGGTTTACTTCAAACAATAAACGTTTTTACATAGGTTTTATATTATGTTTAATGTACAATAAATCTTAGTTTTTATAAACTAAGTGTCAGGGTCTAAATTTTATTTCAAACAAAGAAATAAACAAAATAAATTCAAATCACATCATCAATTGCAAGAATAAACTCTAGGGAGCGCTTCACTTCGTAGAATTACCTCCTCCTCCCAGAGCTCTCAAATCGCAAGAAAAAAATGACACAAATGAGCCCAAAATCAAGTTTTGGCTATTAAATAGGCCTTTTGCACTGAAATCCATCCTTTAATGGGACGAGCACTCTAATTAGCGCTCGTCCCACCCAGGGAAAAATTCTCCAGCTAGAATTCGTCCCACCCAGGGACGAATTCAGGCCAGCACTTCAAAAAAATCAAAAAATGACTAAAAATGCACTAAAAATAGACAATAAAATTGCCCGACAGGAGTGCTACTGCACCTGACAACAAAGGCAATCAAAATAGACGTTGGGGTCATATATTGTCTCTATCTCACTCCCCAAGAAGGCTACCATAGCCGGACCGCTCCACGGGAAGAAGATTACAACAATTTTATCCCCACATGCGTCACAAAAAACAACAAAAACAATAAAAAAAATTCAACAAAAACAGACAACAAAATAAACATTTCCAGACACAAGTGCTCTTGCACTTAAACTCCGAGCAAATAAAATTGATTTTGAGGTCCAAATTATCGCTCTCCTACTTCCCCAAGAAGGCTACAATAGCCGGACCGCTCCACGGGAAGACGGATTTTTGACAATTTCATCCCCAAACGACGTCACAAGAAAATCAAAACAACAAAAACAGTAATAAACATTGCCAGACACAAGTGCTCTTGCACTTAACCTCTTGCAATAGCAAATAAAATCGATGTCGAGGTCCAAATTATCGCTCTCCTACTTCCCCAAGAAGGCTACAATAGCCGGACCGCTCCACGGGAAGTTAGATTTTTGATGATTTCACCTCATTACGGCATCACCAAAAGGGTTAACACCCACCAAAAATAGGTCCAAATGTTGGAAAAATTGCACACGCTTAATGGTAAACCCTCTAAAGGCACCCTTGCACAAGTCATCTTGGGTCAAGCGACTCGTCGCTTCTCTCACGAAGGTCATTCCCTCATCGATTCTTCGCTTGAGGGGGTAGTCACACTTAGTCACCAACCAACAATCACACACCCAATTAAGGAAAACGACATGCATTCAAAGAATCATTGACAAAGACAATCACGCTCCTGCTTGGGGTAGTAAACAAGCAACAATCAAATCAATCAAACACTTGGAATTTTGTGAATCATGAACACAAGGTTCCCCCTGAGGATAAAAACGCCCTTTGCCTATTCATGACTGATCAATGTCTAAGTTCAAGTCACACCTCACCAAAATAGGTTAATACTTGAAATTAAATTCCTTAGCTCGTCAGAAGCAAGGATTCAAGAATGCATGCCCTTTCCATACTTGGGGCATCAAAAGTTGGTTAGGTTACCAAGAAACCCTAATCATTAGTGCTTTGGTTATCTATTTTTGCTCAGCACTACGTCACCCGCAACACTTCCCAAAAAGGGGCATCTATAGACACCAAAACAGCACCAATCCGATTATGTGACTGCAAACACTGATCGCTTTGACAAACACAGCCCCCAGGGCAGCCCTCAGAGGTTAAACAGTGGTCTTAACCACTTTCATAGCAATTTTGTAAGGTCAAGAAGCAATTTGGCACACTTGGACACTTTGCCCAGTAATCGTCTCACCCAGGGACGATTGCTAACTTGAAATCATCTCACCCAGGGACGATTTATGAAATCGTCTCCAGTAAGGATGATTTCCAAGTTTAACAAAAAAAAAAAGACAAATGAGGCCAAGTGGCAGCCCAGAACAGTCAGTCGATGACTCCTGCCTCGCACGCGTGTGTGAGTGGACAAATAGGCCGTTTGAGGACTGTCACAAGGGCAATTATGAAATCCCAAGTCAATGGAGGACTCCCCTCCCTCATGGGAAGACAAGACTGCCACATGGCACCTATGACCAACACATGGCATTTGTGCTTCCCTCCCAAAAGAGACCCCATGGGTCTATAAAAGGTGGGACTTTTCTCACCCAAAATAGATAGGTTGAAGGAGTTTTCAAGCAACGAAGTGCTGCCGAGTTGAAGACCCACTTGCATCCCTTTTGGTTCACCTTCCCACATCCACCAATCTCTTTTGCAAGGGAGGTTGTTGGGTGGCTTTTGGAATCTTGAATCGGACCTAAATCCAACACATGGACACCTGAATCAACCAATTCGTCAACCCCCCCAATCCTAAGAGGTTTTGGGCCCATCCCTAGTGGATTGGTGCTAGAATCAAGTGCCAACAGTGGCAGGCCCACTTGGGCATCCCCACACTTTTCTTAAGTTTTATTTCAGAAGCATTCTAGTTTATTTTCTCATGCTGCATATTGTGTTTTCTGTTTGGTGAATTCATAGCTGCAATTTTGTAACCTTTGATCAGATTCTAGTATGTTTTGTGTCGTTTTGTAGTTTCACTAACTTGCAGGAGGCGATATCAAATTCTCGAGGGTAGAGCCAAATTGGGAGAATCCGACCATCTGGGTCGTCCCAAAATGGCCCCAATTACATAACCCCTTTGTCTGCAGGTGTTTTGGAGACCTCGAGAGTCGACATTGGAGCGTGTCAGTTCGGCTTCCCCAACATAGAAGAAATCGTCCCACCCAGGGACGATTTACAGTCAAAAATTGTCCTACCCAGGGACGATTTCCAGTTGAAAGTAGATTGGCCGACTGTCTCAGTGGCAATGGCCTGTTGGTAACATTTTCTCGTCTTCCGGCAAGTTTCCAGGCTATTTAGAATCATTTTGTTTACTATTTTAGATAAATGTTTGCATGCATCTTTTGATGATTTTAGAAGAACGAACACTTTTCACTTGCAGCAGGTGCTACTGACATCTTGGTTGTTTCTTTGTTCGCAGGAGAAGCAGCGGAGGTGAATAACTCATCGACATCAGCGACGACATCATCTTGGCCCGCCCATTGCAATCGTGGGCACGCGGAAAGAGGAACATTGAGTGATTGTAATCAAATTATTTTAACGCTCCTAGCCCCCAAAAAGGGAGGAGACATCATTGTAACATAGATCAAGGGATATTAATGAAAGGGCTGTGTTTTCTCCATTTGCTTGTGTCTCTTCCAATGCGTTTCTTTTCCATTTCATGCACTTTACGTTTCTAGGACTTAAGCGCATTTGGTTTTGGTTATATTGCAATTAGTGTTTCCTTCGCCCGAAATCTCGTGCTTTCAGGTATCTAAGGTCTTGTCGATGAAGCTACATCTTAAATCTATCTACTATTTGAAATAGTTAACTTCAGAAAGTCTGAAAGCAAAGAGGATATCAAGATTTTTGAAATTTAGATGATTAGACAATGTAATACATTTAAGGAAGTTTTAATAATATTAGACAACATATAAATGATATTTTAGAATTTCATAGAAGTAGACCATATATCATTTTTGTTAAGTCACCTAGGAATTACCATTTAGTTTACTAATGGATGAATGAATATCCCTAACTACAAGTACTTTTATTTAAAACATAAGTAAAAGTTATACAACATTTTATTTTTTAAATGAATAACGGTAAATTTATTTGACTAAATTTACCATATAGGTATCTAAGGTCTTGTCCACGAAGCTACATCTTAAAGCTATCTACTATTTGAAATAGTTAACTTGAGAAAGTCTGAAAGCAAAGAGGATATCAAGATTTTTGAAATTTAGATGATTAAACAATGTAATACATTTAAGGAAGTTTTAATAATTTTAGACAACATATAAATGATATCTTAGAATTTCATAGAAGTAGACCATATATCATTTTTGTTAAGTCACCTAGGAATTACCATTTAATTTACTAATGGATGAATGAATATCCCTAACTACAAGTACTTCTCTTTAAAACATAAGTAAAAGTTATACAACATTTTATTTTTTAAATAAATAATGGTAAATTTATTTGACTAACTTTACCATCTAGGTATCTAAGGTCTTGTCAACGAAGCTACATCTTAAAGCTATCTACTATTTGAAATAGTTAACTTGAGAAAGTCTGAAAGCAAAGAGGATATCAAGATTTTTGAAATTTAGATGATTAAACAATGTAATACATTTAAGGAAGTTTTAATAATTTTAGACAACATATAAATGATATCTTAGAATTTCATAGAAGTAGACCATATATCATTTTTGTTAAGTCACCTAGGAATTACCATTTAGTTTACTAATGGATAAATGAATATCCCTAACTACAAGTACTTTTCTTTAAAACATAAGTAAAAGTTAAACAACGTTTTATTTTTTAAATGAATAACCGTAAATTTATTTGACTAACTTTACCATATAAGTATCTAAGGTCTTGTCAACGAAGCTGCATCTTAAAGCTATCTACTATTTGAAATAGTTAACTTGGTCTGAAAGCAAAGAGGATATCAAGATTTTTAAAATTTAGATGATTAGACAATATAATACATTTAAGGAAGTTTTAATAATTTTAGATAACATACAATTGATATCTTAGAATTTCATAGAAGTAGACCATATATCATTTTTGTTAAGTCACCTAGGAATTACCATTTAATTTACTAATGGATGAATGAATATCCCTAACTACAAGTACTTTTATTTAAAACATAAGTAAAAGTTAACCAACATTTTATTTTTAAATGAATAACGGTAAATTTATTTGACTAAATTTACCATCTAGGTATCTAAGGTCTTGTCCACGAAGATACATCTTAAAGCTATCTACTATTTGAAATAGTTAACTTGAGAAAGTCTGAAAGCAAAGAGGATATCAAGATTTTTGAAATTTAGATGATTAAACAATGTAATACATTTAAGGAAGTTTTAATAATTTTAGACAACATATAAATGATATCTTAGAATTTCATAGAAGTAGACCATATATCATTTTTGTTAAGTCACCTAGGAATTACCATTTAATTTACTAATGGATGAATGAATATCCCTAACTACAAGTACTTCTCTTTAAAACATAAGTAAAAGTTATACAACATTTTATTTTTTAAATAAATAATGGTAAATTTATTTGACTAACTTTACCATCTAGGTATCTAAGGTCTTGTCAACGAAGCTACATCTTAAAGCTATCTACTATTTGAAATAGTTAACTTGAGAAAGTCCGAAAGCAAAGAGGATATCAAGATTTTTGAAATTTAGATGATTAAACAATGTAATACATTTAAGGAAGTTTTAATAATTTTAGACAACATATAAATGATATCTTAGAATTTCATAGAAGTAGACCATATATCATTTTTGTTAAGTCACCTAGGAATTACCATTTAATTTACTAATGGATGAATGAATATCCCTAACTACACGTAACTTTCCTTTAAAACATAAGTAAAAGTTAAACAATATTTTATTTTTTAAATGAATAACGATACATTCATTTGACTAAATTTACCATCTAGGTATCTAAGGTCTTGTCGATGAAGATACATCTTTAAGCTATCTACTATTTGAAATACTTAACTTGAGAAAGTCTGAAAGCAAAGAGGATATCAAGATTTTTGAAATTTAGATGATTAGACAATGTAAAACATTTAAGGAAATTTTAATAATTTTAGACAACATATAAATGATATCTTAGAATTTCATAGAAGTAGACCATATATCATTTTTGTTAAGTCACCTAGGAATTACCATTTAATTTACTAATGGATGAAAGAATATCCCTAACTACATGTACTTCTCTTTAAAACATAAGTAAAAGTTAAACAACATTTTATTTTTTAAATGAATAATGGTAAATTTTTTTGACTAACTTTACCATCTGGGTATCTAAGGTCTTGTCAACGAAGCTACATCTTAAAGCTATCTACTATTTGAAATAGTTAACTTGAGAAAGTCTGAAAGCAAAAAGGATATCAAGATTTTTGAAATTTAGATGATTAAACAATGTAATACATTTAAGGAAGTTTTAATAATTTTAGACAACATATAAATGATAACTTAGAATTTCATATAAGTAGACCATATATCATTTTTGTTAAGTCACCTAGGAATTACCATTTAATTTACTAATGGATGAATGAATATCCCTAACTACAAGTACTTTTCTTTAAAACATAAGTAAAAGTTAACCAACATTTTATTTTTTAAATGAATAACGGTAAATTTATTTGACTAAATTTACCATCTGGGTATCTAAGGTCTTGTCCACGAAGCTACATCTTAAAGCTATCTACTATTTGAAATAGGTAACTTGAGAAAGTCTGAAAGCAAAGAGGATATCAAGATTTTTGAAATTTAGATGATTAAACAATGTAATACATTTAAGGAAGTTTTAATAATTTTAGACAACATATAAATGATATCTTAGAATTTCATAGAAGTAGACAATATATCATTTTTGTTAAGTCACCTAGGAATTACCATTTAATTTACTAATGGATGAATGAATATCCCTAACTACAAGTACTTTTCCATAAAACATAAGTAAAAGTTAAACAACATTTTATTTTTTAAATAAATAACGGTAAATTTATTTGACTAACTTTACCATCTAGGTATCTAAGGTCTTGTCAACGAAGCTACATCTTAAAGCTATCTACCATTTGAAATAGTTAACTTGAGAAAGTCTAAAAGCAAAGAGGATATTAAGATTTTTGAAATTTAGATTATTAGACAATGTAATACATTTAAGGATATTTTAATAATTTTAGACGACATATAAATGATATCTTAGAATTTCATAGAAGTAGACCATATATCATTTTTGTTAAGTCACCTAGGAATTACCATTTAATTTACTAATGGATGAATGAATATCCCTAACTACAAGTAACTTTTCTTTAAAACATAAGTAAAAGTTATACAACATTTTATTTTTTAAATGAATAACGATACATTCATTTGACTAATTTTACCCTCTGGGTATCTAAGGTCTTATCAACGAAGCTACATTTTAAAGCTATTTACTATTTGAAATAGTTAACTTGAAAAAGTCTGAAAGCAAAGAGGATATCAAGATTTTTGAAATTTAGATGATTAGACAATGTAATACATTTAAGGAAATTTTAATAATTTTAGACAACTTATAAATGATATCTTAGAATTTCATAGAAGTAGACCATATATCATTTTTGTTAAGTTACCTAGGAATTACCATTTAATTTACTAATGGATGAAAGAATATCCCTAACTACAAGTACTTTCCTTTAAAATATAAGTAAAAGTTAAACAATATTTTATTTTTTAAATGAAAAACAGTAAATTTATTTGACTAAATTTACCATCTAGGTATATAAGGTCTTGTCGATGAAGCTACATCTTAAAGCTATCTACTATTTAAAATAGTTAACTTGAGAAAGTCTGAAAGCAAAGAGGATATCAAGATTTTTGAAATTTAGATGATTAGACAATGTAATCCATTTAAAGAAATTTTAATAATTTTAGACAACATATAAATGATATCTTAGAATTTCATAGAAGTAGACCATATATCATTTTTGTTAAGTCACCTAGGAATTACCATTTAATTTACTAATGGATGAATGAATATCCCTAACTACAAGTACTTTTATTTAAAACATAAGTAAAAGTTTAAATTTTTTTTATTTTTTTAAATGAATAACTGTAATTTATTTGACTAACTTTACCATCTGGGTATCTAAGGTCTTGTCAACGAAGCTACATCTTCAAGTTATCTACTATTTCAAAAATTTATCTTTAGAAATTCTGAAAGCAAAGAGGATATCAAGATTTTTGAAATTTAGATGATTAAACAATGTAATACATTTAAGGAAGTTTTAATAATTTTAGACAACATATAAATGATATCTTAGAATTTCATAGAAGTAGACCATATATCATTTTTGTTAAGTCACCTAGGAATTACCATTTAATTTACTAATTGATGAATGAATATGCCTAACTACAAGTACTTTTCTTTAAAACATAAGTAAAAGTTAAACAACATTTTATTTTTTAAATGAATAACGGTAAATTTATTTGACTAACTTTACCGTCTGGGTATCTAAGGTCTTTTCGATGAAGCTACATTTTATATAGTTAACTTGAGAAAGTCTGAAAGCAAAAAGGATATCAAGATTTTTTAAATTTAGATGATTAAACAATGTAATACATTTAAGGAAGTTTTAATAATTTTAGACAAAATATAAATGATATCTTAGAATTTCATAGAAGTAGACTATATATCATTTTTGTTAAGTCGCCTAGGAATTACCATTTAATTTACTAATGATGTAGACACCAAAACAGCACCAATCCAATTATGTGACTGCAAACACTGATCGCTTTGACAAACACAGCCCCCAGGGCAGCCCTTAGAGGTCAAACAGTGGTCCTAACCACTTTCATAGCAATTTTTTAAGGTCAGGAAGCAATTTTGCACATTTAGACACTTTGCTCAGTATTCGTCTCACCCAGGGACGAATACTAACTGGAATTCGTCTCACCCAGGGACGAATTCTGAAATCGTCTCACCCAGGGACGAATTCCAAGTTTAACGGACAAAAAGAAGAATGGTGCCAAGTGGCAGCCCAGGACAATCAGTTTATGACTCTGCCTCGCACATGTGTGTGGGTGGATAGATAGGTCGTTAGAAGACTGTCACAAGGGAAGTTATGAGAGACCAAGTCAATGGAGGACTCCCCTCCCTCATGGGAAGACATGACTACCACATGGCACCTATGACCAACACATGGCATTTGTGCTTCCCTCTCAAAAGAGACCCCATGGGTCTATAAAAGGTGGGACTTTTCTCACCCAAAAAGATAGATAGAAGGATATTTCAAGCAACGAAGTGCTGCCAAGTTGAACACCCACTTGCATCCCCTTTGATTCACCTTCTCACATCCACCAATCTCTTTTGCAAGGGAGGTTGTTGGGTGGCTTTTGGAAGCTTGAATCTGACCCAAATCCAACATATGGACACCTGAATCAACCAATTTGCATACATCCCAATCCTAAGAGGTTTTGGGCCCATCCCTAGTGGATTGGCATCAAAATCAAGTGCCAACGGTGGGAGGCCCACTTGGGCACCCCCGCACTTTCTAAGTTTTAAAGCATTCTAGATTATTGTTTCAGTTTGCATATCATGTTATTCTATTTGGTTAACTCATAGCTTCAATTTAGTAACATTTTGATCAGATTTTATCATGTTTTGTGTCGCTTTGTTGTTTCACTAACTTGCAGGTGGCGATATCGAATTCCCGAGGATAGAGGCCAAATTGGGAGAATCCGACCATCTAGGTCGTCCCAAAATGGCCCCAATTACATAACCCCCCTGTTTGCAGGTGTTTTGTAGGTCATGGGATTCGACATTGGAGCAGCAGCAGGTCGGCTTTTTCAACACAGAAGAATTCGTCCCACCCAGGGAAGAATAGTAGTCAGAATTCATCCCACCCAGGGACGAATAGCAGTCAGAAGTTAGTCCTGCCCAAGGACGAATTCCAGTTGAAGGCAGATTGGCCAACTGTTTCAATGGCAATGGCCCTCTGGTGATGTACTCGTGCTCGTTGTCAAGTTTTTAGGTCATTTAGGCTTACTTTGATTACTATTTTAGATAGTTGTTCTTATGCATCTTTTACCAATTTCAAATCATGAATTCTATTTCTTCTCACAGGTGCTACTAATGCTTTGTCTATCTCTTTGATTGCAGGAGGAACAACAAGAAGTGAAGATTTACCAACAACAGCGACGGAAACACTTTGGCCTGCCCATTTTGCATGTGGGCATGCGGAAGGAGAACACTTACAAAAATTATAACCGGATCCATTTAACGCTCCTAGCCCCTAAAAAGGGAGGAGGCAATTTTTTAATCGTGTTGGATAAGTTTAATAAAAGGGCTGTGACTTCTCTTTAAAGCTTTTGTAACTCGTTTCAGTCTATTTGCCTCTTTCATTTTAATGCATTTCTTGTTTTAGGGCTTAGGCACTATTTCAATTTGAATGCATCTAAGTAGTTGTTCTTTCTGAAAAGCTTTCGAAATCTCGTGCTTTCAAATGGATGAATGAATATCCATAACTACAAGTACTTTCCTTTAAAATATAAGTAAAAGTTAAACAATATTTTATTTTTTAAATGAATAATGGTAAATTAATTTTACTAGATTTACCATCTAGGTATATAAGGTCTTGTTGATGAAGCTACATCTTAAAGCTATCTACTATTTAAAATAGTTAACTTTAGAAAGTTTGAAAGCAAAGAGGATATCAAGATTTTTGAAATTTAGATGATTAGACAATGTAATACATTTAAGGAAATTTTAATAATTTTAGACAACATATAAATGATATCTTAGAATTTCATAGAAATAGACCATATATCATTTTTGTTAAGTCGCCTGGGAATTACCATTTAATTTACTAATGGATGAATGAATATCCCTAACTACAAGTACTTTTCTTTAAAACATACGTAAAATTTAAACAACATTTTATTTTTTAAATGAACAACGGTAAATTTATTTGACTAACTTTACCATCTAGGTATCTAAGGTCTTGTCAACGAAGCTACATCTTAAAGCTATCTACTATTTGAAATAGTTAACTTGAGAAAGTCTGAAAGCAAAGAGGATATCAAGATTTTTGAAATTTAGATGATTAAACAATGTAATACATTTAAGGAAGTTTTAATAATTTTAGACAACATATAAATGATATCTTAGAATTTCATAGAAGTAGACCATATATCATTTTTGTTAAGTCACCTAGGAATTACCATTTAATTTACTAATGGATGAATGAATATCCCTAACTACAAGTACTTTCCTTTAAAATATAAGTAAAAGTTAAACAATATTTTATTTTTTAAATGAATAACGGTAAATTTATTTGACTAAATTTACCATCTAGGTATATAAGGTCTTGTCGATGAAGCTACATCTTAAAGCATTCTACTATTTAAAATAGTTAACTTGAGAAAGTCTGAAAGCAAAGAGGATATCAAGATTTTTGAAATTTAGATGATTAGACAATGTAATCCATTTAAAGAAATTTTAATAATTTTAGACAACATATAAATGATATCTTAGAATTTCATAGAAGTAGACCATATATCATTTTTGTTAAGTCACCTACGAATTACCATTTAATTTACTAATGGATGAATGAATATCCCTAACTACAAGTACTTTTATTTAAAACATAAGTAAAAGTTAAACAACATTTTATTTTTTTAAATGAATAACTATAATTTATTTGACTAACTTTACCATCTGGGTATCTAAGGTCTTGTCAACGAAGCTACATCTTCAAGTTATCTACTATTTCAAAAAGTTATCTTTAGAAAGTCTGAAAGCAAAGAGGATATCAAGATTTTTGAAATTTAGATGATTAAACAATGTAATACATTTAAGGAAGTTTTAATAATTTTAGACAACATATAAATGATATCTTAGAATTTCATAGAAGTAGACCATATATCATTTTTGTTAAGTCACCTAGGAATTACCATTTAATTTTCTAATGGATGAATGAATATGCCTAACTACAAGTACTTTTCTTTAAAACATAAGTAAAAGTTAAAGAACATTTTATTTTTTAAATGAATAACGGTAAATTTATTTGACTAACTTTACCGTCTGGGTATCTAAGGTCTTTTCGATGAAGCTACATCTTAAAGCTATCTACTATTTGAAATAGTTAACTTGAGAAAGTTTGAAAGCAAAGAGGATATCAAGATTTTTGAAATTTAGATGATTAAACAATGTAATACATTTAAGGAAGTTTTAATAATTTTAGACAAAATATAAATGATATCTTAGAATTTCATAGAAGTAGACCATATATCATTTTTGTTAAGTCGCATAGGAATTACCATTTAATTTACTAATGGTGTAGACACCAAAACAACACCAATACGATTATGTGACTGTAAACACTGATCGCTTTGACAAACATAGCCCCCAGGGCAGCCCTCAGAGGTCAAACAGTGGTCCTAACCACTTTCATAGCAATTTTGTAAGGACAGGAAGCAATTTGGCACATTTAGACACTTTGCTTAGTATTCGTCTCACCCAGGGACGAATACTAACTAGAATTCGTCTCACCTAGGGACGAATTCTGAAATCGTCTCACCCAGGGACAAATTCCAAGTTTAACGGGCAAAAAGAAGAATGGTGCCAAGTGGCAGCCCAGGACAGTCAGTTGATGACTCCTACCTCGCACACGTGTGTGGGTGGATATATAGGTCGTTAGAAGACTATCACAAGGGAAGTTATGAGAGACCAAGTCAATGGAGGACTCCCCTCCCTCATGGGAAGACATGACTGCCACATGGCACCTATGACCAACACATGGCATTTGTGCTTCCCTCTCAAAAGAGACCCCATGGGTCTATAAAATGTGGGACTTTTATCACCCAAAAAGATAGATAGAAGGAGATTTCAAGCAATGAAGTGCTACCAAGTTGAACACCCACTTGCATCCCCTTTGATTCACCTTCTCACATCCACCAATCTCTTTTGCAAGGGAGGTTGTTGGGTGGCTTTTGGAAGCTTGAATCTGAACCAAATCCAACATATGGACACCTGAATCAACCAATTTGCATACATCCCAATCCTAAGAGGTTTTGGACCCATCCCTAGTGGATTGGCATCGAAATCAAGTGCCAACAGTGGGAGGCCCACATGGGCGCCCCTGCACTTTCTGAGTTTTAAAGCATTCTAGATTATTGTTTCAGTTTGCATATCATGTTATTCTATTTGGTTAACTCATAACTTCAATTTAGTAACATTTTGATCAGATTTTATCATGTTTTGTGTTGCTTTGTTGTTTCACTAACTTGTAGGTGGCGATATCAAATTCCCGAGGATAGAGGCCAAATTGGGAGAATCCGACCATCTGGGTCGTCCCAAAATGGCCCCAATAACATAATACCCCTGTTTTCAGGTGTTTTGTAGGTCCTGGGATTCAAAATTGGAGCAGCAGCAGGTCGGCTTTTTCAACACAGAAGAATTCGTCCCACCCAGGGACGAATAGCAGTCAGAATTCATCCCACCCAGGGACGAATAGTAGTCAGAAGTTCATCCTGCCCAGGGACGAATTCCAGTTGAAGGCAGATTGGCCAACTGTTTCAATGGCAGTGGCCCTCTGGTGATGTACTCTGTCTGTTGTCAAGTTTTTAGGTCATTTAGGCTTACTTTGATTACTGTTTCAGATAGTTGTTCTTATGCATCTTTTACCAATTTCAAAGCATGAATTCTATTTCTTCTCACAGGTGCTACTAATGCTTTTTCTGTCTCTTTGATTCCAGGAGGAACAACAAGAAGTGAATATTTACCAACAACAGCGGCGGCAACACTTTGGCCTGCTCATTTTGCATGTGGGCATGCGGAAGGAGAACACTTACCAAAATTATAACTGGATCCGTTTAACGCTCCTAGCCCATAAAAAGGGAGGAGGTTATTTTGTAACCGTGTTGGATAAGTTTAATAAAAGGGCTATGACTTCTCTTTAAAGCTTTTGTAACTCGTTTCAGTCTATTTGCCTCTTTCATTTTAATGCATTTCTTGTTTTAGGGCTTAGGCGCTGTTTCAATTCGAATGCATCTAAGTAGTTGTTCTTTCTGAAAAGCTTTCGGAATCTCGTGCTTTCAAATGGATGAATGAATATCCATAACTACAAGTACTTTCCTTTAAAATATAAGTAAAAGTTAAACAATATTTTATTTTTTAAATGAATAACGGTAAATTAATTTTACTAAATTTACCATCTAGGTATATAAGGTCTTGTTGATGAAGCTACATCTTAAAGCTATCTACTATTTAAAATAGTTAACTTTAGAAAGTCTGAAAGCAAAGAGGATATCAAGATTTTTGAAATTTAGATGATTAGACAATGTAATACATTTAAGGAAATTTTAATAATTTTAGACAACATATAAATGATATCTTAGAATTTCATAGAAATACACCATATATCATTTTTGTTAAGTCGCCTAGGAATTACCATTTAATTTACTAATGGATGAATGAATATCCCTAACTACAAGTACTTTTCTTTAAAACATACGTAAAATTTAAACAACATTTTATTTTTTAAATGAACAACGGTAAATTTATTTGACTAACTTTACCATCTGGGTATCTAAGGTCTTGTCAACGAAGCTACATCTTAAAGCTATCTACTATTTGAAATAGTTAACTTGAGAAAGTCTAAAAGCAAAGAGGATATCAAGATTTTTGAAATTTAGATGATTAAACAATGTAATACATTTAAGGAAGTTTTAATAATTTTAGACAACATATAAATGATATCTTAGAATTTCATAGAAGTAGACCATATATCATTTTTTTTATGTCGCCTAGGAATTACCATTTAATTTACTAATGGATGAATGAATATCCCTAACTACAAGTACTTTCCTTTAAAACATAAGTAAAATTTAAAAAACATTTTATTTTTTAAATGAATAATGGTAAATTTATTTGACTAAATTTACTATTTATGTATATAAGCTCTTGTCGACGAAGCTACATCTTAAAGTTATATACTATTTGAAATAGTTAACGTGAAAAAGTCTGAAAACAAAGAGGATATCAAGATTTTTTAAATTTAGATGATTAGACAATGTAATACATTTAAAGAAATTTTAATAATTTTAGACAACATATAAATGATATCTTAGAATTTCATAGAAATAGACCATATATCATTTTTTTTAAGTCACCTAGGAATTACCATTTAATTTACTAATGGATGAATGAATATCCCTAACTACAAGTACTTTTCTTTAAAACATAAGTAAAAGTTAAACAACATTTTATTTTTTAAATGAATAATGGTAAATTTGTTTGACTAATTTTACCATCTGGGTATCTAAGGTCTTGTCAACAAAGCTACATCTTAAAGCTGTCTACTATTTGGAATAGTTAACTTGAGAAAGTCTGAAAGCAAAGAGGATATCAAGATTTTTGAAATTTAGATGATTAAACAATGTAATACATTTAAGGAAGTTTTAATAATTCTATACAACATATAAATGATATCTTAGAATTTAATAGAAGAGACCATATATCATTTTTTTTAAGTCACCTAGGAATTACCATTTAATTTACTAATGGATAAAAGAATATCCCTAACTATAAGTACTTTTCTTTAAAACATAAGTAAAAGTTAAACAACATTTTATTTTTTAAATGAATACCATAAATTTATATAACTAAATTTACCATCTAGGTATCTAAGGTCTTGTCAACGAAGCTACATCTCAAAGCTATCTACTATTTGAAATAGTTAACTTGGTCTGAAAGCAAAGAGGATATCAATATTTTTGAAATTTAGATGATTAGACAATATAATAAATTTAAGGAATTTTTAATAATTTTAGACAACATATAAATGATATCTTAGAATTTCATAGAAGTAGACCATATATAATTTTTGTTAAGTCACCTGGGAATTACCATTTAATTTACTAATGGATGAATGAATATCCCTAACTACAAGTACTTTTATTTAAAACATAAGTAAAAGTTAATCAACATTTTATTTTTGAAATGAATAACGGTAAATTTATTTGACTATCTTTACCATCTGGGTATCTAAGGTCTTGTCAATGAAGCTACATATTAAAGCTATCTACTATTTGAAATAGTTAACTTGAGAAAGTCTGAAAGCAAAGAGGATATCAAGATTTTTGAAATTTAGATGATTAGACAATCTAATACATTTAAGGAAATTTTAATAATTTTAGACAACATATAAATGATATCTTAGAATTTCATAGAAGTAGACCATATATCATTTTTGTTAAGTCGCCTAGGAATTACCATTTAATTTACTAATGGATGAATGAATATCCCTAACTAAAAGTACTTTTCTTTAAAACATAAGTAAAATTTAAACAACATTTTATTTTTTAAATGAATAGCAGTAAATTTATTTGACTAACTTTACCATCTGGGTATCTAAGGTCTTGTCAACGAAGCTACATATTAAAGCTATCTACTATTTGAAATAGTTTACTTGAGAGTGTCTGAAAGCAAAGAGGATATCAAGATTTTTGAAATTTAGATGATTAAACAATGTAATACATTTAAGGAAGTTTTAATAATTTTTGACAACATATAAATGATATCTTAGAATTTCATAGAAGTAGACCATATATCATTTTTGTTAAGTCACCTAGGAATTACCATTTAATTTACTAATGGATGAATGAATATCCCTAACTACAAGTACTTTTATTTAAAACATAAGTAAAAGTTAACCAACATTTTATTTTTTAAATGAATAACTGTAAATTTATTTGACTAAATTTACCATCTGGGTATCTAAGGTCTTGTCCACGAAGCTACATCTTAAAGCTATCTACTATTTGAAATAGTTAACTTGAGAAAGTCTGAAAGCAAAGAGGATATTAAGATTTTTGAAATTTAGATGATTAGACAATGTAATACATTTAAGGAAATTTTAATAATTTTAGATAACATATAAATGATATCTTAGAATTTGTTGAAAGAATTTAATGACCAGCTCCGTACATCGTTTCACATGTCCCACGAAGTTTTTGAAAGAATTTGCTTCATGAGGCTGTAATTCGATGGCTTTTAATATTTCCATAAGAGCTTCTCTATGAGGTGCTGACTGTTGGATAAGCTCGTAAATGGACAGCCTAGCCGATGTGGTCCGCAAACTCTATGTGAGTTTGGTCCGTATCGTGACCTCGGGTCTAGGTGGAGGCAACTACGTTGGGCGTTGTTGAGGCTGTGATGTTGTCGAAACTTCCCTCGTAGCTACCTCGGGGGCAACTGCTAGGTACTTTTTTTTCCTTGTCACTATACTAATCATTCCCACAAATATTTGCATGGGAAGATTCTGTCGCACCTCGTTAATCTGGAGAGGTTTTGCCTGTGCTTCGTGGGCAGGCAAAGGGTCCTTGAATACCCCCATTTGTTGATTATTTGGCGCTATGGGGTTGTCCACGGCCAATGTTCTATTGTCGATCAAATCTTGGATTAATTATTTGAATTTCCAACATCCATTCAAGTCGTGTCCTCTGCGCCTATGGAATCTACAATACAATTCCTCTCTGTATCCCCTAGGCTTAGGAGCGTTAGGGTCTATAGTTTGGATTTCTGACAGAGTGACTAAATTTGCCGCCGACAAGCGGTCAAATAGGGAGTCCCTGGACTTCGTGTAAGGGGTGAATTATTGCCTAGGGTGACGCTGCTGATTCTGCTCCTACCTTTTATTATCTCTTTCATAAGCAGGAGGCACTGCCTAGTAATTAGCCTTTTGAGGCTACATTTCTGGCACAGGCGTGGGAACATTTATCACAACTTGGTTGACTGTAGCGTGTTGTGATTGTGTTGTCCCGGTCTTAGTGGTTTTATTCCACTCTTTCTTTTTAGGCTTGGCGATTGCGCCTTCGCCTATCTTAATCTCTTCTATAACTCTGGCTTGCGCCAAAGCTTCTTCTAAGATTTCGTATTGTCGCAGCAACAATAGACCAGAGATTGATTTTAAGCAACTTTTTGTGAACATATGTGTGAGATCAGACATAGGGGGACGATAGGGTAACTTAGAAAGCAAAGCTCTCCATCGATTCCCATATGCTGCCATTATTTATTCCTCAAATTTCCTGAGGCTCGCCAGATCACTCAGTGATGCCTTCTTCCTTGTGTTGAAGGCAAAGCGTTCAAGAAACACATCTACTAATTGATCTAAGTTGCTTATGCTGTGTTTAGATAGTTGTGTGAACCAATCCGAGGCAGGGCCTGCGAATGTGGTTATGAACGTTCTAAGCAATAATGCGTCATTATCTTGGATGCCGAAGCATTGGCTTAGAAATATTGTAACGTGTTCTTGTGCGTCCTCTTCACCTTTAAAGATTGCCAATTGAGGCAACTTGAAGTGCTCGGGGTAAAGAGGTGTAGGCACTGAGGGATGCACCGGATTACTACGGAGTTGACGTAATGTGGATTTTTTATGCCTAGCAGCTTTTGTATCCATAGACTCCAAATGCTCTAATAGCGCTTGGTATGCATCAGAAGATTTTATTTCTTCCTCTCTTGTTCGCTCCCGTTGTAAGTTATGGTAAATTGGGGGCCTATGGAGGGGTGGCCGAATGGCAATCCTCCCCGCCTTGATGGGGAGTTTTAGCATATTCTATTTCTCGGTTCGTACTCCTCATAAAGTTCTTGAGGAGTCTCTGGGCAAGACCCATGACCTTGATCGAGTCCTCGCTGAAGGTACCCATCATTGTTTCGGGGAGTGGCCTCCCTCTTGGGTCTGTAAGATCTCGGAGGCAAAGCTTGACGAGGTCGTGGAGACCTGTCCTGCACCAACAAATTATGCCTCTCATATTGTTCGGCCCTTTGGATGTGAGGGGTTGGCTCCCTCTCAGGTAGTTCATAGCGTAACTCATCCTCTTCGTGTTGCATGCACTATCTATCCAAGCGGTGTCGGTACTCTATCTCATGATGACTTTGTTTAAGCCACATGATTTGGGCTTGACGGGTGGCCTGTCTAGCAACTATCGGGTCAATTTGGTCTACCCTATTTTGCTTAGGAGGTTTGAATGTTTCTCCTATGTTTTTGCCTCGAGTTTGCTGATCTAAAGTTTCAATGGGTCGCTTCCCTCTGTCGAGATGGGCGACATGTACTCGAGACTCTGGCCTTGATGTATGATCATGATACCTAGCAAGTGCGGAAATGCAAGGTTCCCATGCAGTTTGTTGTCCTCGAGGAATGCGATGTCTTTCCTCATACTCTCTTTCACGGGTTTGGACGGGGCGGGCAAAGTTAGCTCGCCCTGTGTAAGGAGCCCTGTGCTCCGGATTGTGTCTTTCCGTCCTGATGGGAGGTAAAGAAGGGACGCCATATCCATGTTGTCCCTCCAAATGGATAGTGTGCCTCTCTAGCGCTCCATCACGCTGTGGCCACTCATGTCTAACCTTAGAAGGCGATTCTCTGTTTACATCAAGGTCTACATGTAGGGCGTCTTCCCGAAAGGGGTTGCTTTGAATGGGCATACCCCATCGAGGATTCTGAATCGGATTCTTTTGTAGGCCAGACCGATAAGGCGGTATAACCAAGTCCTCAGGACTGAAGCGAAGGTGACTTGTGCCTGCTTCTTGTGTACCTTTCGGAGCTTCTGCCCTTGATTGGGCTTGGCTACGGGTGTACACCATTGCGTTGCTTCTATACTATCTAAGTAGATTTTTATCTCGTTTATGATGATTTTTTTTTTTTTTGTCTACACTAAGCAGAATTAAACACACGCATACACAAATCGTGATTATCTCTTTTAAGGATTATTGGTGTGCCCTAAACTGGTTTAGTGCATTTTGATGTTTTGTTTTGTTTTTGTAGGTTTTGAAGAACATTTAAATGCATTATGACGGCTCATATAACTCCCAAACCGGTAGCCCCTTCAATATACCAACCAGGCTGATATACCAACCTCTCTATATACCCGCCCTTACGAGAGGGAGACTATAGGTACGTGAGAGAAGAAGGTACGTGGTACATAGGCAATACAAAAGGGGTGTCATGTTAATGGCACCTACCATAGAAAACTTATCCTCGTGCGCATGGGAATCACCCCAGCGACACTCGGTCAGCTCTCGTCAAGATTTACGCCTAACAACAGTTGAAAATCAAGAAATGGATGCAAAGCTAAGCCAAGGTGGTGATGAACCCACCGTTGGTCTTGCTCAAGGGCTGGGGTCTTACGACCAGCTCCTTGGTTTAAAATTATTGCGTGAAGTGTGTGTGATTCATTTTATTTAACAAAAATGAAACAGACATAAATGACTTTCCTTATGCAATGCAGGATTAAATGAAAACAATTAAAGAAACAGAAACAGAAATAGAAAATTTAACAGAGATTATGAAAATCCCTACCTCTTCTCTGCCTGGACCGGTTGCTTCTGAATTTTTGCTCTGAAAATCTACAGGCGGGAATTCGTCCCTCTATCAGATGAATTTTAGAACAGAATTCGTCCCTGGCAGAGACGAATTTGAATTCGTATCAGGGTCAGACGAATTGCAGTAAAGAATTTGTAACAGTCAGAGACGAATTGCAGTCTACAACAAAAAAATGTACCTGTCAAGCACAAACACAAAAATTTAATCAGTTTCTGTGATTTAAAAAAAAAAAATAGGGAACAGGGTCCCACCGTGATCGCCACTGAAAGCATGAGATTTCGGGCGAAGGAAACACTAACTATGATGCATTCAAAATCAAATACGCTTAAGTCCTAAAAATGTAGAATGCATGAAACGAAAGAGACGCATTGAAATGAGATACAAGCAAATGGAGAAAACATAGCCCTTTCATTAAACTCTCTTGATCTCTATTACAAAGATGCCTCCTCCCTTTTCAGGGGCTAGGAGCGTTAAAAGAATTCGATTACAATCAAGACTTAAGGTTCCTCTTTTTGCGTGCCCACACTTGAAATGGGTGGGCCAAGATGATGTCGTCGCTGATGTTGATGAGTCCTTGACCTCTGATGCTCCTCCTATGAACAAAGAAACAACGAAGATGTCAGTAGCACCTGCTACAAATAAAAAGTGTTTGTTCTCTAAAATCACCAAAAGATGCATGTAAACATTCATCTGAAACAGTGAGTAAAGTAAGTCCAAATAGCCTAGAAACCTGACAGAAGACAAAAAATATTACCAGAAGGCCATTGCCACTGAAACAGTCGGCCAATCTGCCTTCAACTACAATTCATCCCTGGGCAGGACGAATTCTGACTGCAATTCGTCCCTGGGTGGGACGAATTCTTCTGTGTTGGAAAAGCTGACCTGATGCTGCTCCAATGTTGAATCCCGAGACCTCCAAAACACCTGCAAATAGAGGGGTTATGTATTTGGGGCCATTTTGGGACGACCCAGATGGTCGGATTCTCCCAATTTGGCCTCTATCCTCGAGAATTTGATATCTCCGCCTGCAAGTTAGTATAACAACAAAGCGACAAAAAGCATAACAAAACCTGATCAAAATGTTATGAAATTGAAGCTATGAATTCACCAAATAGAATAACACAAAATGCAACATGGATAAGTAATCTAGAATGCTTTTAGAATAAAACTTAGAAAGTGCGGGGGTGCCCAAGTGGGCCTCCCACCGTTGGCACTTGATTTTGGTGCCAATCCACTAGGGATGGGCCCAAAACCTCTTAGGATTGGGATGTCTGTGAATTGGTGGTGTAAGGTTGTCAAATGTTGGATTTGGTTTGGATGCACGCTTCCAAAATCCACCTAATAACCTCCCTTGCAAAAGATATTAGTGGATGTGAGAAGGTGAACCAAAAGGATGCAAGTGGGTATTCAATCGGACAGCACTTCATTGCTTGAAATCGCCTCCAATCTGTCCATTTTGGGTGAGAAAAGTCTCACATTTTATAGACCCATGGGGTCTCTTTTGAGAGGGAAGCATAAGTGCCATGTGTTGGTCATAGGTGCCATGTGGCAGTCTTGTCTTCCCATGAGGGAGGAGAGTCCTCCATGACTTGGGCTCTCATAACTACCCTTGTGACAGTCCTCTAATGCCTATTTGTCCACCCACACACGCGTGCAAAGCAGGAGTCATCAACTGACTGTCCTGGGCTGCCACTTGGCACCATTCTTCTTTTTGCCCGTTAAACTTGGAATTCGTCCCTACCAGAGACGAATTCAGAATCTGTCTCTGGGTGAGACAGATTCCATTTTGAATTCGTCTCTGGGTGAGACAGATTCTGAGCAAAGTGCCTGAATGTGCCAAATTGCCTCTTGACCTTACAAAATTGCTATGAAAGTGGTTAAGACCACTGTTTAACCTCTGAGGGCTGCCCTGGGGGCTGTGTTTGTCAAAGCGATCAGTGTTTGCAGTCACATAATCAGATTGGTGCTGTTTTGGTGTCTACAATCACCATTCCAGATCATCTATGGGAGCAGCCCAAGAAACGCTTCAGATTTGAGAAGAATAGATACGAGAGAGAAATGCAGTGCTGAGGCAGAAGACTTTGCCGAACACCTGAAGGGAGTGCATGAGGAAGTGACAAGACACATTGCCAAGATGAATGCTCAATACAAGATAAGGGCAGACCAAAAACGCCGAGCTAAGGAGTTTAAAGTAGGATATTCTACCATGGTCCATCTGAGGAAGGAGCAGTTTCCTGCAAAGACCTATAACAAACTGAAAATGAAGAAATTTGGGCCATGCAGGATCATTGGCAAATGGGATTCGGGTAATGCATACGAGGTGGAGTTACCAAGTGAATTTAACATCTTCCTCGTGTTTAACATTTTAGATTTGGTCGAGTATCATGAAGGAGAAAGCAGTGAGATACCCAGCCCAAATTTATGGAGCATTCCAGCAGCCATCCCAGTCGCAGATGAGATCGAAGAAGTCCTGGATACGCGTGAGGGCCGCAGTACTCGAAATAAGAGCTATTCTGAGTATTTAGTCAAATGGAAAGGTAGGCCCATGGAAGATGCGACTTGGTTATCAAAGGCAGAGGTTGATTGCCTGGGTCTACCTCAGATAGATCATAAGTGAGGGTCACTTCTCAAACTCAACCCGGGTGTCTGATGCAGGAGCATCCAGAGGCGAAGCAGCAATCTTGCATCAGCCAAAAATATATTTTTTCTCTATGTGCCAAACCTGTCGTGATATCGCGACAATTTTTGAGGAAGAGCGCCAAAGGGCCAAAATGTCATGATATCGGGACGCTTTTTGACGAAGGGCACTAAAGGGCCAAACTATCGCGATATCGAGACACTTTTTGACAAACGGGGCCAAGGCGCAAAACGGTCGCGAAATCACGATATTTCCGAAGAAAACCAGCTTGGGCGCCAAATGGTCATGAAATCATGACATTTTCGAAGCAAAGCAGCTTGGGGCACCAAATGGTCGCGAAATCGCGACATTTCCAAAGTACTTTAGACAAGTACTTTTCTTTAAAACATAAGTAAAAGTTAAACAACATTTTATTTTTTAAATGAATAACGGTAAATTTATTTGACTAACTTTATCTTCTAGGTATCTAAGGTATTTTCGATGAAGCTACATCTTAAAGCTATCTACTATTTGAAATAGTTAACTTGAGAAAGTCTGAAAGCAAAGAGGATATCAAAATTTTTGAAATTTAGATGATTAAACAATGTAATACATTTAAGGAAGTTTTAATAATTTTAGACAACATATAAATGATATCTTAGAATTTCATAGAAGTAGACCATATATCATTTTTGTTAAGTTACCTAGGAATTACCATTTAATTTACTAATGGATGAAAAAATATCCCTAACTACAAGTACTTCTCTTTAAAACATAAGTAAAAGTTAAACAACATTTTATTTTTTAAATGAATAACGGTAAATTTATTTGACTAAATTTACCATCTAGGTATATAAGGTCTTGTCGATGAAGCTACATCTTAAAGCTATCTACTATTTAAAATAGTTAACTTGAGAAAGTCTGAAAGCAAAGAGGATATCAAGATTTTTGAAATTTAGATGATTAGACAATGTAATACATTTAAAGAAATTTTAATAATTTTAGACAACATATAAATGATATCTTAGAATTTCATAGAAGTAGACCATATATCATTTTTGTTAAGTCATCTAGGAATTACCATTTAATTTACTAATGGATGAATGAATATCCCTAACTACAAGTAACTTTTCTTTAAAATATAGGTAAAAGTTAAACAACATTTTATTTTTTAAATGAATAACGATACATTCATTTGACTAATTTTACCATCTGGGTATCTAAGGTCTTATCAACGAAGCTACATATTAAAGCTATTTACTATTTGAAATAGTAAACTTGAAAAATTCTGAAAGCAAAGAGGATATCAAGATTTTTGAAATTTAGATGATTAGACAATGTAATACATTTAAGGAAATTTCAATAATTTTAGACAACATATAAATGATATCTTAGAATTTCATAGAAGTAGACCATATATCATTTTTGTTAAGTTACCTAGGAATTACCATTTAATTTACTAATGGATGAAAGAATATCCCTAACTACAAGTACTTCTCTTTAAAACATAAGTAAAAGTTAAACAACATTTAGTTTTTAAATGAATAACGGTAAATTTATTTGACTAACTTTACCATCTGGGTATCTAAGGTCTTGTCAACGAAGCTACATCTTAAAGCTATCTACTATTTGAAATAGTTAACTTGAGAAAGTCCGAAAGCAAAGAGGATATCAAGATTTTTGAAATTTAGATGATTAAACAATGTAATACATTTAAGGAAGTTTTAATAATTTTAGACAACATATAAATGATATCTTAGAATTTCATAGAAGTAGACCATATATCATTTTTGTTAAGTCACCTAGGAATTACCATTTAATTTACTAATGCATGAATGAATATGCCTAACTACAAGTACTTTTCTTTAAAACATAAGTAAAAGTTAAACAACATTTTATTTTTTAAATGAATAACGGTAAATTTATTTGACTAAATTTACCATCTAGGTATCTAAATCTTGTCAACGAAGCTACATCTTAAAGCTATCTACCATTTGAAATAGTTAACTTGAGAAAGTCTGAAAGCAAAGAGGATATGAAGATTTTTGAAATTTAGATTATTAGACAATGTAATACATTTAAGGATATTTTAATAATTTTAGACAACATATAAATGATATCTTAGAATTTCATAGAAGTAGACTATATATCATTTTTGTTAAGTCACCTAGGAATTACCATTTAATTTACTAATGGATGAATGAATATCCCTAACTACAAGTAACTTTTCTTTAAAACATAAGTAAAAGTTAAACAACATTTTATTTTTTAAATGAATAACGATACATTCATTTGACTAATTTTACCATATAGGTATTTAAGGTCTTTTCGATGAAGCTACATCTTAAAGCTATCTACTATTTGAAATAGTTAACTTGAGAAAGTCTGAAATCAAAGAGGATATCAATATTTTTGAAATTTAGATGATTAAACAATGTAATACATTTAAGGAAGTTTTAATAATTTTAGACAACATATAAATGATATCTTAGAATTTCATAGAAGTAGACCATATATCATTTCTGTTAAGTCGCCTAGGAATTACCATTTAATTTACTAATGGATGAACGAATATCCCTAACTACAAGTACTTTCCTTTAAAATATAAGTAAAAGTTAAACAATATTTTATTTTTTAAATGAATAACGGTAAATAATATTTGACTAAATTTACCATCTAGGTATATAAGGCCTTGTCGATGAAGCTACATCTTAAAGCTATCTACTATTTAAAATAGTTAACTTCAGAAAGTCTGAAAGGAAAGAGGTTATCAAGATTTTTGAAATTTAGATGATTAGACAATGTAATCCATTTAAAGAAATTTTAATAATTTTAGACAACATATAAATGATATCTTAGAATTTCATAGAAGTAGACCATATATCATTTTTGTTAAGTCACATAGGAATTACCATTTAATTTACTAATGGATGAATGAATATCCCTAACTACAAGTACTTTCCTTTAAAATATAAGTAAAAGTTAAACAACATTTTAATTTTTTAAATGAATAACGGTAATTTATTTGACTAACTTTACCATCTAGGTATCTAAGGTCTTGTCAACGAAGCTACATCTTAAAGTTATCTACTATTTGAAATAGTTAACTTGAGAAAGTCTGAAAGCAAAGAGGATATTAAGATTTATGAAATTTAGATGATTAAACAATGTAATACATTTAAGGAAGTTTAAATAATTTTATACAACATATAAATGATATCTTAGAATTTCATAGAAGTAGACCATATATCATTTTTGTTAAGTCACCTAGGAATTACCATTTAATTTACTAATGCATGAATGAATATGCCTAACTACAAGTACTTTTCTTTAAAACATAAGTAAAAGTTAAACAACATTTTATTTTTTAAACGAATAATGGTAAATTTATTTGACTAAATTTACCGTCTAGGTATCAAAGGTCTTGCTGATGAAGCTACATCTTAAAGCTATCTACTATTTGAAATAGTTAACTTGAGAATGTCGGAAAGCAAAGAGGATATCAAGATTTTTGAAATTTAGATGATTAAACAATGTAATACATTTAAGGAAGTTTTAATAATTTTAGACAACATATAAATGATATCTTAGAATTTCATAGAAGTAGACCATATATCATTTTTGTTAAGTCACCTAGGAATTACCATTTAATTTACTAATGCATGAATGAATATGCCTAACTACAAGTACTTTTCTTTAAAACATAAGTAAAAGTTAAACAACATTTTATTTTTTAAACGAATAACGGTAAATTTATTTGACTAAATTTACCGTCTAGGTATCAAAGGTCTTGCTGATGAAGCTACATCTTAAAGCTATCTACTATTTGAAATAGTTAACTTGAGAATGTCGGAAAGCAAAGAGGATATCAAGATTTTTGAAATTTAGATGATTAAACAATGTAATACATTTAAGGAAGTTTTAATAATTTTAGACAACATATAAATGATATCTTAGAATTTCATAGAAGTAGACCATATATCATTTTTGTTAAGTCACCTAGGAATTACCATTTAATTTACTAATTGATGAATGAATATCCCTAATTACAAGTACTTTCCTTTAAAATATAAGTAAAAGTTAAACAATATTTTATTTTTTAAATGAATAACGGTAAATTTATTTGATTAAATTTACCATCTAGGTATATAAGGTCTTGTCGATGAAGCTACATCTTAAAGCTATCTACTATTTAAAATAGTTAACTTGAGAAAGTCTAAAAGCAAAGAGGATATCAAGATTTTTGAAATTTATATGATTAGAGAATGTTATACATTTAAAGAAATTTTAATAATTTTAGACAACATATAAATGATATCTTAGAATTTCATAGAAGTAGACCATATATCATTTTTGTTAAGTCACCTAGGAATTACCATTTAATTTACTAATGGATGAATGAATATCCCTAACTACAAGTACATTTCTTTAAAACATAAGTAAAAGTTAACCAACATTTTATTTTTTAAATGAATAACGGTCAATTTATTTGACTAAATTTACCATCTGGGTATCTAAGGTCTTGTCCATGAAGCTACATATTAAAGCTATCTACTATTTGAAATAGTTAACTTGAGAAATTCTGAAAGCAAAGAGGATATCAAGATTTTTGAAATTTAGATGATTAAACAATGTAATACATTTAAGGAAGTTTTAATAATTTTAGACAACATATAAATGATATCTTAGAATTTCATAGAAGTAGACCATATATCATTTTTGTTAAGTCGCCTAGGAATTACCATTTAATTTACTAATGGATGAATGAATATCCCTAACTACAAGTACTTTCCTTTAAAATATAAGTAAAAGTTAAACAATATTTTATTTTTTAAATGAATAACGGTAAATTTATTTGACTAAATTTACCATCTAGGTATATAAGGTCTTGTCAATGAAGCTACATCTTAAAGCTATCTACTATTTAAAATAGTTAACTTGAGAAAGTCTGAAAGCAAAGAGGATATCAAGATTTTTGAAATTTAGATGATTAGACAATGTAATCCATTTAAAGAAATTTTAATAATTTTAGACAACATATAAATGATATCTTAGAATTTCATAGAAGTAGACCATATATCATTTTTGTTAAGTCACCTAGGAATTACCATTTAATTTACTAATGGATGAATGAATATCCCTAACTACAAGTACTTTTCTTTAAAACATAAGTAAAAGTTTAACAAAATTTTATTTTTTTAAATGAATAACTGTAATTTATTTGACTAACTTTACCATCTGGGTATCTAAGGTCTTGTCAACGAAGCTACATCTTCAAGTTATCTACTATTTCAAAAATTTATCTTTAGAAAGTCTGAAAGCAAAGAGGATATCAAGATTTTTGAAATTTAGATGATTAAACAATGTAATACATTTAAGGAAGTTTTAATAATTTTAGACAACATATAAATGATATCTTAGAATTTCATAGAAGTAGACCATATATCATTTTTGTTAAGTCACCTAGGAATTACCATTTATTTTACTAATGCATGAATGAATATGCCTAACTACAAGTACTTTTCTTTAAAACATAAGTAAAAGTTAAACAACATTTTATTTTTTAAACGAATAACGGTAAATTTATTTGACTAACTTTACCATCTAGGTATCAAAGGTCTTGTCGATGAAGCTAAATCTTAAAGCTATATACTATTTGAAATAGTTAACTTGAGAAAGTCGAACAGCAAAGAGGATATCACGATTTTTGAAATTTAGATGATTAAAGAATGTAATACATTTAAGGAAGTTTTAATAATTTTAGACAACATATAAATGATATCTTAGAATTTCATAGAAGTAGACCATATATCATTTTTGTTAAGTCACCTAGGAATTACCATTTAATTTACTAATGGATGAATGAATATCCCTAACTACAAGTACTTTACTTTAAAATATAAGTAAAATTTAAACAATATTTTATTTTTTAAATGAATATCGGTAAATTTATTTGATTAAATTTACCATCTAGGTATATAAGGTCTTGTCGATGAAGCTACATCTTAAAGCTATCTACTATTTAAAATAGTTAACTTGAGAAAGTCTAAAAGCAAAGAGGATATCAAGATTTTTGAAATTTAGATGATTAGAGAATGTAATACATTTAAAGAAATTTTAATAATTTTAGACAACATATAAATGATATCTTAGAATTTCATAGAAGTAGACCATATATCATTTTTGTTAAGTCACCTAGGAATTACCATTTAATTTACTAATGGATGAATGAATATCCCTAACTACAAGTACATTTCTTTAAAACATAAGTAAAAGTTAACCAACATTTTATTTTTTAACTGAATAACGGTAAATTTATTTGACTAAATTTACCATCTGGGTATCTAAGGTCTTGTCCATGAAGCTACATCTTAAAGCTATCTACTATTTGAAATAGTTAACTTGAGAAAGTCTGAAAGCAAAGAGGATATCAAGATTTTTGAAATTTAGATGATTAAACAATGTAATACATTTAAGGAATTTTTAATAATTTTAGACAACATATAAATGATATCTTTGAATTTCATAGAAGTAGACCATATATCATTTTTGTTAAGTCACCTAGGAATTACCATTTAATTTACTAATGGATGAATGAATATCCCTAACTACAAGTAATTTTCCTTAAAACATAAGTAAAAGTTAAACAACATTTTATTTTTTAAATAAATAACGGTAAATTTATTTGACTAACTTTACCATCTAGGTATCTAAGGTATTGTCAACGAAGCTACATCTTAAAGCTATTTACCATTTGAAATAGTTAACTTGAGAAAGTCTGAAAGCAAAGAGGATATTAAGATTTTTGAAATTTAGATTATTAGACAATGTAATACATTTAAGGATATTTTAATAATTTTAGACAACATATAAATGATATCTTAGAATTTCATAGAAGTAGACCATATATCATTTTTGTTAAGTCACATAGGAATTACCATTTAATTTACTAATGGATGAATGAATATCCCTAACTACAAGTAACTTTTCTTTAAAACATAAGTAAAAGTTAAACAACATTTTATTTTTTAAATGAATAACGATACATTCATTTGACTAATTTTACCATCTGGGTATCTAAGGTCTTATCAACGAAGCTATATCTTAAAGCTATTTACTATTTGAAATAGTTAACTTGAAAAAGTCTGAAAGCAAAGAGGATATCAAGATTTTTTAAATTTAGATGATTAGACAATGTAATACATTTAAGGAAATTTCAATAATTTTAGACAACATATAAATGATATCTTAGAATTTCATAGAAGTAGACCATATATCATTTTTGTTAAGTTACCTAGGAATTACCATTTAATTTACTAATGGATGAAAGAATATCCCTAACTACAAGTACTTCTCTTTAAAACATAAGTAAAAGTTAAACAACATTTTATTTTTTAAATGAATAACGGTAAATTTATTTGACTAACTTTACCATCTCGGTATCTAAGGTCTTGTCAACGAAGCTACATCTTAAAGCTATCTACTATTTGAAATAGTTAACTTGAGAAAGTCTGAAAGCAAAGAGGATATCAAGATTTTTGAAATTTAGATGATTAAACAATGTAATACATTTAAGGAAGTTTTAATAATTTTAGACAACATATTAATGATATCTTAGAATTTCATAGAAGTAGACCATATATCATTTTTGTTAAGTCACTAGGAATTACCATTTAATTTACTAATGCATGAATGAATACACCTAACTACAAGTACTTTTCTTTAAAACATAAGTAAAAGTTAAACAACATTTTATTTTTTAAATGAATAACGGTAAATTTATTTGACTAACTTTACCTTCTGGGTATCTAAGGTCTTTTCGATGAAGCTACATCTTAAAGCTATCTACTATTTGAAATAGTTAACTTGAAAAGTCTGAAAGCAAAGAGGATATCAAGATTTTTGAAATTTAGATGATTAAACAATGTAATACATTTAAGGAAGTTTTAATAATTTTAGACAACATATAAATGATATCTTAGAATTTCATAGAAGTAGACCATATATCATTTTTGTTAAGTCGCCTAGGAATTACCATTTAATTTACTAATGGATGAATGAATATCCCTAACTACAAGTACTTTCCTTTAAAATATAAGTAAAAGTTAAACAATATTTTATTTTTTAAATGAATAACGGTAAATTTATTTGACTAAATTTACCATCTAGGTATATAAGGTCTTGTCAATGAAGTTACATCTTAAAGCTATCTACTATTTAAAATAGTTAACTTGAGAAATACTGAAAGCAAAGAGGATATCAAGATTTTTGAAATTTAGATGATTAGACAATGTAATCCATTTAAAGAAATTTTAATAATTTTGGACAACATATAAATGATATCTTAGAATTTCATAGAAGTAGACCATATATCATTTTTGTTAAGTCACCTAGGTATTACCATTTAATTTACTAATGGATGAATGAATATCCCTAACTACAAGTACTTTTCTTTAAAACATAAGTAAAAGTTAAACAACATTTTATTTTTTTAAATGAATAACGGTAATTTATTTGACTAACTTTACCATCTGGGTATAAAAGGTCTTGTCAACGAATCTACATCTTAAAGTTATCTACTATTTGAAATAGTTAACTTGAGAAATTCTGAAAGCAAAGAGGATATCAAGATTTTTGAAATTTAGATGATTAAACAATGTAATTCATTTAAGGAAGTTTTAATAATTTTAGACAACATATAAATGATATCTTAGAATTTCGTAGAAGTAGACCATATATCATTGATGCAGGAGCATCCGGAGGCGAAGCAGCAATCTTGCATCAGCCAAAAATGTTTTTTTTCTCTATGTGCCAAAACTATCGCGATATCGCGACAGTTTTTGAGGAAGAGCGCCAAAGGGCCAAACTGTCATGATATCGCGACGCTTTTTGACGAAGGGCACTAAAGGGCCAAACTGTCGCGATATCGCGACACTTTTTGACAAACGGGGCCAAGGCGCAAAACGGTCATGAAATCATGACATTTTCGAAGCAAAGTAGCTTGGGCGCCAAATGGTCGTGAAATCATGACATTTCTGAAGCAAAGCAGCTTGGGGTGCCAAATGGTCACGAAATCATGACATTTTCGAAGCAAAGCAGCTTGGGCACCAAATGGTCACGAAATCATGACATTTTCGAAGCAAAGCAGCTTGGGTGCCAAATGGTCACGAAATCGTGACATTTTCGGAGCAAAGAAGCCAAGACACCAAATGGTCGCGAAATCGTGACATTTTCACAGCAAGGAGGCCAAGGCACAAAAAGGTCGTGAAATCACGAAATTTTTGAAGCGATGGAGTTAAGGCACAAAATGGTCGCAAAATCGCAACACCTTCGGAGGCAAAGATCTAAGGCTCAAATACGTTGCGAAATTGCGACACTTCCGGGGGGCAAGACTTGAAGGCACAAAGACGTCGCAAAATCATGACACCTTCGGAGGCAAAGATCTAAGGCTCAAAGACGTCGCAAAATCGTGACACTTCCGAGGGGCAAGACTTGAAGGTGCAAAGACATCACGAAATCGTGACATGTCGTAGTTTCGCGGCCCGAATGAAGAAGCCGAGTACGGAAGGCAAAGATGTCACGAAATCGTGACATGTAGCGGTTTCACGGCCCGTAGGGAGAAGCCGAGTGCGAAGGGCAAAGACGTCACAAAATCGTGACATGTCACGAAATCACGGCCCCAAGGAGAAAAGAGAATCCAAACACCATAACATCGCGATATCACGACCAAAGAGGAGAGAGAAAGTCAGAGAGCAAAGACGTTGCGATATCGCGATAGAACGCTCACAACTCCAGACCAGCCGACGGTTGTAGAGGTCGTTACAGCAGGGCACATGGTATCGAATTACAAGATGCCATAGAGCACTAAGCGGTTACAGGGACCCTTGTAATAGGACACGTGGTACAGATTACTGAGGACTATGGCGCATTCCTATGAATGATGACTCGAAGGGGAATGGACAGGTGGCTACAACGCACTCCACCATTACAAGCCATGATGGTTCGGGGTGCCTGGCAGCATCTTGCAGACAGTGGCAGAACACTCATGCGGGTGGTTACAAGGAATCCTGCATTCTATGTAATGATGTCCGACGAAGGTCGACAGGGGGATAAGAGGGCCGCATACGCATTGTAAAGAGGGGGGTTCTTGGCCATTAGAATAGGACTATTGTATTTTTTGATTTTTTATCTCTATTAATGAAATTGGGTGAATTTTTTGTGTGTTATCTGAGTCTTGCGTCAAGTGGTATCAGAGCCCGAAGGTTCTGAGTGTGCAAAACGATCACCGACAGTGAGGCAGTTTGCACCAGGATTGAGGTTGTGGGTTGTGAAGAAGAAGCAGGATGCCTCCACGTAGGAACCATGGTGGTGTGAGGAACAGACAAGTAGAGGTCGATCTTAGAGCCTTGCAGAGGCAAGTTGAAGCCCTGCAAGAGGAAATTAGAAGAGGAGTTGAGCCAAGAAGGGAGGAACCCAGTGAGGATGAATTTTGGGAAGAAGAGGGTCCATCTGATGAGGAAGAAGCATTGGATCCAATAGAGGCTAGGCTGTATAGAGCCATATCCTAGATCGGGAAGAAGCTAAAATTTGACGTCTCTACTTACTCTGGGAACCTCAACCCTGAGGAGTTGATAGACTGGATCAACGACATGGAGGAGTATTTCGAGTACAAAGAAATCTCAGATCCAAATCAGATCCGGTTCATGAAAACCAAGCTAAAGGGACATGCTAGCATCTGGTGGAAAGGGGTGCAGCTGGAAAGAAATAGGAGGGGGAAGGAAAAGATCACCAGGTGGTATAGGATGGTGGAGAAATTGAAGAGACAGTTCATCCTTGCAGATTATGAGTTGGATTTGTTGTGGAAGATGCAGAGTCTTTGATAGGCAAGTAAATCTGTCAAGGAGTATACGGAGGATTTCTATCAAATATCGATTAGAACCGGCCGTTCGGAGGTGAATAAGGAGAAAGTCGCATGGTACATCAATAGATTGCGGACCAGCATTCAAGAAGAGTTGGGGCTGGTTAGGATGAGCACGGTGGAGGATGCATACCAGTTTGCATTAAAAGTGGAAGAGAAACTGAATATGAGATTTTATGGTAAGCAGAGAGGAAAGGACAGGGGTGGAAGAGCTGGTGGAAGGACCAATGGGGGAAGATATAGAAATTTGAAGAAGAATGGTGAATCAAGCAGTAGTCAAAACCAAAAAGAAGAGAAAGAGGATAATACTCAACGCCCATGTAATCAGAACAACAACTACCCGAGGAGAAGAGGTAGGTCTGGGCGAGGGTTTGGAAAAGGTGTCATTCGAGGAACCTACTTCAACTGTAGATAAGAAGGGCATAGGGCATACAATTGCCCGCAGCATCAAGAAAGGCCAAATTGAAGACCTGAGGGTCAGGCCCGAGCTGCTGTAGCAGACGAAGGTGTAGAATCTGAGCACTCGGAGGAGGCAGAAAGAGGGGAAGCAATGACCATCAGAAGAGTCCTGTTGAATGAAGAGAAAAAGGGAGACCAAAGGAACAACCTATTTCAAACAAGATGCAAGTGCGCAGGCAAGGTCTGCAACATCATCATCGATAATGGAAGCACTGACAATTGGGTTTTTGAGGAAATGGTTTCCAAGCTATAGTTGGAGAGGAGAAAACACCCACACCCTTATCGAATTGCATGGTTGCAAAAGGACCATCGGGCGCTAGTGAGTGAGCAATGCCTGGTGAAGTTCAATATAGGAACTTACCGAGATGAGGTCTTATGTGACATCTTGCCTATGGATGCATGTCACCTATTGCTTGGGAGACCATGGCAGTTTGATCGAAGTGTTGTGCATGATGGTCGAGCCAACACATATTATTTGTCAAAGAATGGAGTTTGCCACAAGTTGAAACCCTTGAAGGATACAGATGAGAAGGTATGCAACAGTGCTCGAGTCTGTCTAGTTGATGGCATAAGATTTTTGGAAGGCCTGAAGCCAGATCATATGTGCAATGCAATAATCCCTAGGGTTAGGGAAGAAGAATGCAAGGAAACTCCAGTGGAAGTCATGGGACTATTAGAGGTGTTCCAAGATATCATTTTTGATAATGTTCCTGAAGGTTTACCACCTGTTAGGAAGATCAGTCACCCCATAGATTTGGTGCCTGGATCGAGCTTGCCAAACAAGGCTACACACCGAATGACGCCTGTGGAAATTGAGGAGTTAAATCAGAAAGTTCAAGATCTGTTGAAGAAAGGGTTGATTAGGGAGAGTCTTAGTCCATGTGCAGTACCAACAGTACTAGCACCCAGGAAGGATGGAGAATGGAGGATGTGCACAGACTCTCGAGCAATTAACAAGATCACCATCAAATACAGATTCCCACTACCAAGGATGCATGATATCATGGACTGCTTAAGTGGAGCTGAGTATTTCACAAAGATTAACTTGAAAAGCGGTTACCATCATATCCGTATTAGAGAAGGGGATGAGTGGAAGACAACCTTTAAAACCAGAGAGGGGCTGTATGAGTGGTTGGTTATGCCATTTGGGCTAACCAATGCATCGAGTACCTTCATGCGGTTAATGAATGAAGTCCTCAAGGATTTTTTAGGCAAATTTGTTATTGTCTACTTAGATGATATCCTGATTTTTAGCAGAACCCTAGAGGAGCACCTGATGCACATCAGGAGGGTTTTTGAAAAATTGTGGGAGGAGCAGTTACTAATCAATCTGAAGAAGTGTAACTTTGTGAAGAAGGAACTAGTGTACCTGGGATTTGTTATCTCAGTAGATGGTCTCAAAATGGACCCCAAAAATGTGAAGGCTATCCTCGAATGGCCTGATCCAAGAAGTGTGACCGAGGTTAGATCATTTCATGGTCTGGCTAGTTTTTATAGAAAGTTCATTAGAAACTTTAGTAGTATTTGCGCATCTCTTACAGAGACAATGAACGGGAGCAAGAAGGAATTCAAGTGGATAGCTGGAGTAGACAAAAGCTTTGCTATGCTGAAGAAGAAGGTCACTGAGCAGCCTGTCTTAGCACTTCCAGATTTCAATAAGGTGTTTTAGGTAGACTGCGATGCGAGTGGCAGTACCATAGGGGCCGTATTGAGCCAAGAGGGTAGGCCTATAGCTTATTTTAGCGAGAAGCTCAATGATGCCAGAAGGAAGTATTCGGTATATGATCATGAGTTCTATGCCATAGTTCAAGCACTTCAGAAATGGAGGCACTATTTATTGCCAAAGGAGTTTGTTCTTTATATCGACCATCAGGCGCTGCAGTATATAAACAGTCAAGGAAAATTGAATCAGAGGCACCTAAAATGGGTAGAGTTCCTGCAGAGCTATACCTTTGTGCTGAAGCATCAGAGTGGAAGGTCCAATAGGGTGGAATATTCCTTGAGTAGGAGGCAATGTCTGATGATGGAAATGAAAGTGGAGGTTGTAGGGTTTGCTGAGCTCAAGGGTTTATACCCTGTAGACC
The DNA here is from genome assembly GCA_028583015.1 of Wollemia nobilis. Classification (NCBI taxonomy): domain Eukaryota; kingdom Viridiplantae; phylum Streptophyta; class Pinopsida; order Araucariales; family Araucariaceae; genus Wollemia; species Wollemia nobilis. The sequence goes on along the minus strand of JAQPPZ010003168.1, from coordinate 219,477 downwards.
CCAATTTTGTAGAAGCTTGGAAAGCCTGCACTATGCCTGTTATGTTGGACAGGACTAAGTGGTTGAATTATCTAATTCAATATGGAATGTTGTTTAGGGGGAACCAATTATGCATTCTGAGGGGCTCAATGAGAGAGAATCTCATCAACAAAAAACACAATGGAGGTTTAGCTAGACACTTTGGTCGTGACAAGACCATCTCCCTTGTCAGTGAGAACTACTACTGGCCACAATTGCAACAAGATGTGGCAAAATTTATGCAGAGTTGTAGGTTATTCCAGATGGCAAAAGGTGTGAGGCAACCTACTAGTTTATATCAACCGCTACCTATACCTGAGAGGCCATGGGAGGATATTAGTATGGATTTTGTGCTTGGTTTGCCCAGGACGCAAAGGGGACACGACTCCATATTTATGGTAATGGATAGGTTATCAAAAATGGTGCACTTTATCCCATGCCAGGAGACTAGCGATGCGGTCCATGTGGCTGGTTTATTCTTTAAGTGGTACGCCTTCATGGGCTACCAAGGAGCATTGTGTTGGACAGGGATACCAAGTTTGTAGGGTATTTCTAGAGAACCCTGTGGAAGAAACTAAAAACAGATTTAAAATTTAGTTCTGCATACCACCCCCAAACAGATGGCCAAACAGAGGTGGTCGACAGGAGCTTGGGCAATCTACTGCGATGCTTGGTAGGGGACAAGCCCAAGGGATGGGATTTAGTTTTGTCATAGGCAGAATTTGCTTACAACAGCTCTGTCAATAGAAGTACCAATAAATTGCCATTCCAGATCATCTATGGGAGCAGCCCAAGAAACGCTTTAGAGTTGAGAAGAATAGATACAAGAGAGAAATGCAGTGCTGAGGCAGAAGACTTTGTCGAACACCTGAAGGGAGTGCATGAGGAAGTGACAAGACACATTGCCAAGATGAATGCTCAATACAAGACAAGGGCAGACCAAAAACGCCGAGCTAAGGAGTTTAAAGTAGGAGATTCTGTCATGGTCCATCTGAGGAAGGAGCGGTTTCCTGCCAAGACCTATAACAAACTAAAAATGAAGAAATTTGGGCCATGCAGGATCATTGGCAAACGGGATTCGGGTAATGCATACGAGGTGGAGTTACCACGTGAACTTAACATCTCCCCTGTGTTTAACATTTCAGATTTGGTCGAGTATCATGAATGAGAAAGCAGTGAGATACCCAGCCCAAATTTGTGGAGCATTCCATCAGCCATCCCAGTCGCAGACGAGATCGAAGAAGTCCTTGATACGCGTGAGGGTTGCAGTACTCAAAAAAAGAGCTATTCTGAGTATTTAGTCAAATGGAAAGGCAGGCCCATGGAAGATGCAACTTGGTTATCAAAGGCAGAGGTTGATCACCTGGGTATACCTCAGACAGATCAGAAGTGAGGGTCACTTCTCAAACTCAACCCGGGTGTCTGATGCAGGAGCATCCGGAGGCGAAGTAGCAATCTTGCATCAGCCAAAAATGTTTTTTTTCTCTATGTGCCAAAACTGTCGTGATATCGCGATAGTTTTTGAGGAAGAGTGCCAAAGGGCCAAACTGTCGCGATATCATGATGCTTTTTGACGAAGGGCACTAAAGGGCCAAACTGTCGCGATATCGTGACACTTTTTGACAAATGGGGCCAAGGCGCAAAAAAGTTGTGAAATCGTGACATTTCCAAAGCAAAGCAGCTTGGGCGCCAAATGGTCATGAAATCATGACATTTTCTAAGTAAAGCATCTTGGTGCACCAAATGGTCACGAAATCACGACATTTCTGAAGTACTTTAGACAAGTACTTTTCTTTAAAACATAAGTAAAAGTTAAACAACATTTTATTTTTTAAATGAATAACGGTAAATTTATTTGACTAACTTTACCTTCTGGGTATCTAAGGTATTTTCGATGAAGCTACATCTTAAAGCTATCTACTATTTGAAATAGTTAACTTGAGAAAGTCTGAAAGCAAAGAGGATATCAAGATTTTTGAAATTTAGATGATTAAACAATGTAATACATTTAAGGAAGTTTTAATAATTTTAGACAACATATAAATGATATCTTAGAATTTCATAGAAGTAGACCATATATCATTTTTGTTAAGTTACCTAGGAATTACCATTTAGTTTACAAATGGATGAAAGAATATCCCTAACTACTTCTCTTTAAAACATAAGTAAAAGTTAAACAACATTTTATTTTTTAACTGAATAACGGTAAATTTATTTGACTAAATTTACCATCTAGGTATATAAGGTCTTGTCGATGAAGCTACATATTAAAGCTATCTACTATTTAAAATAGTTAACTTGAGAAAGTCTGAAAGCAAAGAGGATATCAAGATTTTTGAAATTTAGATGATTAGACAATGTAATACATTTAAAGAAATTTTAATAATTTTAGGCAACATATAAATGATATCTTAGAATTTCATAGAAGTAGACCATATATCATTTTTGTTAAGTCACCTAGGAATTACCATTTAATTTACTAATGGATGAATGAATATCCCTAACTACAAGTAACTTTTCTTTAAAACATAAGTAAAAGTTAAACAACATTTTATTTTTTAAATGAATAACGATACATTCATTTGACTAATTTTACCATCTGGGTATCTAAGGTCTTATCAATGAAGCTACATCTTAAAGCTATTTACTATTTGAAATAGTTAACTTGAAAAAGTCTGAAAGCAAAGAGGATATCAAGATTTTTTAAATTTAGATGATTAGACAATGTAATACATTTAAGGAAATTTCAATAATTTTAGACAACATATAAATGATATCTTAGAATTTTATAGAAGTAGACCATATATCATTTTTGTTAAGTTACCTAGGAATTACCATTTAATTTACTAATGGATGAAAGAATATCCCTAACTACAAGTACTTCTCTTTAAAACATAAGTAAAAGTTAAACAACATTTAGTTTTTAAATGAATAACGGTAAATTTATTTGACTAACTTTACCATCTGGGTATCTAAGGTCTTGTCAACGAAGCTACATATTAAAGCTATCTACTATTTGGAATAGTTAACTTGAGAAAGTCTGAAAGCAAAGAGGATATCAAGATTTTTGAAATTTAGATGATTAAACAATGTAATACATTTAAGGAAGTTTTAATAATTTTAGACAACATATAAATGATATCTTAGAATTTCATAGAAGTAGACCATATATCATTTTTGTTAAGTCACGTAGGAATTACCATTTAATTTACTAATGGATGAAAGAATATCCCTAACTACAAGTACTTCTCTTTAAAACATAAGTAAAAGTTAAACAACATTTAGTTTTTAAATGAATAACGGTAAATTTATTTGACTAACTTTACCATCTGGGTATCTAAGGTCTTGTCAACGAAGCTACATATTAAAGCTATCTACTATTTGGAATAGTTAACTTGAGAAAGTCTGAAAGCAAAGAGGATATCAAGATTTTTGAAATTTAGATGATTAAACAATGTAATACATTTAAGGAAGTTTTAATAATTTTAGACAACATATAAATGATATCTTAGAATTTCATAGAAGTAGACCATATATCATTTTTGTTAAGTCACGTAGGAATTACCATTTAATTTACTAATGCATGAATGAATATGCCTAACTACAAGTAACTTTTCTTTAAAACATAATTAAAAGTTAAACAACATTTTATTTTTTAAATGAATAATGATACATTCATTTGACTAATTTTACCATCTAGGTATCTAAGGTCTTATCAACGAAGCTACATATTAAAGCTATTTACTATTTTAAATAGTTAACTTGAAAAAGTATGAAAGCAAAGAGGATATCAAGATTTTTGAAATTTAGATGATTAGACAATGTAATACATTTAAGGAAATTTCAATAATTTTAGACAACATATAAATGATATCTTAGAATTTCATAGAAGTAGACCATATATAATTTTTGTTAAGTTAACTAGGAATTACCATTTAATTTATTAATGGATGAAAGAATATCCCTAACTACAAGTACTTCTCTTTAAAACATAAGTAAAAGTTAAACAACATTTTATTTTTTAAATGAATAATGGTAAATTTTTTTGACTAACTTTACCATCTGGGTATCTAAGGTCTTGTCAACGAAGCTACATCTTAAAGCTATCTACTATTTGAAATAGTTAACTTCAGAAAGTCTGAAAGCAAAGAGGATATCAAGATTTTTGAAATTTAGATGATTAAACAATGTAATACATTTAAGGAAGTTTTAATAATTTTAGACAACATATAAATGATATCTTAGAATTTCATAGAAGTAGACCATATATAATTTTTGTTAAGTTAACTAGGAATTACCATTTAATTTATTAATGGATGAAAGAATATCCCTAACTACAAGTACTTCTCTTTAAAACATAAGTAAAAGTTAAACAACATTTTATTTTTTAAATGAATAACGGTAAATTTATTTGACTAACTTTACCATCTGGGTATCTAAGGTCTTGTCAACGAAGCTACATCTTAAAGCTATCTACTATTTGGAATAGTTAACTTTAGAAAGTTTGAAAGCAAAGAGGATATCAAGATTTTTGAAATTTAGATGATTAAACAATGTAATACATTTAAGGAAGTTTTAATAATTTTAGACAACATATAAATGATATCTTAGAATTTTCTAGGAAGTAGACCATATATCATTTTTGTTAAGTCGCCTAGGAATTACCATTTAATTTACTAATGGATGAATGAATATCCCCAACTACAAGTACTTTCCTTTAAAATATAAGTAAAAGTTAAAAAATATTTTATTTTTTAAATGAATAACATTAAATTTATTTGACTAAATTTACCATCTAGGTATATAAGGTCTTGTCGATGAAGCTACATCTTAAAGCTATCTACTATTTAAAATAGTTAACTTGAGAAAGTCTGAAAGCAAAGAGGATATCAAGATTTTTGAAATTTAGATGATTAGAAAATGAAATCCATTTAAAGAAATTTTAATAATTTTAGACAACATATAAATGATATCTTAGAATTTCATAGAAGTAGACCATATATCATTTTTGTTAAGTCACCTAGGAATTACCATTTAATTTACTAATGGATGAATAAATATCCCTAACTACAAGTACTTTTATTTAAAACATAAGTAAAAGTTAAACAACATTTTATTTTTTTAAATGAATAAAGGTAATTTATTTGACTAACTTTACCATCTGGGTATATAAGGTCTTGTCAACGAAGCTACATCTTAAAGTTTTCTACTATTTGAAATAGTTAACTTGAGAAAGTCTGAAAGCAAAGAGGATATAAATATTTTTGAAATTTAGATGATTAAACAATGTAATACATTTAAGGAAGTTTAAATAATTTTAGACAACATATAAATGATATCTTAGAATTTCATAGAAGTAGACCATATATCATTTTTGTTAAGTCACCTAGGAATTACCATTTAATTTACTAATGCAGTTCTCAAAACAAGAGCTATTCTGAGTATTTAGTCAAATGGAAAGGCAGGCCCATGGAAGATGCAACTTGGTTATCAAAGGCAGAGGTTGATCACCCGGTATACCTCGTACGAGATCGAAGTGAGGGTCACTTCTCAAACTCACCCCGGGTGTCTGATGCAGGAGCATCCGGAGGCGAAGCAGCAATCTTGCATCAGCCAAAAATGTTTTTTTCTCTATGTGCCAAACCGTCGTGATATCGCGATAGTTTTTGAGGAAGAGTGCCAAAGGGCCAAACTGTCGCGATATCATGATGCTTTTTGACGAAGGGCACTAAAGGGCCAAACTGTCGCGATATCGTGACACTTTTTGACAAATGGGGCCAAGGCGCAAAAAAGTTGTGAAATCGTGACATTTCCAAAGCAAAGCAGCTTGGGCGCCAAATGGTCATGAAATCATGACATTTTCTAAGTAAAGCATCTTGGTGCACCAAATGGTCACGAAATCACGACATTTCTGAAGTACTTTAGACAAGTACTTTTCTTTAAAACATAAGTAAAAGTTAAACAACATTTTATTTTTTAAATGAATAACGGTAAATTTATTTGACTAACTTTACCTTCTGGGTATCTAAGGTATTTTCGATGAAGCTACATCTTAAAGCTATCTACTATTTGAAATAGTTAACTTGAGAAAGTCTGAAAGCAAAGAGGATATCAAGATTTTTGAAATTTAGATGATTAAACAATGTAATACATTTAAGGAAGTTTTAATAATTTTAGACAACATATAAATGATATCTTAGAATTTCATAGAAGTAGACCATATATCATTTTTGTTAAGTTACCTAGGAATTACCATTTAGTTTACAAATGGATGAAAGAATATCCCTAACTACTTCTCTTTAAAACATAAGTAAAAGTTAAAAAACATTTTATTTTTTAACTGAATAACGGTAAATTTATTTGACTAAATTTACCATCTAGGTATATAAGGTCTTGTCGATGAAGCTACATATTAAAGCTATCTACTATTTAAAATAGTTAACTTGAGAAAGTCTGAAAGCAAAGAGGATATCAAGATTTTTGAAATTTAGATGATTAGACAATGTAATACATTTAAAGAAATTTTAATAATTTTAGGCAACATATAAATGATATCTTAGAATTTCATAGAAGTAGACCATATATCATTTTTGTTAAGTCACCTAGGAATTACCATTTAATTTACTAATGGATGAATGAATATCCCTAACTACAAGTAACTTTTCTTTAAAACATAAGTAAAAGTTAAACAACATTTTATTTTTTAAATGAATAACGATACATTCATTTGACTAATTTTACCATCTGGGTATCTAAGGTCTTATCAATGAAGCTACATCTTAAAGCTATTTACTATTTGAAATAGTTAACTTGAAAAAGTCTGAAAGCAAAGAGGATATCAAGATTTTTTAAATTTAGATGATTAGACAATGTAATACATTTAAGGAAATTTCAATAATTTTAGACAACATATAAATGATATCTTAGAATTTTATAGAAGTAGACCATATATTATTTTTGTTAAGTTACCTAGGAATTACCATTTAATTTACTAATGGATGAAAGAATATCCCTAACTACAAGTACTTCTCTTTAAAACATAAGTAAAAGTTAAACAACATTTAGTTTTTAAATGAATAACGGTAAATTTATTTGACTAACTTTACCATCTGGGTATCTAAGGTCTTGTCAACGAAGCTACATATTAAAGCTATCTACTATTTGGAATAGTTAACTTGAGAAAGTCTGAAAGCAAAGAGGATATCAAGATTTTTGAAATTTAGATGATTAAACAATGTAATACATTTAAGGAAGTTTTAATAATTTTAGACAACATATAAATGATATCTTAGAATTTCATAGAAGTAGACCATATATCATTTTTGTTAAGTCACGTAGGAATTACCATTTAATTTACTAATGCATGAATGAATATGCCTAACTACAAGTACTTTTCTTTAAAACATAAGTAAAAGTTAAACAACATTTTATTTTTTAAATGAATAACGGTAAATTTATTTGACTAAATTTACCATCTAGGTATCTAAATCTTGTCAACGAAGCTACATCTTAAAGCTATCTACCATTTGAAATAGTTAACTTGAGAAAGTCTGAAAGCAAAGAGGATATGAAGATTTTTGAAATTTAGATTATTAGACAATGTAATACATTTAAGGATATTTTAATAATTTTAGACAACATATAAATGATATCTTAGAATTTCATAGAAGTAGACCATATATCATTTTTGTTAAGTCACCTAGGAATTACCGTTTAATTTACTAATGGATGAATGAATTTCCCTAACTACAAGTAACTTTTCTTTAAAACATAATTAAAAGTTAAACAACATTTTATTTTTTAAATGAATAATGATACATTCATTTGACTAATTTTACCATCTAGGTATCTAAGGTCTTATCAACGAAGCTACATATTAAAGCTATTTACTATTTTAAATAGTTAACTTGAAAAAGTATGAAAGCAAAGAGGATATCAAGATTTTTGAAATTTAGATGATTAGACAATGTAATACATTTAAGGAAATTTCATTAATTTTAGACAACATATAAATGATATCTTAGAATTTCATAGAAGTAGACCATATATAATTTTTGTTAAGTTAACTAGGAATTACCATTTAATTTATTAATGGATGAAAGAATATCCCTAACTACAAGTACTTCTCTTTAAAACATAAGTAAAAGTTAAACAACATTTTATTTTTTAAATGAATAATGGTAAATTTTTTTGACTAACTTTACCATCTGGGTATCTAAGGTCTTGTCAACGAAGCTACATCTTAAAGCTATCTACTATTTGAAATAGTTAACTTCAGAAAGTCTGAAAGCAAAGAGGATATCAAGATTTTTGAAATTTAGATGATTAAACAATGTAATACATTTAAGGAAGTTTTAATAATTTTAGACAACATATAAATGATATCTTAGAATTTCATAGAAGTAGACCATATATAATTTTTGTTAAGTTAACTAGGAATTACCATTTAATTTATTAATGGATGAAAGAATATCCCTAACTACAAGTACTTCTCTTTAAAACATAAGTAAAAGTTAAACAACATTTTATTTTTTAAATGAATAACGGTAAATTTATTTGACTAACTTTACCATCTGGGTATCTAAGGTCTTGTCAACGAAGCTACATCTTAAAGCTATCTACTATTTGGAATAGTTAACTTTAGAAAGTTTGAAAGCAAAGAGGATATCAAGATTTTTGAAATTTAGATGATTAAACAATGTAATACATTTAAGGAAGTTTTAATAATTTTAGACAACATATAAATGATATCTTAGAATTTTCTAGGAAGTAGACCATATATCATTTTTGTTAAGTCGCCTAGGAATTACCATTTAATTTACTAATGGATGAATGAATATCCCCAACTACAAGTACTTTCCTTTAAAATATAAGTAAAAGTTAAAAAATATTTTATTTTTTAAATGAATAACGGTAAATTTATTTGACTAAATTTACCATCTAGGTATATAAGGTCTTGTCGATGAAGCTACATCTTAAAGCTATCTACTATTTAAAATAGTTAACTTGAGAAAGTCTGAAAGCAAAGAGGATATCAAGATTTTTGAAATTTAGATGATTAGAAAATGAAATCCATTTAAAGAAATTTTAATAATTTTAGACAACATATAAATGATATCTTAGAATTTCATAGAAGTAGACCATATATCATTTTTGTTAAGTCACCTAGGAATTACCATTTAATTTACTAATGGATGAATAAATATCCCTAACTACAAGTACTTTTATTTAAAACATAAGTAAAAGTTAAACAACATTTTATTTTTTTAAATGAATAAAGGTAATTTATTTGACTAACTTTACCATCTGGGTATATAAGGTCTTGTCAACGAAGCTACATCTTAAAGTTTTCTACTATTTGAAATAGTTAACTTGAGAAAGTCTGAAAACAAAGAGGATATAAATATTTTTGAAATTTAGATGATTAAACAATGTAATACATTTAAGGAAGTTTAAATAATTTTAGACAACATATAAATGATATCTTAGAATTTCATAGAAGTAGACCATATATCATTTTTGTTAAGTCACCTAGGAATTACCATTTAATTTACTAATGCATGAATGAATGTGCCTAACTACAAGTACTTCTCTTTAAAACATAAGTAAAAGTTAAACAACATTTTATTTTTTAAATGAATAACGGTAAATTTATTTGAATAACTTTACCTTATGGGTATCTAAGGTCTTTTCGATGAAGCTACATCTTAAAGTTATCTACTATTTGAAATAGTTAACTTGAGAAAGTCTGAAAGCAAAGAGGATAAAAATATTTTTGAAATTTAGATGATTAAACAATGTAATACATTTAAGGAAGTTTAAATAATTTTAGACAACATATAAATGATATCTTAGAATTTAATAGAAGTAGACCATATATCATTTTTGTTAAGTCACCTAGGAATTACCATTTAATTTACTAATGCATGAATGAATGTGCCTAACTACAAGTACTTCTCTTTAAAACATAAGTAAAAGTTAAACAACATTTTATTTTTTAAATGAATAATGGTAAATTTATTTGACTAACTTTACCTTCTGGGTATCTAAGGTATTTTCGATGAAGCTACATCTTAAAGCTATCTACTATTTGAAATAGTTAACTTGAGAAAGTCTGAAAGCAAAGAGGATATCAAGATTTTTGAAATTTAGATGATTAAAGAATGTAATACATTTAAGGAAGTTTTAATAATTTTAGACAACATATAAATGATATCTTAGAATTTCATAGAAGTAGACCATATATCATTTTTGTTAAGTCACCTAGGAATTACCATTTAATTTACTAATGGATGAATGAATATCCCTAACTACAAGTACTTTCCTTTGAAATATAAGTAAAAGTTAAACAATATTTTATTTTTTAAATGAATAACGGTAAATTTATTTGACTAAATTTACCATCTAGGTATATAAGGTCTTGTCGATGAAGCTACATCTTAAAGCTATCTACTATTTAAAATAGTTAACTTGAGAAAGTCTGAAAGCAAAGAGGATAGCAAGATTTTTGAAATTTAGATGATTAGACAATGTAATCCATTTAAAGAAATTTTAATAATTTTAGACAACATATAAATGATATCTTAGAATTTCATAGAAGTAGACCATATATCATTTTTGTTAAGTCACCTAGGAATTACCATTTAATTTACTAATGGATGAATGAATATCCCTAACTACAAGTACTTTTCTTTAAAACATAAGTAAAATTTAAACAACATTTTATTTATTTAAATGAATAACGGTAATTTATTTGACTAACTTTACCATCTGGGTATCTAAGGTCTTGTCAACGAAGCTACATCTTAAAGTTATCTACTATTTGAAATAGTTAACTTGAGAAAGTCTGAAAAAAAAGAGGATATCAAGATTTTTGAAATTTAGATGATTAAACAATGTAATACATTTAAGGAAGTTTTAATAATTTTAGACAACATATAAATGATATCTTAGAATTTCATAGAAGTAGACCATATATAATTTTTTTAAAGTAACCTAGGAATTACCATTTAATTTACTAATGCATGAATGAATATCCTTAACTACAAGTACTTTTCTTTAAAACATAAGTAAAAGTTAAACAACATTTTATTTTTTAAATGAATAACGGTAAATTTATTTGACTAACTTTACCTTCTGGGTATCTAAGGTCTTTTCAATGAAGCTACATCTTAAAGCTATCTACTATTTGAAATAGTTAACTTGAGAAAGTCTGAAAGCAAAGAAGATATCAAGATTTTTGAAATTTAGATGATTAAACAATGTAATGCATTTAAGGAAGTTTTAATAATTTTAGACAACATATAAATGATATCTTTGAATTTCTAAGTTTTAATAATTTTAGACAACATATAAATGATATCTTAGAATTTCATAGAAGTAGACCATATATCATTTTTGTTAAGTCGCCTAGGAATTCCCATTTAATTTACTAATGGATGAAAGAATATCCCTAACTACAAGTACTTCTCTTTAAAACATAAGTAAAAGTTAAACAACATTTTATTTTTTAAATGAATAACTGTAAATTTATTTGACAAACTTTACCATCTGGGTATCTAAGGTCTTGTAAATGAAGTTACATATTAAAGCTATCTACTATTTGAAATAGTTAACTTGAGAAATTCTAAAAGCAAAGAGGATATCAAGATTTTTGAAATTTAGATGATTAAACAATGTAATACATTTAAGGAAGTTTTAATAATTTTAGACAACATATAAATGATATCTTAGAATTTCATAGAAGTAGACCATATATCATTTTTGTTAAGTCACGTAGGAATTACCATTTAATTTACTAATGCATGAATGAATATGCCTAACTACAAGTACTTTTCTTTAAAACATAAGTAAAAGTTAAACAACATTTTATTTTTTAAATGAATAACGGTAAATTTATTTGACTAACTTTACCATCTGGGTATCTAAGGTCTTGTCAACGAAGCTACATCTTAAATCTATATACTATTTGAAATAGTTAACTTGAGAAAGTCTGAAAGCAAAGAGGATATCAAGATTTTTGAAATTTAGATGATTAAATAATGTAATACATTTAAGGAAGTTTTAATAATTTTAGACAACATATAAATGATATCTTAGAATTTCATAGAAGTAGACCATATATCATTTTTGTTAAGTCACATAGGAATTACCATTTAATTTACTAATGCATGAATGAATATGCCTAACTACAAGTACTTTTCTTTAAAACATAAGTAAAAGTTAAACAACATTTTATTTTTTAAATGAATAACGGTAAATTTATTTGACTAACTTTACCTTCTGGGTATCTAAGGTCTTTTAGATGAAGCTACATCTTAAAGCTATCTACTATTTGAAATAGTTAACTTGAGAAAGTCTGAAACCAAAGAGGATATCAATATTTTGAAATTTAGATGATTAAATAATGTAATACATTTAAGGAAGTTTTAATAATTTTAGACAACATATAAATGATATCTTAGAATTTCATAGAAGTAGACCATATATCATTTTTGTTAAGTCACCTAGGAATTACCATTTAATTTACTAATGGATGAATGAATATCCCTAACTACAAGTACTTTCCTTTAAAATATAAGTAAAAGTTAAACAATATTTTATTTTTTAAATGAATAACGGTAAATAATATTTGACTAAATTTACCATCTAGGTATATAAGGCCTTGTCAATGAAGCTACATCTTAAAGCTATCTACTATTTAAAATAGTTAACTTGAGAAAGTCTGAAAGGAAAGAGGTTATCAAGATTTTTGAAATTTAGATGATTAGACAATGTAATCCATTTAAAGAAATTTTAATAATTTTAGACAACATATAAATGATATCTTAGAATTTCATAGAAGTAGACCATATATCATTTTTGTTAAGTCACCTAGGAATTACCATTTAATTTACTAATGGATGAATGAATATCCCTAACTACAAGTACTTTCCTTTAAAATATAAGTAAAAGTTAAACAACATTTTATTTTTTAAATAAATAACGGTAAATTTATTTGACTAAATTTACCATCTAGGTATATAAGGTCTTGTCGATGAAGCTACATCTTAAAGCTATCTACTATTTAAAATAGTTAACTTGAGAAAATCTGAAAGCAAAGAGGATAGCAAGATTTTTGAAATTTAGATGATTAGACAATGTAAACCATTTAAAGAAATTTTAATAATTTTAGACAACATATAAATGATATCTTAGAATTTCATAGAAGTAGACCATATATCATTTTTGTTAAGTCACCTAGGAATTACCATTTAATTTACTAATGCATGAATGAATATGCCTAACTACAAGTACTTTTCTTTAAAACATAAGTAAAAGTTAAACAACTTTTTATTTTTTAAATGAATAACGGTAAATTTATTTGACTAACTTTACCATCTAGGTATCTAAGGTCTTTTCGATGAAGCTACATCTTAAAGCTATCTACTATTTGAAATAGTTAACTTGAGAAAGTCTGAAAGCAAAGAAGATATCAAGATTTTTGAAATTTAGATTATTAAACAATGTAATACATTTAAGGAAGTTTTAATAATTTTAGACAACATATAAATGATATCTTTGAATTTCACGTTTTAATAATTTTAGCAACATAAATGATATCTTAGAATTTCATAGAAGTAGACCATATATCATTTTTGTTAAGTCGCCTAGGAATTACCATTTAATTTACTAATGTATGAAAGAATATCCCTAACTACAAGTACTTCTCTTTAAAACATAAGTAAAAGTTAAACAACATTTTATTTTTTAAATGAATAACGGTAAATTTATTTGACAAACTTTACCATCTGGGTATCTAAGGTCTTGTAAATGAAGCTACATCTTAAAGCTATCTACTATTTGAAATAGTTAACTTGAGAAATTCTAAAAGCAAAGAGGATATCAAGATTTTTGAAATTTAGATGATTAAACAATGTAATACATTTAAGGAAGTTTTAATAATTTTAGACAACATATAAATGATATCTTTGAATTTCATAGAAGTAGACCATATATCATTTTTGTTAAGTCACGTAGGAATTACCATTTAATTTACTAATGGATGAATGAATATGCCTAACTACAAGTACTTTTCTTTAAAACATAAGTAAAAGTTAAACAACATTTTATTTTTTAAATGAATAACGGTAAATTTATTTGACTAACTTTACCATCTGGGTATCTAAGGTCTTGTCAACGAAGCTACATCTTAAATCTATCCACTATTTGAAATAGTTAACTTGAGAAAGTCTGAAAACAAAGAGGATATCAAGATTTTTGAAATTTAGATGATTAACCAATGTAATACATTTAAGGAAGTTTTAATAATTTTAGACAACATATTGTAGACACCAAAACAACACCAATCCGATTATGTGACCGCAAACACTGATCGCTTTGACAAACACAGCCCCCAGGGCAGCCCTCAGAGGTCAAACAGTGGTCCTAACCACTTTCATAGCAATTTTGTAAGGTCAAGAGGCAATTTGGCACATTTAGACACTTTGCTCAGTATTCGTCTCACCCAGGGACGAATACTAACTGGAATTCGTCTCACCCAGGGACGAATTCTGAAATCGTCTCACCTAGGGACGAATTCCAAGTTTAACGGGCAAAAAGAAGAATGGTGCCAAGTGGCAGCCCAGGACAGTCAGTTGATGACTCTTGCCTCGCACGCGTGTGTGGGTGGATAGATAGGCCGTTAGAGGACTGTCACAAGGGCAGTTATGAGAGCCCAAGTCATGGAGGACTCCCCTCCCTCATGGGAAGACATGATCGCCACATGGCACCTATGACCAACACATGGCACTTATGCTTCCCTCTCAAAAGAGACCCCATGGGTCTATAAAAGGTGGGACTTTTCTCACCCAAAAGGACGAGATTGAAGGAGATTTCAAGCAACGAAGTGCTGCCGAGTTGAACACCCACTTGCATCCCCTTTGATTCACCTTCTCACATCCACCAATCTCTTTTGCAAGGGAGGTTGTTGGGTGGCTTTTGGAAGCTTGAATCTGACCCAAATCCAACATATGGACACCTGAATCAACCAATTTGCCGACCTCCCAATCCTAAGAGGTTTTGGGCCCATCCCTAGTGGATTGGCGCCAAGATCAAGTGCCAACGGTGGGAGGCCCACTTGGGCACCCCCGCACTTTCTAAGTTTTATTCCAAAAGCATTCTAGATTACTTGTTCAGGTTGCATCTCATGTTATTCTATTTGGTGAATTCATAGCTTCAATTTCATAACATTCTGATCAGATTTTATCATGCTTTTTGTCGCTTTGTTGTTTCACTAACTTGCAGGTGGCGATATCGAATTCCCGAGGATAGAGGCCAAATTGGGAGAATCCGACCATCTGGGTCATCCCAAAATGGCCCCAATTACATAACCCCTCTGTTTGCAGGTGTTTTGGAGGTCTCGAGATTCGACATTGGAGCAGCATCAGGTCGGCTTTTCCAACACAGAAGAATTCGTCCCACCCAGGGACGAATAGCAGTCAGAATTCATCCTGCCCAGGGACGAATTCCAGTTGAAGGCAGATTGGCCGACTGTCTCAATGGCAGTGGCCTTCGGTGATGTTTTCTATCCTCTGTCAGGTTTTCAGGTCATTTAGAGTCATTTTACTCACTATTTCAGACAAATGTTTGCATGCATCTTTTGGCGATTTTAGAGAACAAACACTTCTTATTTGCAGCAGGTGCTACTGACATCTTCGTTGTTTCTTTGTTCGTAGGAGGAGCAGCAGAGGTCAAAGACTCATCGACATCAACGACGGCATCATCTTGGCCCGTCCATTTCAAGTGTGGGCACGCGGAAAGAGGAACCTTAAGTCTCGATTGTAGTCAAATTCTTTTAACGCTCCTAGCCCCTGAAAAGGGAGGAGGCGTATTTGTAACAGAGATCAAGAAAGTTTAATGAAAGGGCTGTGTTTTCTCCATTTGCTTGTATCTCTTCCAATGCGTTTCTTTCATTTCATGCAATTTACATTTCTAGGACTTAAGCGTATTTGATTTTGAATGCATCGCAATTAGTGTTTCCTTCGCCCGAAATCTCGTGCTTTCAGTGGCGATCACGGTGGGACCCTGTTCCTTGGTTTTTAAGATCACAGAAACTGATTAAATTTTTGTGTTTTGTGCTTGACAGGTACATTTTTGTTGCGATCGTTATTCGTCCTTGGTCGTGGCAATTGCTTTATCGCAATTCGTCTGACCCCGAGACGAATTCAAATTCGTCTCGGGAGGGACGAATTCGATTCTGTAATTCGTCTCACCGAGGGACGAATTTCTGTCTACAACTTTTCATAGCAGAAATTCAGAAGCAACCGGTCCAGGCAGAGAAGAGGTAGGGATTTTCATAATCTCTGTTAAATTTTCTGTTTCTGTTTCTGTTTCTTTAATTGTTTTCATTTAATCTTGCATTGCATTAGGGAAAGTCATTTATGCTTGTTTCATTTTCGTTAAATAAAATGAATCCCACACACTTCACGCAATAATTTTAAACCAAGGAGCTGGTCGTAAGACCCCAGCCCTTGAGCAAGACCAACGGTGGGTTCATCACCACCTTGGCTTAGCTTTGCATCCATTTCCCGATTGTCAACTGTTGTTAGGCGTAAATCCTGACGAAAGCTGACCGAGTGTCGCTGGGGTGATTCCCATGCGCGCGAGGATAAGTCTTCTATGGTAGGTGCCATTAACAGGACAATCCCCCTTCCGTACCGCCTACGTACCACGTACCTTCTGCTCTCACGTACCTATAGTCTCCCTCTCGTAAGGGCGGGTATATAGAGAGGTTGGTATATCGGCTTGGTTGGTATATTGAAGGGGCTACCATTTTGGGAGTTATATGAGCCTTCATAATGCATTTAAACGTTCTTCAAAACCTACAAAAACAAAACAAAACATCAAAATGCACTAAACCAGTTTAGGGCACACCAATAATCCTTAAAAGAGATAATCACGGTTTGCGCATGTGTGTGTTTATTTCTGCTTAGTGTAGACAAAAAGAAAAATCATCATAAACGAGATAAAAATCTACTTAGATAGTATAGAAGCAACGCAATGGTGTACACCCGTAGCCAAGCCCAATCAAGGGCAGAAGCTCCGAAAGGTACACAAGAAGCATGCACAAGTCACCTTCGCTTCAGTCCTGAGGACTTGGTCATACCGCCTTATCGGTCTGGCCTACAAAAGAATCCAATTCGGAATCCTCGGTGGGGTATGCCCATTCAAAGCAGCCCCTTTCGGGAAGACGCCCTACATGTAGACCTTGATGTAAATAGAGAATCGCCTTCTGAGGTTAGACATGAGTGGCCACAGCACGATGGAGCGCTAGAGAGGCACACTATCCATTTGGAGGGACAACGTGGATATGGCGTCCCTTCTTTACCTCCCATCAGGATGGAAAGACAAAATCCGGAGCGCAGGGCTCCTTACACAGGGCGAGCTAACTCCGCCCGCCCCGTCCAAACCCATGAAAGAGAGTACGAGGAAAGCCATCGCATTCCTCGAGGACAACAAATAGCGTGGGAACCTTGCATTTCCGCACTTGCTAGGTATCATGATCATACATCAAGGCCGAGCCTCGAGTACATGTCGCCCACCTCGATAGAGGGAAGCGACCCATTGAAACTTTAGATCAGCAAACTCGAGGCAAACACATAGGAGAAACATTCGAACCTCCTGAGAAAAATAGGGTAGACCAAATTGACCCGATAGTTGCTAGACAGGCCACCCGTCAAGCCCAAATCATGCGGCTTAAACAAAGTCATCAGGAGATAGAGTACCGACACCGCTTGGATAGAGAGCGCATGCAACGCGAAGCGGATGAGTTACGCTATGAACTACCTGAGAGGGAGCCAACCCCTCGCATCCAAAGGGCCGAACAATATGAGAGGCATAATTCGTTGGTGCAGGACAGGTCTCCACGACCTCGTCAAGCTTTGCCTCCGAGATCTTATAGACCCGAGAGGGAGGCCACTCCCCGAAACAATGATGGGTACCTTCAGCGAGGACTCGATCAAGGTCATAGGTCTCGCCCAGAGACTCCTCAAGAACTTTATGAGGAGTACGAACCAGAAATAGAATATGCTGAAACTCCCCATCAAGGCAGGAGGATTGCCATTCGGCCACCCCTCCATAGGCCCCCAGTTTACCATAACTTACAACGGGAGCGAACAAGAGAGGAAGAAATAAAATCTTCCGATGCATACCAAGCGCTATTAGAGCGTTTGGAGTCTATGGAGACAAAAGCTGCTGGGCATCAAAAACCCACATTACGTCAACTCCGCAGTAATCCGGTGCATCCCTCAGTGCCTACACCTCTTTACCCCGAGCACTTCAAGTTGCCTCAATTGGCAATCTTTAAAGGTGAAGAGGACGCACAAGAACACGTTACAAGATTTCTAAGCCAATGCTTCGGCATCCAAGATAATGACGCATTGTTGCTTAGAACGTTCATAACCACATTCGCAAGCCCTGCCTCGGATTGGTTCACACAACTACCCAAACACAGCATAAGCAACTTAGATCAATTAGTAGATGCGTTTCTTGAACGCTTTGCCTTCAACACAAGGAAGAAGGCATCACTGAGTGATCTGGCGAGCCTCAGGCAATTTGAGGAAGAAACAATGGCAGCATATGGGAATCGATGGAGAGCTTTGCTTTCTAAGTTACCCTACCGTCCCCCTATGTCTGATCTCACGCAGATGTTCGCAAAAAGTTGCTTAAAATCAATCTCTGGTCTATTGTTGCTGCGACAATACGACAGCTTAGAAGAAGCTTTGGCGCAAGCCAGAGTTATAGAAGAGATTAAGATAGGCGAAGGCGCAATCGCCAAGCCTAAAAAGAAAGAGTGGAATAAAACCACTAAAATCGGGACAACGCAACCACAACACGCTGCAGTCAACCAAGTTGCGATAAATGTTCCCACGCCTGTGCAAGAAATGCAGCCTCAAAAGGCTAATTACCGGTAGTGCCTCCTGCTTATGAAAGAGATAATAGAAGACAGGAGCAGAATCAGCAGCGTCGCCCTAGGCGACAATTCACCCCTTACACGGAGTCCAGGGACTCCCTATTTGACCGCTTGTCAGCGGCAAATTTAGTCACTCTACCAGAAATTCAAAATATAGACCCTAATGCTCCTAAGCCTAGGGGATACAGAGAGGAATTGTATTGTAGATTCCATAGGCGCAGAGGACACAACTTGAATGGATGCTGGAAGTTCAAAGAATTAATCCAAGATTTGATCGACAATAGAACATTGGCCGTGGACAACCCCATAGCGCCAAACAATCAACAAATGGGGGTATTCAAGGACCCTTTGCCTCGCCCACGAGGCACGGGCAAAACCACTCCAGATTAACGAGGTGTGACAGAATCTTCCCATGCAAGGATTTGTGGGAATGATTAGCATAGTGACAAGGAACAGAAGGTACCCAACAGTTGCCCCCGAGGTAGCTACGAGGGAAGTTCCGACAACATCGCAGCCTCAACAACGCCCAACGCAGTTGCCTCCGCCTAGACCCGAGGTCACGATACGGACCAAACTCACGCAGAGTTTGCGGACCACATCGGCTAGGCTGTCCATTTACGAGCTTATTCAACAGTCAACACCCCATAGGGAAGCTCTTATGGACATTTTAAAAGCCATCGAATTACAACCTCACGAAGCAAATTCTTTCAACAACTTCGTGGGACATGTGAAACAATGTACGGAGCCGGTCATCACATTCAGAGAAGATGAGGTCAAAACGATATCGAATGACATGGCAGATCCACCCCTGCACGTTATCGCGCGGGTCAACGGGATTCCGTACAAGAGAGTGTTGGTAGATACTGGCTCGTCCAGTAACATCATTACCACTGCAGCCTTAAAACATTTGAAGCTTCCAACCTCTCACATCACAGCCTCCACGTACACACTGCGAGCTTTCAACGATGCAATATGCTCGACAGTCGACACGGTTGTTCTGCCTATACCGGTAGGACAAAAGTCAATACCTACACTCGTGCCATGTGTTAGAAGGCGAGATGGCTTATAATATACTGCTAGGGCGGCCTTGGATCAGGGACATGAAGTGTGTCCCTTCGATCGCCCACCAGTGCTTAAAGTATGCTTATGAAGGAGAAATACATGTAGTCCCAATGGACTTAGAGCCCTTCAAGTATTGCAATGCGGTACAATTCATGCCTCAATCGACCCTCCCTTCAACACATTTGGATTTCCAGTTAAATCCATCTAAACAGGGTCCAATACCGCAGGCACCACTGGTGACCAACAAGGCAAAATCCCAGCCAGGTGAGACTTCATCATCTGCTCCTTCATCATCAACGCCACCTATCATGGCCAAACAGAAGGACAAGGGAAAACAGATCATGGAAGAGGTTAAACCCTTAGAAGAAAGGTTGCCCACAATCTCAACGGTATCAACGGAAGAAACACCACGCACAACGGAAGTGAAGACTCCTGAACCACCAAACATGGAATGGACTCAGGAAGGACTACCGTTTCCTCCCACCCAATCATCAACAATCATTGTTGAAATGGCCAGTACGGGCCTGGGGAATATTTAGTGCAAAATGTTGTGGCGACGCCAGCATTGGAGTCAGTACAAGACATGGGAAGACCTCGCCTTCCCATAGGGACAGTTGTTCCTCTAGGCTACCCTCCAAACCAGACGAATTTCGTGTATGGGGGCCTTGATCATGGTCTTGAACCATGCCAACAAAAGGAAGCAGACGAAGAGCCTTTTTTTGAAAACATCAACTATTCGTCAAACCCAGATTTTGCCCTAAAATATCTCGGCCAATGCAATTGGCATGGATACGGGCTAGGCAGATATGAGCAAGGGATGCGGGTCCTTTGCCAACCAAGATATCAGATGCCATATGACAAGTCAGGAGTAGGGTTCAACCACCCCCTGCCCTTAGACATCTTGGTTGAAAATATGCAAGGCCTAGAAATAGGCAACAAGGGGGGATTGGCACAAGATCCGTATGCCAATCCAAATACAGAATACACATTGGGAGACTACCTCCCATGGTCAACAAACACCCCTGGAAATAGCAGTAATCCCTCTCCTTTGCTAGAGAGAGGCGAAAGTTCAGAGATTAATCCTCAAAGAGAACATCAACGACTTTCGGACATCTTTCTGAAGCTATTCCCCTTAGAGGTTCCAGATGAAACAATACAGTGTCAAGGGAATCAGGTCCCTCCACCAAGAGTGGAACAACCACAATGGGACCAGATTAACTTACTAGAACAAGGAGGGTCCTCAACGTCGCAAGCAACAATTGCTGAAGAGAATGAACATTTTTGGGTCTCCGAAAGTGATTCAGAAGATGAGACTGAGATGGACTATCTCAGACATGCGCGACGACATCACCGCCCTTTAACTCATGAAGATCTAATGGGACAGATGGGCATACTGCTAGGGCATGAATGGTGGGTAGACCCTGCAAGGTGGGACCAAGTATTGGATCCATGGCTCCAAATTCAAGATGAGCATCGTCCACCTCGAGATCCCATCATGACATCAGTGCCGAGAAAAGACCCCGCCATCCTTTTCGCAAATAGGGATGAATTCGCACCTAGGGAAGATCCATTCGTGCCCGTTCCCGTAGAGCCAGATCCAGAGTATAGGGAGCATCTAAAAGAATCGAGTTATCACACCCACGGTTCTGGAGACCAAATTCATTCCATCCACATGATCTCCATTGATTTGACCGCACCCATCCGCAATCCGGCCGATCCATCACAATCATTGCACCTAGACATAGATGCCATCGACTGGGATCACGTCAATTCACCTTTATCACCATCAGAGTACTGGCCTTTCGGTGAAATGCTTCATTCCACCCCAAGGACAACTCAGGATATTTTTCAGGCTGAAGAGGGACCCGAGGTTCCAAACGCAGATCTAAACTCAGCTAATGATATCCATTTGATCCCAACTCCACATCAGTTGGAGGACGGATCCCACATGTCAGTCGAGGAAATGACTGACGTAGACATCGGCTTAGACCCAACGAATCCACAGATTATCAAGCTGGGGGTAAGTCTTTCCCCCGAAGAGCAAGCCGAATACATCGCCCTTCTCAAAGCGAAGAAGGAAGTTTTTGCATGGTCATACAGAGACATGCCGGGACTAGACCCGCAGCTAGTCACGCATAATTTAACGCTTGATCCGACAATCAAGCCCGTAAAGCAAAAACTACGAAAGATGCACCCAACAGTGGCCTTGATGGTCAAAGATGAATTACAAAAGCTGTTGGATGCACAGTTTGTCATCTGCGTGGATTATCCGCCATGGCTGTCCAACATGGTTCCCGTCAAGAAGCCCGACGGGAGGATTCGCATATGCACCGATTTTTGAGACCTAAACAAAGCGAGTCCTAAGGATGATTTCCCCTTGCCAAGCATCGACGCGCTAGTAGACGCTACAACAGGTCATGAAATGCTCTCCCTAATGGATGGCTTCTCAGGATACAACCAAATTCGTATCAATCCTGAAGACCAACTTAAAACGGCGTTCACAACGCCTTGGGGGACATTTTGTTATAAGGTCATGCCTTTTGGCCTTAAAAATGCTGGCGCTACCTACCAACGTGCCATGACATATATCTTCCACGATTACATGCACAAAACTATGGAAGATTACATGGATGATTTGTTAGCCAAGTCTCTTTTGCGCTCAGATCATCTCGGTGACTTAAGCAAGATCCTCGATCGCCTCATAGAGCATAAGGTCAGATTGAATCCCAAGAAGTGCGTATTTGGCGTCACATCTGGAAAACTCTTGGGTTTTATAGTCTCAAAATGAGGCATCGAAGTGGACCCAAAGAAAGTCAAGGCAATCCTTGAAATGGCTCCCCCAACTACCATCAAGCAGCTCATAAGTCTGCAAGGAAAGGTCGCGTCGATTAAACGCTTCATAGCGCAATTATCTGACAAATGCCGACCCATGAACAAATTATTGCACAAGGGAGTTACATTTCATTGGGATGACGAGTGCCGATCGACCTTTGACGAAATCAAACAATACTTGGCTTCGTCACCGGTATTGGCACCACCTAGACCAGGAGTGCCGTTCTACTTATACATCTCAGCTACTGAGGTGGCACTGGGCGCCATGCTAGCCCAAAAGAATGAACTTCACAAAGAACAGGCTACTTACTATCTTAGCCGCACCCGGTCGGCTATGAACTTAACTATGCATACGTTGAGAAACTCTGCTTGGCAGTGGTGTTTGCTACCAAAAAGCTACGCCACTACATGCTGAGCAACACTACGTATGTTGTGTCTAAGGAGAATCCATTGCGATACATGATGAGTCGTACTTATCATAGTAGTCGCACGGCGAAATGGATCATGTTGTTGATGGAATTTGACATAGAGTTCATTGGGCAAAAATCTATCAAAGGACAAGTCATAGCCGATCAACTAGCAGAGGCTCCTCTTGAAGACGATCAGCCTCTGGTCATAGAACTACCCGATGATGGGGTCTTCCATGTCTCAGAATCGCCAGATTCTGATGAGCCTGAGTCACAGGCCGACATAACCCTATTCTTCGATGGTTCTAAATGCGAGCAAGGTGGTGGCACAGGAATTGTATTCTTCACACCGCAGGGTGCTCCAATGCCCCTGTCATTTAAATTAAACTTCCAGTGCACCAACAATAATGCAGAATATGAAGCCTTGCTCCTAGGTCTTCAGACAACAATCGCCATGAACATCAAACGATTGAATATCTTTGGTGATTCGCTGTTAATAGTCAATCAAGTCAAAGGGGTATATCAATGCAAATGCCCAGTTCTGAAGGCCTATAAAGCCCTCGTGGACAAATTCTTGGCAAAACTTGAATGGTATGACATCGAGGCACTCCCTCGATCATCGAATCATTTTGCGGACACAATGGCCTCCTTGGGGTCATTAATCCCGCAAGACCTTTCCGGTGATATGACAACTATTCAAGTCAAAACCTTATCGCAATCCATGATAGAGCGTGCAAGCTCAGACTTGACACCAGGAATCCACATGATCCAGATTGAACCATCCTCGGATAAGTTCTTTCGAATCCGAGATCGTCTGAAACGTGCCAACTGGGGGTCCTTGTTTTCCCCCACTCCCATTAATAGCAACACAACGCTATTCTTACAAGTTCTATCCCATTCAACATTTGTTAGGGAAGAACTTCAAAAGGGATTGGCTGTTCATACTGTCGAGGTTTTCGATCAACAGGATTGGTATTTACCCATTAGAGACTACCTCAAGTTAGGTAATCTTCCCTTTGGATTGACGCACGCCGCAAAACGAACATTCAAGCAGAAAGCGGCTAAGTATGTCTTGATAGGAGACATTTTGTATCGTCGCAGCTATGACGGAATTCTTCTTCGTTGTTTGGACCAGCAAGAGTCCACTTGGGCAATCGCCCAAGCGCACGACGGTACATGTGGTGGCCACTTTAGTGGTATGGCCATCGCAAAGCGCATTCTCCGCATGGGCTATTATTGGCCATCTTTAGAGCGAGATTGTTGCGAATATGTCAAGAAGTGCATGAAATGTCAACATCATGCCAATTTGATGCACGTACCTTCCCAGGCCCTACAGACAGTCTAGTTTGCTTGGCCATTTTCGCAATGGGGCCTCGATCTAATCGAAAAGATCTCCCCTGCATCGTCAGGCCGTCACACGTTTATCATAACGGCCACAGAGTATTTTACCAAATGGGTGGAAGCAATTCCGTTAACCTCAACGAAAGGACCCCGCATTGTGGAGTTCATCTTGCATAACATCATATGTCATTTTGGTATTCCATCCAAAATAATATCGGATAATGGGCCATCATTCAAGAACAAAGACGTGCGTGCTTTGACCACAAAGTACAAAATTCAGCACAACTTTTCAACGCCCTATTATCCGCAAGCAAACGGGCAAGCAGAGGCATCAAACAAAACACTAGTGGCCATCCTTAAAAAGACAGTCGCAGACAGTCATAAGGATTGGCACATACAAATCCCACTTGCCCTTTGGGCTTACCGCACTAGCATTCGGACGCCAACTGGGGCAACTCCATTTTCGCTCGTGTATGGCTCGTGAGGCAGTAATGCCTCTCGAGTTGGAAATTCCTTCCCTTCGCATATCAATGCAGGAGTTCATCGATGATGACACTGCATGGCAGGCCCGGTTAGACCAACTTACGTTGCTTGACGAACGACGCGTGAATGCTCTCGAGCACTTACGTATCTATCAAGAGCGGCTTAAGAAAGCTTACAACATGAAAGTTCACCTAAGGGACTTTCGGGTTGGTGATTTGGTTTTGAAGGAAAACCAACAGAACTCTAATTTGCCGTCCCACCTAAGGGACAAGTTCACGGCAAATTGGTTAGGTCCATATGTCATTGATAGCAAAATAGGACCCGGGACGTACCGGCTAGCTTCTCTTGACGGTATCAAGGAAACAGAACCCTTGAATATCAGTCATTTGCGACCATTTTATATCTAAGAGAGCCATATCCCAAAAATGCTCCAAGGATCCATAAAATCACTTGGTCAAAACCCAAAAAGCTCCAAGGATTATCGCAATCACTTGGTCAAACCAAAAAGCTCCAAGGATTATCGCAATCACTTGGTCAAACCAAAAAGCTCCAAGGATTATCGCAATCACTTGGTCAAACCAAAAAGCTCCAAGGATTATCGCAATCACTTGGTCACCCAAAAAGCTCCAAGGATTATCGCAATCACTTGGTCAAACCAAAAAGCTCCAAGGATTATCGCAATCACTTGGTCAAACCAAAAAGCTCCAAGGATTATCGCAATCACTTGGTCACCCAAAAAGCTCCAAGGATTATCGCAATCACTTGGTCACCCCAAAAAGCTCCAAGGATTATCGCAATCACTTGGTCACCCAAAAAGCTCCAAGGATTATCGCAATCACTTGGTCACCAAAATGCTCCAAGGATGTCCACAATCACTTGGTCAAAAAAAAAAAATAATCAAAAACAACAAAAATTTGCATCTCATATCTAGGCATACTCAAATTCATCAATCGAGAGCTCTTCTCGCACCTCATATTCATATTCACAAAAATCAATCCATCAAAAATACAAAAACATGTAGCTGCATTAAGCATTGCATCCATACATTGCATATTTGTGGTCGTATAGGTCAAAGGCACCATAGGCTGTAATTGCTCTGCTAGACCATCTTGTTCCACACTGTTCCATTTTACAAAAACAACAAAAACAAAACCATGCATTGCTTTTACCACACTAGAGTCAGTGGTCTTTTAATGTATCAAGAGTTTTCATGATTCAGTCATCATTTTGCTCTTTAGCCATGTAATGTACCGAGTCAAACAGATTTTACGAAGGTAGAGTCATACTTGAAATACACCTTGTTACGTAACATCCCAACACAAATTAAAACACATAAAACAATTCCTAAGTTGTGTGAACGAAAGATGAAACCCGCACAGTAATCCAGGTCACCAAAAGCGAAACGGTTATCTTGCTCATCCCCCCGTGCGAATGACCCCAAGAATGCTGAGAGTTGGCAAAAGGACAAGCATCCTCCCTACCCAATTCCCTAAGAATCCCTAGTTCTCAATAGTTGCAAAACATCAAAAATTTGCAAAATGTCAAAAATCAAATATTTGACATCTTACAATTGCACACATCAAACGGCACAAACGATAGTGATTTTCATCACTCCATATCCCCAATCCCTTGCTCAAAAGAAAAACAAATCAAAATAAACAGTGATCTTATCACTACAAACGAGCAAGTATCCCAATACAATTGAAGAAAAGAAGGGAGTTGAACTTGAATCCCTGGAACTCTCAGCATTCTAAAAGGTCATGAGGCAAGCCTCGATACCGATTTGGTTGATAGCCTATCGATAACCGGCGGTAAACCTCTCGCATGACGATATATCTCTCACATTAACTTGCGTACAGATCAATGTTTGCATGTGGATGAGCTAGCTTATGGCATCCTGGATAACACCGCAGATTAATCTAACTAAATACAACAAAGGAGTTAGTGGAGCTAATTAGGTGATCCTCAATACAGGTTCGGTTGAAAGCCCATCTGGCACCGGCGGTATCCTGAAAAATACCACATAAATGAACTCAATTGCACACACAGGGATGTGAAATAGCTTGGTCAAAAACAAGTCCGATTCATACCTTGTTCAAAAGTCTTGTAAGATAAAGTACATTCGTGGCTAGTGAGTTAAAACTGTCTGAGTCTCAGAAAACCTTAGCTACATTTCTAAACCAACTGCGCTACTTTTCATCCTTACAATACCATCAAAAAATACAAAAAAAGAAAAACCACATGTATACATACAAAGTCATGCATCACAACAATCGCCTAAAAACAAAATAACAGAGTTCTAAATAGTCTATGGTGCCATAGCCAAACATCACAAATCTCATTCATCCATTTCATCTCTGCATATCACATATAAATCAAAAACATTTGTATTCATCATAGCATATGCATCCATCAAAATAAATCAACATGCATACATCCATATTCATCAACCATCATGCATAAGATCAAAGAAAATCAAAACAACAAAACAACAAAAAAATGCAACACAAACAAAAAGCAATAAACATTGCCAGACACAAGTGCTCTTGCACTTAACCTCTTGGCATAGAAAAATTGATGTCGGGGTTTACATTGTCACTATCCTACTCTCTAAGAAGGCTACCATAGCTGGACCGCTCCACGGGAAGACGGATTTTTGACAATTTCACCCCAAATGGCATCACAAATGGGTCAAAGCCCACTAAAAAAACAAAAAAAAAAACAAAAACAAAAAATAAACAAAAACAAAAAGCAATAAACATTGCTGGACACAAGTGCTCTTGCACTTAACCTCTTGGCATAGAAAAATTGATGTTGGGGTTTACATTGTCACTATCCTACTCTCTAAGAAGGCTACCATAGCCGGACCGCTCCACGGGAAGATGGATTTTGACAATTTAATCCCCAAATGGTGTCACAAAAAAAAAAACAACAAAAAATCAAAAAAAAAGCAATAAGCATTGCGGACACAAGTGCTCTTATTAACCTCTTGGCATAGAAAATGATGGTCGGGTTCAAATTGTCACTCTCCTACTTCCCCAAGAAGGCTACCATAGCCGGACCGCTCCATGGGAAGATGGGTTTTTGATGATTTCACCCCATTATGGCATCACCAAAAGGGTTAACACCCACCAAAAATAGGTCCAAATGTTGGAAAAATTGCACATGCTTAACGGTAAACCATCTAAAGGCACCCTTGCACAAGTCATCTTGGGTCAAGCGACTCGTCGCTTTTCTCATGAAGGTCATTCCCTCATCGATTCGTCGCTTGAGGGGGTAGTCACACTTAGTCACCAATCAACAATCACACACCCAATTAAGGAAAACGACATGCATTCAAAGAATCATTGACAAAGACAATCACGCTCCCGCTTGGGGCGATAAACAAGCAACAATCAAATCAATCAAACACTTGGCATTTCGTGAATCATGAACACAAGGTTCCCCCGAGGATAAAAGGTTGCGCCCTTTGCCTAATCATGACTGATCAATGTCCAAGTTCAAGTCACACCTCACCAAAATAGGTTAACACTTGAAATCAAACTCCTTAGCTCGTCAGAAGCAAGGATTCAAGAATGCATGCCCTTTCCATGCTTGGGGCATCAAAAGTTGGTTAGGTTACCAAGAAACCCTAATCATTAGTGCTTTGGTTATCTATTTTTGCTCGGCGCTGCGCTATGCACAACGCATCCCAAAAAGGGGCATCTGTAGACACCAAAACAGCACCAATCCGATTATGTGACTGCAAACACTGATCGCTTTGACAAACACAGCCCCCAGGGCAGCCCTCAGAGGTCAAACAGTGGTCCTAACCACTTTCATAGCAATTTTGTAAGGTCAAGAGGCAATTTGGCACATTTAGACACTTTGCTCAATATTCGTCTCACCCGGGGATGAATACTAACTGGGATTCGTCTCACCCAGGGACGAATTCTGAAATCGTCTCACCCAGGGACGAATTCCAAGTTTAACGGGCAAAAAGAAGAATGGTGCCAAGTGGCAGCCCAGAGACAGTCAGTTGATGACTCCTGCCTCGCACGCGTGTGTGGGTGGATAGATAGGCCGTTAGAGGACTGTCACAAGGGCAGTTATGAGAGCCCAAGTCATGGAGGACTCCCCTCCCTCATGGGAAGACATGACTGCCACATGGCACCTATGACCAACACATGGCACTTGTGCTTCCCTCTCAAAAGAGACCCCATGGGTCTATAAAAGGTGGGACTTTTCTCACCCAAAAGACAGATTGAAGGAGATTTCAAGCAACGAAGTGCTGCCAAGTTGAACACCCACTTGCATCCCCTTTGATTCACCTTCTCACATCCACCAATCTCTTTTGCAAGGGAGGTTGTTGGGTGGCTTTTGGAAGCTTGAATCTGACCCAAATCCAACATATGGACACCTGAATCAACCAATTTGCCGACCTCCCAATCCTAAGAGGTTTTGGGCCCATCCCTAGTGGATTGGCTCCAAAATCAAGTACCAACGGTGGGAGGCCCACTTGGGCACCCCCGCACTTTCTAAGTTTTATTCCAAAAGCATTCTAGATTACTTGTTCATGTTGCATTTTGTGTTATTCTGCTTGGTGAATTCATAGCTTCAATTTCATAACATTCTGATCAGATTTTATCATGCTTTGTGTCGCTTTGTTGTTTCACTAACTTGCAGGTGGCGATATCGAATTCCCGAGGATAGAGGCCAAATTGGGAGAATCCGACCATCTGGGTCATCCCAAAATGGCCCCAATTACATAACCCCTCTGTTTGCAGGCGTTTTGGAGGTCTCGGGATTCGACATTGGAGAAGACATCGGGTCGGCTTTTCCAACACAGAAGAATTCGTCCCACCCAGGGACGAATTGCGATCGAAATTCGTCCCGCCCGGGACGAATTCTAGTTGAAGGCAGATTGGCCGACTGTCTCGATGGCGGTGGCCTTCCGGTGATGTTTTCTGTCCTCTCGTCAGGTTTTCGGGTCATTTAGAGTCATTTTACTCACTGTTTCAGACAAATGTTTGCATGCATCTTTTGGCGATTTTAGAGAACAAACACTTCTTATGTGCAGCAGGTGCTACTGACATCTTCGTTGTTTCTTTGTTCGCAGGAGGAGCAGCAGAGGTCAAAGACTCATCGACATCAGCGACGGCATCATCTTGGCCCGTCCATTTCAAGTGTGGGCACGCGGAAAGAGGAACCTTAAGTCTCGATTGTAGTCAAATTCTTTTAACGCTCCTAGCCCCTGAAAAGGGAGGAGGCGTATTTGTAACAGAGATCAAGAAAGTTTAATGAAAGGGTTGTGTTTTCTCCATTTGCTTGTATCTCTTCCAATGCGTTTCTTTCATTTCATGCAATTTACATTTCTAGGACTTAAGCGTATTTGATTTTGAATGCATCGCAATTAGTGTTTCCTTCGCCCGAAATCTCGTGCTTTCACATATAAATGATATCTTAGAATTTCATAGAAGTAGACCATATATCATTTTTGTTAAGTCTCCTAGGAATTACCATTTAATTTACTAATGCATGAATGAATATGCCTAACTACAAGTACTTTTCTTTAAAACATAAGTAAAAGTTAAACAACATTTTATTTTTTAAATGAATAACGGTAAATTTATTTGACTAACTTTACCTTCTGGGTATCTAAGGTCTTTTCGATGAAGCTACATCTTAAAGCTATCTACTATTTGAAATAGTTAACTTGAGAAAGTCTGAAATCAAAGAGGATATCAATATTTTTGAAATTTAGATGATTAAACAATGTAATACATTTAAGGAAGTTTTAATAATTTTAGACAACATATAAATGATATCTTAGAATTTCATAGAAGTAGACCATATATAATTTCTGTTAAGTCACCTAGGAATTACCATTTAATTTACTAATGGATGAATGAATATCCCTAACTACAAGTACTTTCCTTTAAAATATAAGTAAAAGTTAAACAATATTTTAAATGAATAACGGTAAATAATATTTGACTAAATTTACCATCTAGGTATATAAGGTCTTGTCGATGAAGCTACATCTTAAAGCTATCTACTATTTAAAATAGTTAACTTGAGAAAGTCTGAAAGGAAAGAGGATATCAAGATTTTTGAAATTTAGATGATTAGACAATGTAATCCATTTAAAGAAATTTTAATAATTTTAGACAACATATAAATGATATCTTAGAATTTCATAGAAGTAGACCATATATCATTTTTGTTAAGTCACCTAGGAATTACCATTTAATTTACTAATGGATGAATGAATATCCATAACTACAAGTACTTTTCTTTAAAACAAAAGTAAAAGTTAAACAACATTTTATTTTTTAAATGAATAACTGTAAATTTATTTGACTAACTTTACCATCTAGGTGAAAGCACGAGATTCCGGGCGAAGGAAACACTACTTGCGATGCATTCAAAACCAAATACGCTAAGTCCTAAAAATGTAGAATGCATGAAATGAAAGAGACGCATTGAAATGAGATACAAGCAAATGGAGAAAACACAGCCCATTCATTAAACTCTCTTGATCTCTGTTACAAAGACGCCTCCTCCCTTTTCAGGGGCTAGGAGCGTTAAAAGAATTTTATTACAATCGAGACTTAAGGTTCCTCTTTTTGCGTGCCCACACTTGAAATGGGCAGGCCAAGATGATGTTGCCACTGATGTTGATGTTGCCACTGATGTTGCGAACAAAGAAACAAAAAAGATGTCAGTAGCACCTGTTGCAAATAGTAAGTGTTTGTTCTAAATCGATAGACAAAATGACTCTAAATGACCTGAAAATATGACAGAGGACAGAAGACATCACCAGAGGGACACTGCCATTGAAACAGTCAGCCAATCTGCCTTCAACTGTAATTCGTCCCTGGGCAGGACGAATTCTGACTGCTATTCGTCCCTGGGTGAGATGAATTCTATTGTGTTGGAAAAGCCAAAGTGGTACTGCTCCAATGTCAAATCCCGAGGCCTCCAAAACACCTGCAAATAGAGGGGTTATGTAATTGGGGCCATTTTGGGACGACCCAGATGGTCGGATTCTCCCAATTTGGCCTCTATCATCGGGAATTCGATGTCGCCACCTGCAAGTTAGTAGGACAACAAAGCGACAAAAGGCATGATAAAATCTGATCAAAATGTTATGAAATTGAAGCTATGAGTTAATAAAATAGAATAACATGAGATGCAACCTGAAACAATAATCTAGAATGCTTTTGGAATAAAACTTAGAAAGTGCGGGGGTGCCCAAGTGGGCCTCCCACCATTGGCACTTGATCTTGGCGCCAATCCACTAGGGATGGGCCCAAAACCTCTTAGGATTGGGATGTATGCAAATTGGTGGTGTAAGGTGGTCAAATGTTGGATTTGGGTTGGATCACGCTTCCAAAAGCCACCCAATAACCTCTCTTGCAAAAGAGATTAGTGGATGTGAGAAGGTGAATCAAAAGGATGCAAGTGGGTATTCAATCGGACAACACTTCGTTGCTTAGAATCGCCTCCAATCTCTCCTTTGGGTGAGAAAAGTCCCACATTTTATAGACCCATGGGGTATCTTTTGAGAGGGAAGCATAAGCACCATGTGTTGGTCATAGGTGCCATGTGGCATTCAAGTCTTCCCATGAGGGAGGGGAGTCCTCCGTGACTTGGGCTTTCATAACTGCCCTTGTGACAGTCCTCTAACGGCCTATATGTCCACCCACACACGCGTGCGAGGCAGGAGTCATCAACTGACTGTCCTGGGCTTCCACTTGGCGCCATTCTTCTTTTTGCCCGTTAAACTTAGAATTCGTCCCTACCAGAGATGAATTCAGAATTTGTCTCTGGGTGAGACGGATTCCATTTTGAATTCGTCCCTGGGTGAGACGAATACCGAGCAAAGTGTCTAAATGTACCAAATTGCCTCTTGAGCTTACAAAATTACTATGAAAGTGGTTAGGACCACTGTTTGACCTCTGAGGGCTGCCCTGGGGGCTGTGTTTGTCAAAGCGATCAGTGTTTGCAGTCACATAATCGGATTGGTGCTGTTTTGGTGTCTATAGATGCCCCTTTTTGGGATGCGCTGTGCATAGCGCAGCGTTGAGCAAAAATAGATAACCTCTACACTAGGTATCTAAGGTCCTGTCAATGAAGCTACATCTTAAAGCTATCTACTATTTGAAATAGTTAACTTGGTCTGAAAGCAAAGAGGATATCAAGATTTTTGAAATTTAGATGATTAGACAATATAATACATTTAAGGAATTTTTAATTATTTTAGACAACATATAAATGATATCTTAGAATTTCGTAGAAGTAGACCATATATAATTTTTGTTAAGTCACCTAGGAATTACCATTTAAATTTATTTGAAATAGAAGTCTGAAAGCAAAGAGGATATCAAGATTTTTGAAATTTAGATGATTAAACATTGTAATACATTTAAGGAAGTTTTAATAATTTTAGACAACATATAAATGATATCTTAGAATTTCATAGAAGTAGACCATATATCATTTTTTTTGAGTCACCTAGGAATTACCATTTAATTTACTAATGGATAAAAGAATATCCCTAACTATAAGTACTTTTCTTTAAAACATAAGTAAAAGTTAAACAACATTTTATTTTTTAAATGAATAACTGTAAATTTATTTGACTAACTTTACCATCTAGGTATCTAATGTCTTGTCAACGAAGCTACATCTTAAAGCTATCTACTATTTGAAATAGTTAACTTGGTCTGAAAGCAAAGAGGATATCAAGATTTTTGAAATTTAGATGATTAGACAATATAATACATTTAAGGAATTTTTAATAATTTTAGACAAAATATAAATGATATCTTAGAATTTCATAGAAGTAGACCATATATAATTTTTGTTAATTCACCTAGGAATTACCATTTAAATTTATTTGAAATAGAAGTCTGAAAGCAAAGAGGATATCAAGATTTTTGAAATTTAGATGATTAAACAATGTAATACATTTAAGGAAGTTTTAATAATTTTAGACAACATATAAATGATATCTTAGAATTTCATAGAAGTAGACCATATATCATTTTTGTTGAGTCACCTAGGAATTACCATTTAATTTACTAATGGATAAAAGAATATCCCTAACTATAAGTACTTTTCTTTAAAACATAACCAAAAGTTAAACAACATTTTATTTTTTAAATGAATAACCATAAATTTATTTGACTAAATTTACCATCTAGGTATCTAAGGTCTTGTCAACGAAGCTACATCTTAAAGCTATTTACTTTTTGAAATTGTTAACTTGGTCTGAAAGCAAAGAGGATATCAAAATTTTTGAAATTTAGATGATTAGACAATATAATACATTTAAGGAATTTTTAATAATTTTAGACAACATATAAATGATATCTTAGAATTTCATAGAAGTAGACCATATATAATTTTTGTTAAGTCACCTAGGAATTACCATTTAAATTTATTTGAAATAGAAGTCCGAAAGCAAAGAGGATATCAAGATTTTTGAAATTTAGATGATTAAACAATGTAATACATTTAAGGAAGTTTTAATAATTTTAGACAACATATAAATGATATCTTAGAATTTCATAGAAGTAGACCATATATCATTTTTGTTAAGTCACCTAGGAATTACCATTTAATTTACTAATGGATAAAAGAATATCCCTAACTATAAGTACTTTTCTTTAAAACATAAGTAAAAGGTAAACAACATTTTATTTTTTAAATGAATAACCTTAAATTGATTTGACTAAATTTACCATCTAAGTATCTATGGTCTTGTCAACGAAGCTACATCTTAAAGCTATCTCGAAAGCACGAGATTCAGGCGAAGGAAACACTACTTGCGATGCATTCAAAACTAAATATGCTTAAGTCCTAAAAATGTAGAATGCATGAAATGAAAGAGACGCATTGAAATGAGATACAAGCAAATGGAGAAAACACAACCCTTTCATTAAACTCTCTTGATATTTGTTACAAAGACGCCTCCTCCCTTTTCGGGGGCTAGGAGCGTTAAATGAATTTGATTACAATCGAGACTTAAGGTTCCTCTTTCCGCGTGCCCACACTTGAAATGGGCGGGCTAATATGATGCCGCCGCTGATGTTGATGATTCCTTAGCCTCTGCTGCTCCTCCTACGAACAAAGAAACAACAAATATGTCAGTAGCACCTGTTGCAAATAGTAAGTGTTTGTTCTCTAAAATCGCCAAAATATGCATGTAAATAATTGGCCAAATCGATAGACAAAATGACTCTAAATGACCTAAAAATCTGACAGAGGATAGAAGACATCACCAGAGGGCCACTGCCATTGAAACATTTGGCCAATCTACCTTCAACTGTAATTCGTCCCTGGGCAGGACGAATTTTGACTGCTATTCCTCCCTGGGTGAGACGAATTCTATTGTGTTGGAAAAGCTGAAGTGGTACTACTCCAATGTCAAATCCCGAGGCCTCCAAAACACCTGCAAACGGAGGGGTTATGTAATTGGGGCCATTTTGGGACGACCCGGATGGTCGGATTCTCCCAATTTGGCCTCTATCCCTGGGAATTCGATGTCGCCACCTGCAAGTTAGTAGGACAACAAAGCGAAAAAAGGCATGATAAAATCTGATCAAAATGTTATGAAATTGAAGCTATGAATTAATCAAACAGAATAACATGAGATGCAACCTGAAAAAATAATCTAGAATGCTTTTGGAATAAAACTTAGGAAGTGCAGGGGTGCCCAAGTGGGCCTCCCACCGTTGGCACTTGATCTTGGCACCAATCCACTAGGGATGGGCCCAAAACCTCTTAGGATTGGGATGTCTACAAATTGGTTGTGTAAGGTGGTAAAATGTTGGATTTGGGTTGGATCACTCTTCCAAAAGCCACCCAATAACCTCTCTTGCAAAAGAGATTAGTGGATGTGAGAAGGTGAATCAAAAGGATGCAAGTGGGTATTCAATCAGACAACACTTCGTTGCTTAGAATCGCCTCCAATATCTCCTTTGGGTGAGAAAAGTCCCACCTTTTATATACCCATGGGGTCTCTTTTGAGAGGGAAGCATAAGCGCCATGTGTTGGTCATAGGTGCCATGTGGCATTCAAGTCTTCCCATGAGGGAGGGGAGTCCTCCGTGACTTGGGCTTTCATAATCGCCCTTGTGACAGTCCTCTAACGGCCTATCTGTCCACCCACACATGCGTGCGAGGCAGGAGTCATCAACTGACTGTCCTGGGCTGCCACTTGGCGCCATTCTTCTTTTTGCCCGTTAAACTCAGAATTCGTCCCTACCAGAGACGAATTCAGAATTTGTCTCTTGGGTGAGACGAATTCCATTTTGAATTCGTCCCTGGGTGAGACGAATACTGAGCAAAGTGTCTAAATGTACCAAATTGCCTCTTGACCTTAAAAAATTGCTATGAAAGTGGTTAGGACCACTGTTTGACCTCTGAGGGCTGCCATGGGGGCTGTGTTTGTCAAAGCGATCAGTGTTTGCAGTCACATAATCGGATTGGTGCTATTTTGGTGTCTACACTAGGTATCTAAGGTCTTCTCAACGAAGCTACATCTTAAAGCTATCTACTATTTGAAATAGTTAACTTGGTCTGAAAGCAAAGAGGATATCAAGATTTTTGAAATTTAGATGATTAGACAATATAATACATTTAAGGAATTTTTAATAATTTTAGACAACATATAAATGATATCTTAGAATTTCATAGAAGTAGACCATATATAATTTTTTTTAAGTCACCTAGGAATTACCATTTAAATTTATTTGAAATAGAAGTCTGAAAGCAAAGAGGATATCAAGATTTTTGAAATTTAGATGATTAAACAATGTAATACATTTAAGGAAGTTTTAATAATTTTAGACAACATATAAATGATATCTTAGAATTTCATAGAAGTAGACCATATATCATTTTTGTGGAGTCACCTAGGAATTACCATTTAATTTACTAATGGATAAAAGAATATCCCTAACTATAAGTACTTTTCTTTAAAACATAAGTAAAAGTTAAACAACATTTTATTTTTTAAATGAATAACTATAAATTTATTTGACTAAATTTACCATCTAGGTATCTAATGTCTTGTCAACGAAGCTACATCTTAAAGCTATCTACTATTTGTAATAGTTAACTTGGTCTGAAAGCAAAGAGGATATCAAGATTTTTGAAATTTAGATGATTAGACAATATAATACATTTAAGGAATTTTTTCATAATTTTAGACAACATATAAATGATATCTTAGAATTTCATAGAAGTAGACCATATATAATTTTTGTTAAGTCACCTAGGAATTACCATTTAAATTTATTTGAAATAGAAGTCCGAAAGCAAAGAGGATATCAAGATTTTTGAAATTTAGATGATTAAACAATGTAATACATTTAAGGAAGTTTTAATAATTTTAGACAACATATAAATGATATCTTAGAATTTCATAGAAGTAGACCATATATCATTTTTGTTAAGTCACCTAGGAATTACCATTTAATTTACTAATGGATAAAAGAATATCCCTAACTATAAGTACTTTTCTTTAAAACATAAGTAAAAGGTAAACAACATTTTATCTTTTAAATGAATAACCTTAAATTTATTTGACTAAATTTACCTTCTAAGTATCTATGGTCTTGTCAACGAAGCTACATCTTAAAGCTATCTGAAAGCACGAGATTCAGGCGAAGGAAACACTACTTGCGATGCATTCAAAACTAAATATGCTTAAGTCCTAAAAATGTAGAATGCATGAAATGAAAGAGACGCATTGAAATGAGATACAAGCAAATGGAGAAAACACAACCCTTTCATTAAACTCTCTTGATATTTGTTACAAAGACGCCTCCTCCCTTTTCAGGGGCTAGGAGCGTTAAATGAATTTGATTACAATCGAGACTTAAGGTTCCTCTTTTCGCGTGCCCACACTTGAAATGGGCGGGCTAAGATGATGCCGTCGCTGATGTTGATGAGTCCTTAGCCTCTGCTGCTCCTCCTACGAACAAAGAAACAACAAATATGTCAGTAGCACCTGTTGCAAATAGTAAGTGTTTGTTCTCTAAAATCGCCAAAATATGCATGTAAATAATTGGCCAAATCGATAGACAAAATGACTCTAAATGACCTAAAAATCTGACAGAGGATAGAAGACATCACCAGAGGGCCACTGCCATTGAAACAGTTGGCCAATCTACCTTCAACTGTAATTCGTCCCTGGGCAGGACAAATTTTGACTGCTATTCCTCCCTGGGTGAGACGAATTCTATTGTGTTGGAAAAGCTGAAGTGGTACTGCTCCAATGTCGAATACCGAGGCCTCCAAAACACCTAAAAACAGAGGGGTTATGTAATTGGGGCCATTTTGGGACGACCCAGATGGTCGGATTCTCCCAATTTGGCCTCTATCCTGGGGAATTCGATGTCGCCACCTGCAAGTTAGTAGGACAACAAAGCGAAAAAAGGCATGATAAAATATGATCAAAATGTTATGAAATTGAAGCTATGAATTAATCAAACAGAATAACATGAGATGCAACCTGAAAAAATAATCTAGAATGCTTTTGGAATAAAACTTAGAAAGTGCGGGGGTGCCCAAGTGGGCCTCCCACCGTTGGCACTTGATCTTGGCACCAATCCACTAGGGATGGGCCCAAAACCTCTTAGGATTGGGATGTCTACAAATTGGTGGTGTAAGGTGGTCAAATGTTGGATTTGGGTTGGATCCATGCTTCCAAAAGCCACCCAATAACCTCTCTTGCAAAAGAGATTAGTGGATGTGAGAAGGTGAATCAAAAGGATGCAAGTGGGTATTCAATCGGACAGCGACTTCGTTGCTTAGAATCGCCTCCAATATCTCCTTTGGGTGAGAAAAGTCCCACCTTTTATATACCCATGGGGTCTCTTTGGAGAGGGAAGCATAAGCGCCATGTGTTGGTCATAGGTGCCATGTGGCATTCAAGTCTTCCCATGAGGGAGGGGAGTCCTCCGTGACTTGGGATTTCATAACTGCCCTTGTGACAGTCCTCTAACGGCCTATCTGTCCACCCACACACGGGTGCGAGGCAGGAGTCATCAATTGATCGTCCTGGGCTGCCACTTGGCGCCATTCTTCTTTTTGCCCGTTAAACTCGGAATTCGTCCCAACCGGGAGACGAATTCAGAATTTGTCTCTCGGGTGAGAAGAATTCCATTTTGAATTCGTCCCTGGGTGAGACGAATACTGAGCAAAGTGTCTAAATGTACCAAATTGCCTCTTGACCTTAAAAAATTGCTATGAAAGTGGTTAGGACCACTGTTTGACCTCTGAGGGCTGCCCTGGGGGCTGTGTTTGTCAAAGCGATTAGTGTTTGCAGTCACATAATCGGATTGGTGCTATTTTGGTGTCTACACTAGGTATCTAAGGTCTTCTCAACGAAGCTACATCTTAAAGCTATCTACTATTTGAAATAGTTAACTTGCTCTGAAAGCAAAAAGGATATCAAAATTTTTGAAATTGATGATTAGACAATATAATACATTTAAGGAATTTTTAATAATTTTAGACAACATATAAATGATATCTTAGAATTTCATAGAAGTAGATCATATATAATTTTTTTTAAGTCACCTAGGAATTACCATTTAAATTTATTTGAAATAGAAGTCTGAAAGCAAAGAGGATATCAAGATTTTTGAAATTTAGATGATTAAACAATGTAATACATTTAAGGAAGTTTTAATAATTTTAGACAACATATAAATGATATCTTAGAATTTCATAGAAGTAGACCATATATCATTTTTGTGGAGTCACCTAGGAATTACCATTTAATTTACTAAAGGATAAAAGAATATCCCTAACTATAAGTACTTTTATTTAAAACATAAGTAAAAGTTAAACAACATTTTATTTTTTAAATGAATAACTATAAATTTATTTGACTAACTTTACCATCTAGGTATCTAATGTCTTGTCAACGAAGCTACATCTTAAAGCTATCTACTATTTGAAATAGTTAACTTGGTCTGAAAGCAAAGAGGATATCAAGATTTTTGAAATTTAGATGATTAGACAATATAATACATTTAAGGAATTTTTTCATAATTTTATACAACATATAAATGATATCTTAGAATTTCATAGAAGTAGACCATATATAATTTTTGTTAAGTCACCTAGGAATTACCATTTAAATTTATTTGAAATAGAAGTCTGAAAGCAAAGAGGATATCAAGATTTTTGAAATTTAGATGATTAAACAATGTAATACATTTAAGGAAGTTTTAATAATTTTAGACAACATATAAATGATATCTTAGAATTTCATAGAAGTAGACCATATATCATTTTTGTTGAGTCACCTAGGAATTACCATTTAATTTACTAATGGATAAAAGAATATCCCTAACTATAAGTACTTTTATTTAAAACATAAGTAAAAGTTAAACAACATTTTATTTTTTAAATGAATAATCGTAAATTTATTTGACTAACTTTACCATCTAGGTATCTAATGTCTTGTCAACGAAGCTACATCTTAAAGCTATCTACTATTTGAAATAGTTAACTTGGTCTGAAAGCAACG
Organism: Wollemia nobilis; assembly: GCA_028583015.1. Taxonomy (NCBI): domain Eukaryota; kingdom Viridiplantae; phylum Streptophyta; class Pinopsida; order Araucariales; family Araucariaceae; genus Wollemia; species Wollemia nobilis. Next base: position 178,845 of record JAQPPZ010003168.1, on the reverse strand, counting down.
AGGATATCAAGATTTTTGAAATTTAGATGATTAGACAATATAATACATTTAAGGAATTTTTAATAATTTTAGACAACATATAAATGATATCTTAGAATTTCATAGAAGTAGACCATATATAATTTTTGTTAAGTCACCTAGGAATTACAATTTAAATTTATTTGAAATAGAAGTCCGAAAGCAAAGAGGATATCAAGATTTTTGAAATTTAGATGATTAAACAATGTAATACATTTAAGGAAGTTTTAATAATTTTAGACAACATATAAATGATATCTTAGAATTTCATAGAAGTAGACCATATATCATTTTTGTTGAGTCACCTAGGAATTACCATTTAATTTACTAATGGATAAAAGAATATCCCTAACTATAAGTACTTTTCTTTAAAACATAACCAAAAGTTAAACAACATTTTATTTTTTAAATGAATAACCATAAATTTATTTGACTAAATTTACCATCTAGGTATCTAAGGTCTTGTCAACGAAGCTACATCTTAAAGCTATTTACTTTTTGAAATTGTTAACTTGGTCTGAAAGCAAAGAGGATATCAAAATTTTTGAAATTTAGATGATTAGACAATATAATACATTTAAGGAATTTTTAATAATTTTAGACAACATATAAATGATATCTTAGAATTTCATAGAAGTAGACCATATATAATTTTTGTTAAGTCACCTAGGAATTACCATTTAAATTTATTTGAAATAGAAGTCCGAAAGCAAAGAGGATATCAAGATTTTTGAAATTTAGATGATTAAACAATGTAATACATTTAAGGAAGTTTTAATAATTTTAGACAACATATAAATGATATCTTAGAATTTCATAGAAGTAGACCATATATCATTTTTGTTAAGTCACCTAGGAATTACCATTTAATTTACTAATGGATAAAAGAATATCCCTAACTATAAGTACTTTTCTTTAAAACATAAGTAAAAGGTAAACAACATTTTATTTTTAAATGAATAACCTTAAATTTATTTGACTAAATTTACCATCTAAGTATCTAAGGTCTTGTCAACGAAGCTACATCTTAAAGCTATCTGAAAGCACGAGATTTCGGCGAAGGAAACACTACTTGCGATGCATTCAAAACTAAATATGCTTAAGTCCTAAAAATGTAGAATGCATGAAATGAAAGAGACGCATTGAAATGAGATACAAGAAAATGGAGAAAACACAACCCTTTCATTAAACTCTCTTGATATTTGTTACAAAGACGCCTCCCTCCCTTTTCGGGGGCTAGGAGCGTTAAATGAATTTGATTACAATCGAGACTTAAGGTTCCTCTTTCCGCGTGCCCACACTTGAAATGGGCGGGCTAATATGATGCCGCCGCTGATGTTGATGAGTCCTTAGCCTCTGCTGCTCCTCCTACGAACAAAGAAACAACAAATATGTCAGTAGCACCTGTTGCAAATAGTAAGTGTTTGTTCTCTAAAATCGCCAAAATATGCATGTAAATAATTGGCCAAATCGATAGACAAAATGACTCTAAATGACCTAAAAATCTGACGAGAGGATAGAAGACATCACCAGAGGGCCACTGCCATTGAAACAGTTGGCCAATCTACCTTCAACTGTAATTCGTCCCTGGGCAGGACGAATTTTGACTGCTATTCCTCCCTGGGTGAGACGAATTCTATTGTGTTGGAAAAGCTGAAGTGGTACTACTCCAATGTCAAATCCCGAGACCTCCAAAACACCTAAAAATAGAGGGGTTATGTAATTGGGGCCATTTTGGGACGACCCAGATGGTCGGATTCTCCCAATTTGGCCTCTATCCTCAGGAATTCGATGTCGCCACCTGCAAGTTAGTAGGACAACAAAGCGAAAAAAGGCATGATAAAATCTGATCAAAATGTTATGAAATTGAAGCTATGAATTAATCAAACAGAATAACATGAGATGCAACCTGAAAAAATAATCTAGAATGCTTTTGGAATAAAACTTAGGAAGTGCAGGGGTGCCCAAGTGGGCCTCCCACCGTTGGCACTTGATCTTGGCACCAATCCACTAGGGATGGGCCCAAAACCTCTTAGGATTGGGATGTCTACAAATTGGTGGTGTAAGGTGGTCAAATGTTGGATTTGGGTTGGATCACGCTTCCAAAAGCCACCCAATAACCTCTCTTGCAAAAGAGATTAGTGGATGTGAGAAGGTGAATCAAAAGGATGCAAGTGGGTATTCAATCAGACAACACTTCGTTGCTTAGAATCGCCTCCAATATCTCCTTTGGGTGAGAAAAGTCCCACCTTTTATATACCCATGGGGTCTCTTTTGAGAGGGAAGCATAAGCGCCATGTGTTGGTCATAGGTGCCATGTGGCATTCAAGTCTTCCCATGAGGGAGGGGAGTCCTCCGTGACTTGGGCTTTCATAACTGCCCTTGTGACAGTCCTCTAACGGCCTATCTGTCCACCCACACACGGGTGCGAGGCAGGAGTCATCAACTGACTGTCCTGGGCTGCCACTTGGCGCCATTCTTCTTTTTGCCCGTTAAACTTAGAATTCGTCCCAACCAGAGACGAATTCAGAATTTGTCTCTCGGGTGAGACGAATTCCATTTTGAATTCGTCCCCGGGTGAGACGAATACTGAGCAAAGTGTCTAAATGTACCAAATTGCCTCTTGACCTTAAAAAATTGCTATGAAAGTGGTTAGGACCACTGTTTGACCTCTGAGGGCTGCCATGGGGGCTGTGTTTGTCAAAGCGATCAGTGTTTGCAGTCACATAATCGGATTGGTGCTATTTTGGTGTCTACACTAGGTATCTAAGGTCTTCTCAACGAAGCTACATCTTAAAGCTATCTACTATTTGAAATAGTTAACTTGGTCTGAAAGCAAAGAGGATATCAAGATTTTTGAAATTTAGATGATTAGACAATATAATACATTTAAGGAATTTTTAATAATTTTAGACAACATATAAATGATATCTTAGAATTTCATAGAAGTAGACCATATATAATTTTTTTAAGTCACCTAGGAATTACCATTTAAATTTATTTGAAATAGAAGTCTGAAAGCAAAGAGGATATCAAGATTTTTGAAATTTAGATGATTAAACAATGTAATACATTTAAGGAAGTTTTAATAATTTTAGACAACATATAAATGATATCTTAGAATTTCATAGAAGTAGACCATATATCATTTTTGTGGAGTCACCTAGGAATTACCATTTAATTTACTAATGGATAAAAGAATATCCCTAACTATAAGTACTTTTCTTTAAAACATAAGCAAAAGTTAAACAACATTTTATTTTTTAAATGAATAACTATAAATTTATTTGACTAAATTTACCATCTAGGTATCTAATGTCTTGTCAACGAAGCTACATCTTAAAGCTATCTACTATTTGTAATAGTTAACTTGGTCTCGAAAGCAAAGAGGATATCAAGATTTTTGAAATTTAGATGATTAGACAATATAATACATTTAAGGAATTTTTAATAATTTTAGACAACATATAAATGATATCTTAGAATTTCATAGAAGTAGACCATATATAATTTTTGTTAAGTCACCTAGGAATTACCATTTAAATTTATTTGAAATAGAAGTCCGAAAGCAAAGAGGATATCAAGATTTTTGAAATTTAGATGATTAAACAATGTAATACATTTAAGGAAGTTTTAATAATTTTAGACAACATATAAATGATATCTTAGAATTTCATAGAAGTAGACCATATATCATTTTTGTTAAGTCACCTAGGAATTACCATTTAATTTACTAATGGATAAAAGAATATCCCTAACTATAAGTACTTTTCTTTAAAACATAAGTAAAAGGTAAACAACATTTTATCTTTTAAATGAATAACCTTAAATTTATTTGACTAAATTTACCTTCTAAGTATCTATGGTCTTGTCAACGAAGCTACATCTTAAAGCTATCTGAAAGCACGAGATTCTGGGCGAAGGAAACACTACTTGCGATGCATTCAAAACTAAATATGCTTAAGTCCTAAAAATGTAGAATGCATGAAATGAAAGAGACGCATTGAAATGAGATACAAGCAAATGGAGAAAACACAACCCTTTCATTAAACTCTCTTGATATTTGTTACAAAGACGCCTCCTCCCTTTTCAGGGGCTAGGAGCGTTAAATGAATTTGATTACAATCGAGACTTAAGGTTCCTCTTTTCGCGTGCCCACACTTGAAATGGGCGGGCTAAGATGATGCCGTCGCTGATGTTGATGAGTCCTTAGCCTCTGCTGCTCCTCCTACGAACAAAGAAACAACAAATATGTCAGTAGCACCTGTTGCAAATAGTAAGTGTTTGTTCTCTAAAATCGCCAAAATATGCATGTAAATAATTGGCCAAATCGATAGACAAAATGACTCTAAATGACCTAAAAATCTGACAGAGGATAGAAGACATCACCAGAGGGCCACTGCCATTGAAATAGTTGGCCAATCTACCTTCAACTCGAATTCGTCCCTGGGCAGGACGAATTTTGACTGCTATTCGTCCCTGGGTGAGACGAATTCTATTGTGTTGGAAAAGCTGAAGTGGTACTGCTCCAATGTCGAATCCCGAGACCTCCAAAACACCTAAAAATAGAGGGGTTATGTAATTGGGGCCATTTTGGGACGACCCAGATGGTCGGATTCTCCCAATTTGGCCTCTATCCTGGGGAATTCGATGTCGCCACCTGCAAGTTAGTAGGACAACAAAGCGAAAAAAGGCATGATAAAATCTGATCAAAATGTTATGAAATTGAAGCTATGAATTAATCAAACAGAATAACATGAGATGCAACATGAAAAAATAATCTAGAATGCTTTTGGAATAAAACTTAGAAAGTGCGGGGGTGCCCAAGTGGGCCTCCCACCGTTGGCACTTGATCTTGGCACCAATCCACTAGGGATGGGCCCAAAACCTCTTAGGATTGGGATGTCTACAAATTGGTGGTGTAAGGTGGTCAAATGTTGGATTTGGGTTGGATCACGCTTCCAAAAGCCACCCAATAACCTCTCTTGCAAAAGAGATTAGTGGATGTGAGAAGGTGAATCAAAAGGATGCAAGTGGGTATTCAATCAGACAACACTTCGTTGCTTAGAATCGCCTCCAATATCTCCTTTGGGTGAGAAAAGTCCCACCTTTTATATACCCATGGGGTCTCTTTTGAGAGGGAAGCATAAGCGCCATGTGTTGGTCATAGGTGCCATGTGGCATTCAAGTCTTCCCATGAGGGAGGGGAGTCCTCCGTGACTTGGGCTTTCATAATCGCCCTTGTGACGAGTCCTCTAACGGCCTATCTCGTCCACCCACACACGGGTGCGAGGCGGGAGTCATCAATCGACCGTCTCTGGGCTGCCACTTGGCGCCATTCTTCTTTTTGCCCGTTAAACTCAGAATTCGTCCCAACCAGAGACGAATTCAGAATTTGTCTCTGGGTGAGACGAATTCCATTTTGAATTCATCCCTGGGTGAGACGAATACTGAGCAAAGTGTCTAAATGTACCAAATTGCCTCTTGACCTTAAAAAATTGCTATGAAAGTGGTTAGGACCACTGTTTGACCTCTGAGGGCTGCCCTGGGGGCTGTGTTTGTCAAAGCGATCAATGTTTGCAGTCACATAATCGGATTGGTGCTATTTTGGTGTCTACACTAGGTATCTAAGGTCTTCTCAACGAAGCTACATCTTAAAGCTATCTACTATTTGAAATAGTTAACTTGGTCTGAAAGCAAAGAGGATATCAAGATTTTTGAAATTTAGATGATTAGACAATATAATACATTTAAGGAATTTTTAATAATTTTAGACAACATATAAATGATATCTTAGAATTTCATAGAAGTAGACCATATATAATTTTTTTTAAGTCACCTAGGAATTACCATTTAACTATGGAAAGAATATCCCTAACTATAAGTACTTTAAAACATAAGAAAGTTAAATTTTTTAATTTTTTTTTTTTTTTTTTTTTTTTTTTTTTTTTTTTTTTTTTTTTTTTTTTTTTTTTAGTTCTTGAATTTCGGGAGTGTCAGGATTTTAAATTTATTTGAAATAGAAGTCTGAAAGCAAAGAGGATATCAAGATTTTTGAAATTTAGATGATTAAACAATGTAATACATTTAAGGAAGTTTTAATAATTTTAGACAACATATAAATGATATCTTAGAATTTCATAGAAGTAGACCATATATCATTTTTGTGGAGTCACCTAGGAATTACCATTTAATTTACTAATGGATAAAAGAATATCCCTAACTATAAGTACTTTTCTTTAAAACATAAGTAAAAGTTAAACAACATTTTATTTTTTAAATGAATAACTATAAATTTATTTGACTAAATTTACCATCTAGGTATCTAATGTCTTGTCAACGAAGCTACATCTTAAAGCTATCTACTATTTGTAATAGTTAACTTGGTCTGAAAGCAAAGAGGATATCAAGATTTTTGAAATTTAGATGATTAGACAATATAATACATTTAAGGAATTTTTAATAATTTTAGACAACATATAAATGATATCTTAGAATTTCATAGAAGTAGACCATATATAATTTTTGTTAAGTCACCTAGGAATTACCATTTAAATTTATTTGAAATAGAAGTCCGAAAGCAAAGAGGATATCAAGATTTTTGAAATTTAGATGATTAAACAATGTAATACATTTAAGGAAGTTTTAATAATTTTAGACAACATATAAATGATATCTTAGAATTTCATAGAAGTAGACCATATATCATTTTTGTTAAGTCACCTAGGAATTACCATTTAATTTACTAATGGATAAAAGAATATCCCTAACTATAAGTACTTTTCTTTAAAACATAAGTAAAAGGTAAACAACATTTTATCTTTTAAATGAATAACCTTAAATTTATTTGACTAAATTTACCTTCTAAGTATCTATGGTCTTGTCAACGAAGCTACATCTTAAAGCTATCTGAAAGCACGAGATTCTGGGCGAAGGAAACACTACTTGCGATGCATTCAAAACTAAATATGCTTAAGTCCTAAAAATGTAGAATGCATGAAATGAAAGAGACGCATTGAAATGAGATACAAGCAAATGGAGAAAACACAACCCTTTCATTAAACTCTCTTGATATTTGTTACAAAGACGCCTCCTCCCTTTTCAAGGGCTAGGAGCGTTAAATGAATTTGATTACAATCGAGACTTAAGGTTCCTCTTTCCGCGTGCCCACACTTGAAATGGGCGGGCCAAGATGATGCCGTCGCTGATGTTGATGAGTCCTTAGCCTCTGCTGCTCCTCCTACGAACAAAGAAACAACAAATATGTCGTAGCACCTGTTGCAAATAGTAAGTGTTTGTTCTCTAAAATCGCCAAAATATGCATGTAAATAATTGGCCAAATCGATAGACAAAATGACTCTAAATGACCTAAAAATCTGACAGAGGATAGAATACATCACCAGAGGGCCACTGCCATTGAAACAGTTGGCCAATCTACCTTCAACTGTAATTCGTCCCTAGGCAGGACAAATTTTGACTGCTATTCGTCCCTGGGTGAGACGAATTCTGCTGTGTTGGAAAAGCTGAAGTGGTACTACTCCAATGTCGAATCCCGAGACCTCCAAAACACCTAAAAACAGAGGGGTTATGTAATTGGGGCCATTTTGGGACGACCCAGATGGTCGGATTCTCCCAATTTGGCCTCTATCCTGGGGAATTCGATGTCGCCACCTGCAAGTTAGTAGGACAACAAAGCGAAAAAAGGCATGATAAAATCTGATCAAAATGTTATGAAATTGAAGCTATGAATTAATCAAACAGAATAACATGAGATGCAACCTGAAAAAATAATCTAGAATGCTTTTGGAATAAAACTTAGAAAGTGCGGGGGTGCCCAAGTGGGCCTCCCACCGTTGGCACTTGATCTTGGCACCAATCCACTAGGGATGGGCCCAAAACCTCTTAGGATTGGGATGTCTACAAATTGGTTGTGTAAGGTGGTCAAATGTTGGATTTGGGTTGGATCACTCTTCCAAAAGCCACCCAATAACCTCTCTTGCAAAAGAGATTAGTGGATGTGAGAAGGTGAATCAAAAGGATGCAAGTGGGTATTCAATCAGACAACACTTCGTTGCTTAGAATCGCCTCCAATATCTCCTTTGGGTGAGAAAAGTCCCACCTTTTATATACCCATGGGGTCTCTTTTGAGAGGGAAGCATAAGCGCCATGTGTTGGTCATAGGTGCCATGTGGCATTCAAGTCTTCCCATGAGGGAGGGGAGTCCTCCAGTGACTTGGGCTTTCATAATTGCCCTTGTGACAGTCCTCTAACGGCCTATCTGTCCACCCACACACGGGTGCGAGGCAGGAGTCATCAACTGACTGTCCTGGGCTGCCACTTGGCGCCATTCTTCTTTTTGCCCGTTAAACTTAGAATTCGTCCCAACCAGAGACGAATTCAGAATTTGTCTCTGGGTGAGACGAATTCCATTTTGAATTCGTCCCTGGGTGAGACGAATACTGAGCAAAGTGTCTAAATGTACCAAATTGCCTCTTGACCTTAAAAAATTGCTATGAAAGTGGTTAGGACCACTGTTTGACCTCTGAGGGCTGCCATGGGGGCTGTGTTTGTCAAAGCGATCGGTGTTTGCAGATCACATAATCGGATTGGTGCTATTTTGGTGTCTACACTAGGTATCTAAGGTCTTCTCAACGAAGCTACATCTTAAAGCTATCTACTATTTGAAATAGTTAACTTGGTCCGAAAGCAAAGAGGATATCAAGATTTTTGAAATTTAGATGATTAGACAATATAATACATTTAAGGAATTTTTAATAATTTTAGACAACATATAAATGATATCTTAGAATTTCATAGAAGTAGACCATATATAATTTTTTTTAAGTCACCTAGGAATTACCATTTAAATTTATTTGAAATAGAAGTCTGAAAGCAAAGAGGATATCAAGATTTTTGAAATTTAGATGATTAAACAATGTAATACATTTAAGGAAGTTTTAATAATTTTAGACAACATATAAATGATATCTTAGAATTTCATAGAAGTAGACCATATATCATTTTTGTGGAGTCACCTAGGAATTACCATTTAATTTACTAATGGATAAAAGAATATCCCTAACTATAAGTACTTTTCTTTAAAACATAAGTAAAAGTTAAACAACATTTTATTTTTTAAATGAATAACTATAAATTTATTTGACTAAATTTACCATCTAGGTATCTAATGTCTTGTCAACGAAGCTACATCTTAAAGATATCTACTATTTGTAATAGTTAACTTGGTCTGAAAGCAAAGAGGATATCAAGATTTTTGAAATTTAGATGATTAGACAATATAATACATTTAAGGATTTTTTTCATAATTTTAGACAACATATAAATGATATCTTAGAATTTCATAGAAGTAGACCATATATAATTTTTGTTAAGTCACCTAGGAATTACCATTTAAATTTATTTGAAATAGAAGTCTGAAAGCAAAGAGGATATCAAGATTTTTGAAATTTAGATGATTAAACAATGTAATACATTTAAGGAAGTTTTAATAATTTTAGACAACATATAAATGATATCTTAGAATTTCATAGAAGTAGACCATATATCATTTTTGTTAATTCACCTAGGAATTACCATTTAATTTACTAATGGATAAAAGAATATCCCTAACTATAAGTACTTTTCTTTAAAACATAAGTAAAAGGTAAACAACATTTTATCTTTTAAATGAATAACCTTAAATTTATTTGACTAAATTTACCTTCTAAGTATCTATGGTCTTGTCAACGAAGCTACATCTTAAAGCTATCTGAAAGCACGAGATTCTGGGCGAAGGAAACACTACTTGCGATGCATTCAAAACTAAATATGCTTAAGTCCTAAAAATGTAGAATGCATGAAATGAAAGAGACGCATTGAAATGAGATACAAGCAAATGGAGAAAACACAACCCTTTCATTAAACTCTCTTGATATTTGTTACAAAGACGCCTCCTCCCTTTTCAGGGGCTAGGAGCGTTAAATGAATTTGATTACAATCGAGACTTAAGGTTCCTCTTTTCGCGTGCCCACACTTGAAATGGGCGGGCTAAGATGATGCCGTCGCTGATGTTGATGAGTCTTTAGCATCTGCTGCTCCTCCTACGAACAAAGAAACAACAAATATGTCAGTAGCACCTGTTGCAAATAGTAAGTGTTTGTTCTCTAAAATCGCCAAAATATGCATGTAAATAATTGGCCAAATCGATAGACAAAATGAATCTAAATGACCTAAAAATCTGACAGAGGATAGAATACATTACCAGAGGGCCACTGCCATTGAAACAGTTGGCCAATCTACCTTCAACTGTAATTCGTCCCTGGGCAGGACAAATTTTGACTGCTATTCCTCCCTGGGTGAGACGAATTCTATTGTGTTGGAAAAGCTGAAGTGGTACTGCTCCAATGTCGAATACCGAGGCCTCCAAAACACCTAAAAATAGAGGGGTTATGTAATTGGGGCCATTTTGGGACGACCCAGATGGTCGGATTCTCCCAATTTGGCCTCTATCCTGGGAATTCGATGTCGCCACCTGCAAGTTAGTAGGACAACAAAGCGAAAAAAGGCATGATAAAATATGATCAAAATGTTATGAAATTGAAGCTATGAATTAATCAAACAGAATAACATGAGATGCAACCTGAAAAAATAATCTAGAATGCTTTTGGAATAAAACTTAGGAAGTGCAGGGGTGCCCAAGTGGGCCTCCCACCGTTGGCACTTGATCTTGGCACCAATCCACTAGGGATGGGCCCAAAACCTCTTAGGATTGGGATGTCTACAAATTGGTGGTGTAAGGTGGTCAAATGTTGGATTTGGGTTGGATCACGCTTCCAAAAGCCACCCAATAACCTCTCTTGCAAAAGAGATTAGTGGATGTGAGAAGGTGAATCAAAAGGATGCAAGTGGGTATTCAATCGGACAACGACTTCGTTGCTTAGAATCGCCTCCAATATCTCCTTTGGGTGAGAAAAGTCCCACCTTTTATATACCCATGGGGTCTCTTTTGAGAGGGAAGCATAAGCGCCATGTGTTGGTCATAGGTGCCATGTGGCATTCAAGTCTTCCCATGAGGGAGGGGAGTCCTCCGTGACTTGGGATTTCATAACTGCCCTTGTGACAGTCCTCTAACGGCCTATCTCGTCCACCCACACACGGGTGCGAGGCAGGAGTCATCAATCGACTGTCCTGGGCTGCCACTTGGCGCCATTCTTCTTTTTGCCCGTTAAACTCAGAATTCGTCCCAACCGGAGACGAATTCAGAATTTGTCTCTGGGTGAGACGAATTCCATTTTGAATTCGTCCCCGGGTGAGACGAATACTGAGCAAAGTGTCTAAATGTACCAAATTGCCTCTTGACCTTAAAAAATTGCTATGAAAGTGGTTAGGACCACTGTTTGACCTCTCGAGGGCTGCCCTGGGGGCTGTGTTTGTCAAAGCGATCAGTGTTTGCAGTCACATAATCGGATTGGTGCTATTTTGGTGTCTACACTAGGTATCTAAGGTCTTCTCAACGAAGCTACATCTTAAAGCTATCTACTATTTGAAATAGTTAACTTGGTCTGAAAGCAAAGAGGATATCAAGATTTTTGAAATTTAGATGATTAGACAATATAATACATTTAAGGAATTTTTAATAATTTTAGACAACATATAAATGATATCTTAGAATTTCATAGAAGTAGACCATATATAATTTTTTTTAAGTCACCTAGGAATTACCATTTAAATTTATTTGAAATAGAAGTCTGAAAGCAAAGAGGATATCAAGATTTTTGAAATTTAGATGATTAAACAATGTAATACATTTAAGGAAGTTTTAATAATTTTAGACAACATATAAATGATATCTTAGAATTTCATAGAAGTAGACCATATATCATTTTTGTGGAGTCACCTAGGAATTACCATTTAATTTACTAAAGGATAAAAGAATATCCCTAACTATAAGTACTTTTATTTAAAACATAAGTAAAAGTTAAACAACATTTTATTTTTTAAATGAATAACTATAAATTTATTTGACTAACTTTACCATCTAGGTATCTAATGTCTTGTCAACGAAGCTACATCTTAAAGCTATCTACTATTTGAAATAGTTAACTTGGTCTGAAAGCAAAGAGGATATCAAGATTTTTGAAATTTAGATGATTAGACAATATAATACATTTAAGGAATTTTTTCATAATTTTATACAACATATAAATGATATCTTAGAATTTCATAGAAGTAGACCATATATAATTTTTGTTAAGTCACCTAGGAATTACCATTTAAATTTATTTGAAATAGAAGTCTGAAAGCAAAGAGGATATCAAGATTTTTGAAATTTAGATGATTAAACAATGTAATACATTTAAGGAAGTTTTAATAATTTTAGACAACATATAAATGATATCTTAGAATTTCATAGAAGTAGACCATATATCATTTTTGTTGAGTCACCTAGGAATTACCATTTAATTTACTAATGGATAAAAGAATATCCCTAACTATAAGTACTTTTATTTAAAACATAAGTAAAAGTTAAACAACATTTTATTTTTTAAATAAATAACTCGTAAATTTATTTGACTAACTTTACCATCTAGGTATCTAATGTCTTGTCAACGAAGCTACATCTTAAAGCTATCTACTATTTGAAATAGTTAACTTGGTCTGAAAGCAACGAGGATATCAAGATTTTTGAAATTTAGATGATTAGACAATATAATACATTTAAGGAATTTTTAATAATTTTAGACAACATATAAATGATATCTTAGAATTTCATAGAAGTAGACCATATATAATTTTTGTTAAGTCACCTAGGAATTACAATTTAAATTTATTTGAAATAGAAGTCCGAAAGCAAAGAGGATATCAAGATTTTTGAAATTTAGATGATTAAACAATGTAATACATTTAAGGAAGTTTTAATAATTTTAGACAACATATAAATGATATCTTAGAATTTCATAGAAGTAGACCATATATCATTTTTGTTGAGTCACCTAGGAATTACCATTTAATTTACTAATGGATAAAAGAATATCCCTAACTATAAGTACTTTTCTTTAAAACATAACCAAAAGTTAAACAACATTTTATTTTTTAAATGAATAACCATAAATTTATTTGACTAAATTTACCATCTAGGTATCTAAGGTCTTGTCAACGAAGCTACATCTTAAAGCTATTTACTTTTTGAAATTGTTAACTTGGTCTGAAAGCAAAGAGGATATCAAAATTTTTGAAATTTAGATGATTAGACAATATAATACATTTAAGGAATTTTTAATAATTTTAGACAACATATAAATGATATCTTAGAATTTCATAGAAGTAGACCATATATAATTTTTGTTAAGTCACCTAGGAATTACCATTTAAATTTATTTGAAATAGAAGTCCGAAAGCAAAGAGGATATCAAGATTTTTGAAATTTAGATGATTAAACAATGTAATACATTTAAGGAAGTTTTAATAATTTTAGACAACATATAAATGATATCTTAGAATTTCATAGAAGTAGACCATATATCATTTTTGTTAAGTCACCTAGGAATTACCATTTAATTTACTAATGGATAAAAGAATATCCCTAACTATAAGTACTTTTCTTTAAAACATAAGTAAAAGGTAAACAACATTTTATTTTTTAAATGAATAACCTTAAATTTATTTGACTAAATTTACCATCTAAGTATCTATGGTCTTGTCAACGAAGCTACATCTTAAAGCTATCTGAAAGCACGAGATTCTGGGCGAAGGAAACACTACTTGCGATGCATTCAAAACTAAATATGCTTAAGTCCTAAAAATGTAGAATGCATGAAATGAAAGAGACGCATTGAAATGAGATACAAGCAAATGGAGAAAACACAACCCTTTCATTAAACTCTCTTGATATTTGTTACAAAGATGCCTCCTCCATTTTCAGGGGCTAGGAGCGTTAAATGAATTTGATTACAATCGAGACTTAAGGTTCCTCTTTCCGCGTGCCCACACTTGAAATGGGCGGGCTAATATGATGCCGCCGCTGATGTTGATGAGTCCTTAGCCTCTCGCTGCTCCTCCTACGAACAAAGAAACAACAAATATGTCGGTAGCACTTGTTGCAAATAGTAAGTGTTTGTTCTCTAAAATCGCCAAAATATGCATGTAAATAATTGGCCAAATCGATAGACAAAAAGACTCTAAATGACCTAAAAATCTGACGAGAGGACAGAAGACATCACCAGAGGGCCACTGCCATTGAAACAGTTGGCCAATCTACCTTCAACCGTAATTCGTCCCTGGGCAGGACAAATTTTGACTGCTATTCGTCCCTGGGTGAGACGAATTCTATTGTGTTGGAAAAGCCGAAGTGGTACTGCTCCAATGTCGAATACCGAGGCCTCCAAAACACCTAAAAATAGAGGGGTTATGTAATTGGGGCCATTTTGGGACGACCCAGATGGTCGGATTCTCCCAATTTGGCCTCTATCCTGGGGAATTCGATGTCGCCACCTGCAAGTTAGTAGGACAACAAAGCGAAAAAAGGCATGATAAAATCTGATCAAAATGTTATGAAATTGAAGCTATGAATTAATCAAACAGAATAACATGAGATGCAACCTGAAAAAATAATCTAGAATGCTTTTGGAATAAAACTTAGGAAGTGCAGGGGTGCCCAAGTGGGCCTCCCACCGTTGGCACTTGATCTTGGCACCAATCCACTAGGGATGGGCCCAAAACCTCTTAGGATTGGGATGTCTACAAATTGGTGGTGTAAGGTGGTCAAATGTTGGATTTGGGTTGGATCACGCTTCCAAAAGCCACCCAATAACCTCTCTTGCAAAAGAGATTAGTGGATGTGAGAAGGTGAATCAAAAGGATGCAAGTGGGTATTCAATCGGACAGAACTTCGTTGCTTAGAATCGCCTCCAATATCTCCTTTGGGTGAGAAAAGTCCCACCTTTTATATACCCATGGGGTCTCTTTTGAGAGGGAAGCATAAGCGCCATGTGTTGGTCATAGGTGCCATGTGGCATTCAAGTCTTCCCATGAGGGAGGGGAGTCCTCCGTGACTTGGGATTTCATAACTGCCCTTGTGACAGTCCTCTAACGGCCTATCTGTCCACCCACACACGGGTGCGAGGCGGAGTCATCAATCGACTCGTCTCGGGCTGCCACTTGGCGCCATTCTTCTTTTTGCCCGTTAAACTCAGAATTCGTCCCTACCAGAGACGAATTCATAATTCGTCCCTGGGTGAGACGAATTCCATTTTGAATTCGTCCCCGGGTGAGACGAATATCGAGCAAAGTGTCTAAATGTACCAAATTGCCTCTTGACCTTAAAAAATTGCTATGAAAGTGGTTAGGACCACTTGTTTGACCTCTGAGGGCTGCCCTGGGGGCTGTGTTTGTCAAAGCGATCAGTGTTTGCAGTCACATAATCGGATTGGTGCTATTTTGGTGTCTACACTAGGTATCTAAGGTCTTCTCAAAGAAGCTACATCTTAAAGCTATCTACTATTTGAAATAGTTAACTTGGTCTGAAAGCAAAGAGTATATCAAGATTTTTGAAATTTAGATGATTAGACAATATAATACATTTAAGGAATTTTTAATAATTTTAGACAACATATAAATGATATCTTAGAATTTCATAGAAGTAGACCATATATCATTTTTGTTGAGTCACCTAGGAATTACCATTTAATTTACTAATGGATAAAAGAATATCCCTAACTATAAGTACTTTTATTTAAAACATAAGTAAAAGTTAAACAACATTTTATTTTTTAAATGAATAACCGTAAATTTATTTGACTAACTTTACCATCTAGGTATCTAATGTCTTGTCAACGAAGCTACATCTTAAAGCTATCTACTATTTGAAATAGTTAACTTGGTCTGAAAGCAACGAGGATATCAAGATTTTTGAAATTTAGATGATTAGACAATATAATACATTTAAGGAATTTTTAATAATTTTAGACAACATATAAATGATATCTTAGAATTTCATAGAAGTAGACCATATATAATTTTTGTTAAGTCACCTAGGAATTACAATTTAAATTTATTTGAAATAGAATTCTGAAAGCAAAGAGGATATCAAGATTTTTGAAATTTAGATGATTAAACAATGTAATACATTTAAGGAAGTTTTAATAATTTTAGACAACATATAAATGATATCTTAGAATTTCATAGAAGTAGACCATATATCATTTTTGTTGAGTCACCTAGGAATTACCATTTAATTTACTAATGGATAAAAGAATATCCCTAACTATAAGTACTTTTCTTTAAAACATAACCAAAAGTTAAACAACATTTTATTTTTTAAATGAATAACCATAAATTTATTTGACTAAATTTACCATCTAGGTATCTAAGGTCTTGTCAACGAAGCTACATCTTAAAGCTATTTACTTTTTGAAATTGTTAACTTGGTCTGAAAGCAAAGAGGATATCAAAATTTTTGAAATTTAGATGATTAGACAATATAATACATTTAAGGAATTTTTAATAATTTTAGACAACATATAAATGATATCTTAGAATTTCATAGAAGTAGACCATATATAATTTTTGTTAAGTCACCTAGGAATTACCATTTAAATTTATTTGAAATAGAAGTCTGAAAGCAAAGAGGATATCAAGATTTTTGAAATTTAGATGATTAAACAATGTAATACATTTAAGGAAGTTTTAATAATTTTAGACAACATATAAATGATATCTTAGAATTTCATAGAAGTAGACCATATATCATTTTTGTTAAGTCACCTAGGAATTACCATTTAATTTACTAATGGATAAAAGAATATCCCTAACTATAAGTACTTTTCTTTAAAACATAAGTAAAAGGTAAACAACATTTTATTTTTTAAATGAATAACCTTAAATTTATTTGACTAAATTTACCATCTAAGTATCTATGGTCTTGTCAACGAAGCTACATCTTAAAGCTATCTGAAAGCACGAGATTCTGGGCGAAGGAAACACTACTTGCGATGCATTCAAAACTAAATATGCTTAAGTCCTAAAAATGTAGAATGCATGAAATGAAAGAGACGCATTGAAATGAGATACAAGCAAATGGAGAAAACACAACCCTTTCATTAAACTCTCTTGATATTTGTTACAAAGACGCCTCCTCCCTTTTCAGGGGCTAGGAGCGTTAAATGAATTTGATTACAATCGAGACTTAAGGTTCCTCTTTCCGCGTGCCCACACTTGAAATGGGCGGGCTAATATGATGCCGCCGCTGATGTTGATGAGTCCTTAGCCTCTGCTGCTCCTCCTACGAACAAAGAAACAACAAATATGTCAGTAGCACTTGTTGCAAATAGTAAGTGTTTGTTCTCTAAAATCGCCAAAATATGCATGTAAATAATTGGCCAAATCGATAGACAAAATGACTCTAAATGACCTAAAAATCTGACAGAGGATAGAAGACATCACCAGAGGGCCACTGCCATTGAAACAGTTGGCCAATCTACCTTCAAATGTAATTCGTCCCTGGGCAGGACGAATTTTGACTGCTATTCCTCCCTGGGTGAGACGAATTCTATTGTGTTGGAAAAGCTGAAGTGGTACTACTCCAATGTCAAATCCCGAGGCCTCCAAAACACCTGCAAACAGAGGGGTTATGTAATTGGGGCCATTTTGGGACGACCCAGATGGTCGGATTCTCCCAATTTGGCCTCTATCCTGGGGAATTCGATGTCGCCACCTGCAAGTTAGTAGGACAACAAAGCGAAAAAAGGCATGATAAAATCTGATCAAAATGTTATGAAATTGAAGCTATGAATTAATCAAACAGAATAACATGAGATGCAACCTGAAAAAATAATCTAGAATGCTTTTGGAATAAAACTTAGGAAGTGCAGGGGTGCCCAAGTGGGCCTCCCACCGTTGGCACTTGATCTTGGCACCAATCCACTAGGGATGGGCCCAAAACCTCTTAGGATTGGGATGTCTACAAATTGGTTGTGTAAGGTGGTCAAATGTTGGATTTGGGTTGGATCACTCTTCCAAAAGCCACCCAATAACCTCTCTTGCAAAAGAGATTAGTGGATGTGAGAAGGTGAATCAAAAGGATGCAAGTGGGTATTCAATCAGACAACACTTCGTTGCTTAGAATCGCCTCCAATATCTCCTTTGGGTGAGAAAAGTCCCACCTTTTATATACCCATGGGGTCTCTTTTGAGAGGGAAGCATAAGCGCCATGTGTTGGTCATAGGTGCCATGTGGCATTCAAGTCTTCCCATGAGGGAGGGGAGTCCTCCATGACTTGGGCTTTCATAATCGCCCTTGTGACAGTCCTCTAATGGCCTATCTGTCCACCCACACACGGGTGCGAGGCAGGAGTCATCAAGCGACCGTCTCTGGGCTGCCACTTGGCGCCATTCTTCTTTTTGCCCGTTAAACTTAGAATTCGTCCCAACCAGAGATGAATTCAGAATTTGTCTCTGGGTGAGACGAATTCCATTTTGAATTCGTCCCTGGGTGAGACGAATACTGAGCAAAGTGTCTAAATGTACCAAATTGCCTCTTGACCTTAAAAAATTGCTATGAAAGTGGTTAGGACCACTGTTTGACCTCTGAGGGCTGCCCTGGGGGCTGTGTTTGTCAAAGCGATCAGTGTTTGCAGTCACATAATCGGATTGGTGCTATTTTGGTGTCTACACTAGGTATCTAAGGTCTTCTCAACGAAGCTACATCTTAAAGCTATCTACTATTTGAAATAGTTAACTTGGTCTGAAAGCAAAGAGGATATCAAGATTTTTGAAATTTAGATGATTAGACAATATAATACATTTAAGGAATTTTTAATAATTTTAGACAACATATAAATGATATCTTAGAATTTCATAGAAGTAGACCATATATAATTTTTTTTAAGTCACCTAGGAATTACCATTTAAATTTATTTGAAATAGAAGTCTGAAAGCAAAGAGGATATCAAGATTTTTGAAATTTAGATGATTAAACAATGTAATACATTTAAGGAAGTTTTAATAATTTTAGACAACATATAAATGATATCTTAGAATTTCATAGAAGTAGACCATATATCATTTTTGTGGAGTCACCTAGGAATTACCATTTAATTTACTAATGGATAAAAGAATATCCCTAACTATAAGTACTTTTCTTTAAAACATAAGTAAAAGTTAAACAACATTTTATTTTTTAAATGAATAACTATAAATTTATTTGACTAAATTTACCAT
Organism: Wollemia nobilis; assembly: GCA_028583015.1. Taxonomy (NCBI): domain Eukaryota; kingdom Viridiplantae; phylum Streptophyta; class Pinopsida; order Araucariales; family Araucariaceae; genus Wollemia; species Wollemia nobilis. The sequence goes on along the minus strand of JAQPPZ010003168.1, from coordinate 159,613 downwards.
CTAGGTATCTAATGTCTTGTCAACGAAGCTACATCTTAAAGCTATCTACTATTTGTAATAGTTAACTTGGTCTGAAAGCAAAGAGGATATCAAGATTTTTGAAATTTAGATGATTAGACAATATAATACATTTAAGGAATTTTTTCATAATTTTAGACAACATATAAATGATATCTTAGAATTTCATAGAAGTAGACCATATATAATTTTTGTTAAGTCACCTAGGAATTACCATTTAAATTTATTTGAAATAGAAGTCTGAAAGCAAAGAGGATATCAAGATTTTTGAAATTTAGATGATTAAACAATGTAATACATTTAAGGAAGTTTTAATAATTTTAGACAACATATAAATGATATCTTAGAATTTCATAGAAGTAGACCATATATCATTTTTGTTAAGTCACCTAGGAATTACCATTTAATTTACTAATGGATAAAAGAATATCCCTAACTATAAGTACTTTTCTTTAAAACATAAGTAAAAGGTAAACAAAATTTTATCTTTTAAATGAATAACCTTAAATTTATTTGACTAAATTTACCTTCTAAGTATCTATGGTCTTGTCAACGAAGCTACATCTTAAAGCTATCTGAAAGCACGAGATTCTGGGCGAAGGAAACACTACTTGCGATGCATTCAAAACTAAATATGCTTAAGTCCTAAAAATGTAGAATGCATGAAATGAAAGAGACGCATTGAAATGAGATACAAGCAAATGGAGAAAACACAACCCTTTCATTAAACTCTCTTGATATTTGTTACAAAGACGCCTCCTCCCTTTTCAGGGGCTAGGAGCGTTAAATGAATTTGATTACAATCGAGACTTAAGGTTCCTCTTTTCGCGTGCCCACACTTGAAATGGGCGGGCTAAGATGATGCCGTCGCTGATGTTGATGAGTCCTTAGCCTCTGCTGCTCCTCCTACGAACAAAGAAACAACAAATATGTCAGTAGCACCTGTTGCAAATAGTAAGTGTTTGTTCTCTAAAATCGCCAAAATATGCATGTAAATAATTGGCCAAATCGATAGACAAAATGACTCTAAATGACCTAAAAATCTGACGAGAGGATAGAATACATCACCGGAGGGCCATCGCCATTGAAACAGTTGGCCAATCTACCTTCAAGCGTAATTCGTCCCTGGGCAGGACAAATTTTGACTGCTATTCCTCCCTGGGTGAGACGAATTCTATTGTGTTGGAAAAGCTGAAGTGGTACTGCTCCAATGTCGAATACCGAGGCCTCCAAAACACCTAAAAACAGAGGGGTTATGTAATTGGGGCCATTTTGGGACGACCCAGATGGTCGGATTCTCCCAATTTGGCCTCTATCCTGGGGAATTCGATGTCGCCACCTGCAAGTTAGTAGGACAACAAAGCGAAAAAAGGCATGATAAAATCTGATCAAAATGTTATGAAATTGAAGCTATGAATTAATCAAACAGAATAACATGAGATGCAACCTGAAAAAATAATCTAGAATGCTTTTGGAATAAAACTTAGGAAGTGCAGGGGGTGCCCAAGTGGGCCTCCCACCGTTGGCACTTGATCTTGGCACCAATCCACTAGGGATGGGCCCAAAACCTCTTAGGATTGGGATGTCTACAAATTGGTGGTGTAAGGTGGTCAAATGTTGGATTTGGGTTGGATCACGCTTCCAAAAGCCACCCAATAACCTCTCTTGCAAAAGAGATTAGTGGATGTGAGAAGGTGAATCAAAAGGATGCAAGTGGGTATTCAATCAGACAACACTTCGTTGCTTAGAATCGCCTCCAATATCTCCTTTGGGTGAGAAAAGTCCCACCTTTTATATACCCATGGGGTCTCTTTGGAGAGGGAAGCATAAGCGCCATGTGTTGGTCATAGGTGCCATGTGGCATTCAAGTCTTCCCATGAGGGAGGGGAGTCCTCCGTGACTTGGGATTTCATAACTGCCCTTGTGACAGTCCTCTAACGGCCCTATCTGTCCACCCACACACGGGTGCGAGGCAGGAGTCATCAACTGACTGTCCTGGGCTGCCACTTGGCGCCATTCTTCTTTTTGTCCGTTAAACTCAGAATTCGTCCCAACCAGAGACGAATTCAGAATTTGTCTCTGGGTGAGACGAATTCCATTTTGAATTCGTCCCCGGGTGAGACGAATACTGAGCAAAGTGTCTAAATGTACCAAATTGCCTCTTGACCTTAAAAAATTGCTATGAAAGTGGTTAGGACCATCTGTTTGACCTCTGAGGGCTGCCCTGGGGGCTGTGTTTGTCAAAGCGATCAGTGTTTGCAGTCACATAATCGGATTGGTGCTATTTTGGTGTCTACACTAGGTATCTAAGGTCTTCTCAACGAAGCTACATCTTAAAGCTATCTACTATTTGAAATAGTTAACTTGGTCTGAAAGCAAAGAGGATATCAAGATTTTTGAAATTTAGATGATTAGACAATATAATACATTTAAGGAATTTTTAATAATTTTAGACAACATATAAATGATATCTTAGAATTTCATAGAAGTAGACCATATATAATTTTTTTTAAGTCACCTAGGAATTACCATTTAAATTTATTTGAAATAGAAGTCTGAAAGCAAAGAGGATATCAAGATTTTTGAAATTTAGATGATTAAACAATGTAATACATTTAAGGAAGTTTTAATAATTTTAGACAACATATAAATGATATCTTAGAATTTCATAGAAGTAGACCATATATCATTTTTGTGGAGTCACCTAGGAATTACCATTTAATTTACTAAAGGATAAAAGAATATCCCTAACTATAAGTACTTTTATTTAAAACATAAGTAAAAGTTAAACAACATTTTATTTTTTAAATGAATAACTATAAATTTATTTGACTAACTTTACCATCTAGGTATCTAATGTCTTGTCAACGAAGCTACATCTTAAAGCTATCTACTATTTGAAATAGTTAACTTGGTCTGAAAGCAAAGAGGATATCAAGATTTTTGAAATTTAGATGATTAGACAATATAATACATTTAAGGAATTTTTTCATAATTTTATACAACATATAAATGATATCTTAGAATTTCATAGAAGTAGACCATATATAATTTTTGTTAAGTCACCTAGGAATTACCATTTAAATTTATTTGAAATAGAAGTCTGAAAGCAAAGAGGATATCAAGATTTTTGAAATTTAGATGATTAAACAATGTAATACATTTAAGGAAGTTTTAATAATTTTAGACAACATATAAATGATATCTTAGAATTTCATAGAAGTAGACCATATATCATTTTTGTTGAGTCACCTAGGAATTACCATTTAATTTACTAATGGATAAAAGAATATCCCTAACTATAAGTACTTTTATTTAAAACATAAGTAAAAGTTAAACAACATTTTATTTTTTAAATAAATAACTGTAAATTTATTTGACTAACTTTACCATCTAGGTATCTAATGTCTTGTCAACGAAGCTACATCTTAAAGCTATCTACTATTTGAAATAGTTAACTTGGTCTGAAAGCAACGAGGATATCAAGATTTTTGAAATTTAGATGATTAGACAATATAATACATTTAAGGAATTTTTAATAATTTTAGACAACATATAAATGATATCTTAGAATTTCATAGAAGTAGACCATATATAATTTTTGTTAAGTCACCTAGGAATTACAATTTAAATTTATTTGAAATAGAAGTCTGAAAGCAAAGAGGATATCAAGATTTTTGAAATTTAGATGATTAAACAATGTAATACATTTAAGGAAGTTTTAATAATTTTAGACAACATATAAATGATATCTTAGAATTTCATAGAAGTAGACCATATATCATTTTTGTTGAGTCACCTAGGAATTACCATTTAATTTACTAATGGATAAAAGAATATCCTTAACTATAAGTACTTTTCTTTAAAACATAAGTAAAATTTAAACAACATTTTATTTTTTAAATGAATAACCATAAATTTATTTGACTAAATTTACCATCTAGGTATCTAAGGTCTTGTCAACGAAGCTACATCTTAAAGCTATTTACTATTTGAAATTGTTAACTTGGTCTGAAAGCAAAGAGGATATCAAAATTTTTGAAATTTAGATGATTAGACAATATAATACATTTAAGCAATTTTTAATAATTTTAGACAACATATAAATGATATCTTAGAATTTCATAGAAGTAGACCATATATAATTTTTGTTAAGTCACCTAGGAATTGCCATTTAAATTTATTTGAAATAGAAGTCTGAAAGCAAAGAGGATATCAAGATTTTTGAAATTTAGATGATTAAACAATGTAATACATTTAAGGAATTTTTAATAATTTTAGACAACATATAAATGGTATCTTAGAATTTCATAGAAGTAGACCATATATCATTTTTGTTAAGTCACCTAGGAATTACCATTTAATTTACTAATGGATAAAAGAATATCCCTAACTATAAGTACTTTTCTTTAAAACATAAGTAAAAGGTAAACAACATTTTATTTTTTAAATGAATAACCTTAAATTTATTTGACTAAATTTACCATCTAGGTATCTAAGGTCTTGTCAACGAAGCTACATCTTAAAGCTATCTGAAAGCACGAGATTTCGGGCGAAGGAAACACTAATTGCGATGCATTCAAAATCAAATACGCTTAAGTCCTAGAAATGTAGAATGCATGAAATGAAAGAGACGCATTGAAATGAGATACAAGCAAATGGAGAAAACACAGCCCTTTCATTAAACTCTCTTGATCTCTGTTACAAATACGCCTCCTCCCTTTTCAGGGGCTAGGAGCGTTAAAAGAATTTGATTACAATCGAGACTTAAGGTTCCTCTTTCCGCGTGCCCACACTTGAAATGGGCGGGCCAAGATGATGCCGCCGCTGATGTTGATGAGTCCTTAACCTCTGCTGCTCCTCCTGCGAACAAAGAAACAACAAAGATGTCAGTAGCACCTGTTGCAAATAGTAAGTGTTTGTTCTCTAAAATCGCCAAAAGATGCATGTAAATAATTAGCCAAATCGATAGACAAAATGACTCTAAATGACCTGAAAATCTGACAGAGGACAGAAGACATCACCAGAGGGCCACTGCCATTGAAACAGTCGGCCAATCTGCCTTCAACTGGAATTCGTCCCTGGGCAGGACGAATTCTGACTGCTATTCGTCCCTGGGTGGGACGAATTCTACTGTGTTGGAAAAGCCGAAGTGGTACTGCTCCAATGTCGAATCCCGAGACCTCCAAAACACCTGCAAACAGAGGGGTTATGTAATTGGGGCCATTTTGGGACGACCCAGATGGTCGGATTCTCCCAATTTGGCCTCTATCCTCGGGAATTCGATGTCGCCACCTGCAAGTTAGTAGGACAACAAAGCGACAAAAGGCATGATAAAATCTGATCAAAATGTTATGAAATTGAAGCTATGAGTTAACCAAACAGAATAACATGAGATGCAACCTGAAACAATAATCTAGAATGCTTTTGGAATAAAACTTAGAAAGTGCGGGGGTGCCCAAGTGGGCCTCCCACCGTTGGCACTTGATCTTGGCGCCAATCCACTAGGGATGGGCCCAAAACCTCTTAGGATTGGGATGTCTGCAAATTGGTGGTGTAAGGTGGTCAAATGTTGGATTTGGGTTGGATCCACGCTTCCAAAAGCCACCCAATAACCTCCCTTGCAAAAGAGATTAGTGGATGTGAGAAGGTGAATCAAAAGGATGCAAGTGGGTATTCAATCGGACAACACTTCGTTGCTTAGAATCGCCTCCAATCTCTCCTTTTGGGTGAGAAAAGTCCCACCTTTTATAGACCCATGGGGTCTCTTTTGAGAGGGAAGCATAAGCGCCATGTGTTGGTCATAGGTGCCATGTGGCGGTCATGTCTTCCCATGAGGGAGGGGAGTCCTCCATGACTTGGGCTTTCATAATTGCCCTTGTGACGAGTCCTCTAACGGCCTATCTGTCCACCCACACACGCGTGCGAGGCAGGAGTCATCAAGCGATCGTCTCGGGCTGCCACTTGGCGCCATTCTTCTTTTTGCCCGTTAAACTTGGAATTCGTCCCTACCAGAGACGAATTCAGAATTCGTCCCTGGGTGAGACGGATTCCAGTTTGAATTCGTCCCTGGGTGAGACGAATACTGAGCAAAGTGTCTAAATGTACCAAATTGCCTCTTGACCTTACAAAATTGCTATGAAAGTGGTTAGGACCACTGTTTGACCTCTCGAGGGCTGCCACCGGGGGCTGTGTTTGTCAAAGCGATCGGTGTTTGCAGTCACATAATCGGATTGGTGCTGTTTTGGTGTCTACGAGATGCCCCTTTTTGGGATGCGCTGTGCATAGCGCAGCGTCGAGCAAAAATAGATAACCAAAGCACTAATGATTAGGGTTTCTTGGTAACCTAACCAACTTTTGATGCCCCAAGCATGGAAAGGGCATGCATTCTTGAATCCTTGCTTCGACGAGCTAAGGAGTTTGATTTCAAGTGTTAACCTATTTTGGTGAGGTGTGACTTGAGCTTGGACATTGATCAGTCATGATTAGGCAAAGGGCGCAACCTTTTATCCTCAGGGGAACCTTGTGTTCATGATTCACGAAATGCCAAGTGTTTGATTGATTTGATTGTTGCTTGTTTACTGCCCCAAGCGGGAGCGTAATTGTCTTTGTCAATGATTCTTTGAATGCATGTCGTTTTCCTTAATTGGGTGTGTGATTGTTGATTGGTGACTAAGTGTGACTACCCCCTCAAGCGACGAATCGATGAGGGAATGACCTTCATGAGAAAAGCGACGAGTCGCTTGACCCAAGATGACTTGTGCAAGGGTGCCTTTAGATGGTTTACCGTTTAAGCATGTGCAATTTTTCCAACATTTGGACCTATTTTTGGTGGGTGTTAACCCTTTTGGTGATGCCATAATGGGGTGAAATCGTCGAAAACCCGTCTTCCCATGGAGCGGTCCGGCTATGGTAGCCTTCTTGGGGAAGTAGGAGAGTGACAATTTGAACCCCGACATCGATTTTCTATGCCAAGAGGTTAAGTGCAAGAGCACTTGTGTCCGGCAATGCTTATTGCTTGTGTTTTTGTGTTGCATTTATTTGTTGTTTTTGTTGTTTTGATTTTCTTGTTGTTTTTTAGTGGGCTTTGACCCATTTGTGATGCCATTTGGGGGTTAAATTGTCGACAAATCCGTCTTCTCCATGGAGCGGTCCGGCTATGGTAGCCTTCTTAGAGAGTAGGATAGTGACAATGTAAACCCCGACATCAATTTTTCTATGCCAAGAGGTTAAGTGCAAGAGCACTTGTTCCTGGCAATGTTTATTGCTTTTTGTTTGTGTTGCATTTTTTTGTTGTTTTGTTGTTTTGATTTTCTTTGATCTTATGCATGATGGTTGATGAATATGGATGTATGCATGTTGATTTATTTTGATGGATGCATATGCTATGATGAATGCAAATGTTTTTGATTTATATGTGATATGCGGAGAGTGAAATGGATGAATGGGATTTGTGATGTTTGGCTATGGCACCATAGACTGTTTAGAACTCTGTTATTTTGTTTTTAGGCGATTGTTTGTGATGCATGACTTTGTATGTATACATGTGGTTTTTCTCTTTTTTGTATTTTTTGATGGTATTGCAAAGATGAAAAGTAGCGCAGTTGGTTTAGAAATGTAGCTAAGGTTTTCCTGAGACTCAGACGGTTTTTAACTCACTAGCCACGACTGTACTTTATCTTACAAGACTTTTGAACAAGGTATGAATCGGACTTGTTTTTGACCAAGCTATTTCACATCCCTGTGTGTGCAATTGAGTTCATTTATGTGGTATTTGTCGGGATACCGCCAGTGCCGGATGGGCTTTCAACCGAACCTCGTATGCTGAGGATCACCTAATTAGCTCCACTAACTCCTTTGTTGTATTTGAGTTAGATTAATCTGCGGTGTTATCCAGGATGCCATAAGCTAGCTCATCCACATGCAAACATTGATCTCGTACGCAAGTTAATGTGACGAGATATATCGTCATGCGAGAAGTTTACCGCCGATTACCGATAGGCTATCAACCAAACCGGTACTGAGGCTTGCCTCATGACCTGTTAGAATGCTGAGAGTTCCAAGGATTCAAGTTCAACTCCCTTCTTTTCTTCAATTGTATTGGGATACTTGCTCGTTTGTAGTGATAAGATCACTTTTTATTTTGATTTGTTTTTCTTTTGAGCAAGGGATTGGGGATATGGAGTGATGAAAATCACTATCGTTTGTGCCGTTTGATGTGTGCATTGTAGGATGTCAAATATTTGAGTTTTTGACGTTTTGCAAATTTTTGATGTTTTGCAACTATTGAGAACTAGGGATTCTTAGGGAATTGGGTAGGGAGGATGCTTGTCCTTTTGCCAACTCTCAACATTCTTGGGGTCATTCGCACGGGGGATGAGCAAGATAACCGTTTCGCTTATGGTGACTTGGATTACCCTACGGGGTTTCATCTTTCGTTCACACAACTTAGGAATTGTTTTATGTGTTTTAATTTGTGTTGGGATGTTACGTAACAAGGTGTATTTCAAGTGTAACTCTACCTTCGTAAAATCTGTCTGACTTGATACATTACATGGCTAAAGAGCAAAATGATGACTGAATCACGAAAACTCTTGATACATTAAAAGACCACTGACTCTAGTGTGGTAAAAGCAATGCATGGTGTTTTTGTTGTTTTTGTAAAATGGAACAGTGTGGAACAAGATGGACTAGCAGAGCAATTACAGCCTATGGTGCCTTTGACCTATACGACCACAAATATGCAATGTATGGATGCAATGCTTAATGCAGCTACATATTTTTGTATTTTTGATGGATTGATTTTTGTGAATATGAATATGAAGTGCGAGAAGAGCTCTCTATTGATGAATTTGAGTATGCCTAGAAATGAGATGCAAATTTTTGTTGTTTTTGATTATTTTTTATTTTTGACCAAGTGATTGTGGAAATCCTTGGGAGAATTTTGGGTGACCAAGTGATTGCGATAATTCTTGGGGCTTTTGGGGTGACCAAGTGATTGCGATAATCCTTGGAGCTTTTGGGGTTGACCAAGTGATTGCGATAATCCTTGGAGCTTTTGGGTGACCAAGTGATTGCGATAATCCTTGGAGCTTTTGGGGTGACCAAGTGATTGCGATAATCCTTGGAGCTTTTTGGGTGACCAAGTGATTGCGATAATCCTTGGAGCTTTTGGGGTGACCAAGTGATTGCGATAATCCTTGGAGCTTTTTGGGGTTGACCAAGTGATTGCGATAATCCTTGGAGCTTTTGGGGTGACCAAGTGATTGCGATAATCCTTGGAGCTTTTTGGGGGTTTGACCAAGAGATTGCGATAATCCTTGGAGCTTTTGGGGTGACCAAGTGATTGCGATAATCCTTGGAGCTTTTGGGGTTTGACCAAGTGATTGCGATAATCCTTGGAGCTTTTGGGGTGACCAAGTGATTGCGATAATCCTTGGAGCTTTTGGGGTGACCAAGTGATTGCGATAATCCTTGGAGCTTTTGGGGGTGACCAAGAGATTGCGATAATCCTTGGAGCTTTTGGGGTGACCAAGTGATTGCGATAATCCTTGGAGCTTTTGGGTGACCAAGAGATTGCGATAATCCTTGGAGATTTTGGGGGTGACCAAGAGATTGCGATAATCCTTGGAGCTTTTGGGGTGACCAAGTGATTGCGATAATCCTTGGAGCTTTTGGGTGACCAAGTGATTGCGATAATCCTTGGAGCTTTTGGGTGACCAAGTGATTGCGATAATCCTTGGAGCTTTTTGGGTGACCAAGTGATTGCGATAATCCTTGGAGCTTTTGGGTGACAAATAATCCTTGGAGTTTTTGGGGTGACCAAGTGATTGCGATAATCCTTGGAGCTTTTGGGGTGACCAAGCGATTGCGATAATCCTTGGAGCTTTTGGGGTGACCAAGTGATTGCGATAATCCTTGGAGCTTTTTGGGTTTGGATTATGGCTCTTCAAGGGATAGAGGTACCCCCAGCTTGATGGTCTTTGCACTCCGGATCTGGCTCTGGAGGGATGGGCATGAATGGATCGGCCCTATGTGTTGATAGGAGGACGGGGTCTTCCCTCGGTACTGATGTCATGATGGGATCTCGGGGTGGATGGTGCTCATCGTGGATTTGGAGCCATGGATCCAATACTTGGTCCCACCTTGCTGGGTCTACCCACCATTCATGCCCTAGTAGTATGCCCATCTGTCCCATTAGATCTTCATGAGTTAAAGGGCGGTGATGTCGTCGCGCATGTCTGAGATAGTCCATCTCAGTCTCATCTTCCGAATCACTTTCGGAGACCCAAAAATGTTCATTCTCTTCAGCAACTGTTGCTTGCGACGTTGAGGGCTCTCCTTGTTCCAACAAGTTAATCTGGTCCCATTGTGGTTGTTCCACTCTTGGTGGAGGGACCCGATTCTCTTGACACTTGTGTTGGTTCAACTGGAACCTCTAAGGGGAATAGCTTCAAAAAGATGTCCGAAAGCCGTTGATGTTCTCTTTGAGGATTAATCTCCGAACTTTCACCTCTCTCTAGCAAAGGAGAGGGATTACTGCTGTTGCCAAGGGTGTTTGTTGACCATGGGAGGTAATCTCCCAATGTATATTCTGTATTTGGGTTGGCATAAGGATCTGGTGCCAATCCCCCCTTGTTGCCTATTTCTAGGCCTTGCATATTTTCGACCAAGATGTCTAAGGGTAGGGGGTGGTTGAACCCTACTCCTGACTTATCATATGGCATCTGGTATCTTGGTTGGCAAAGGACACGCATCCCTTGCTCATATCTGCCTAGCCCGTATCCATGCCAATTGCATTGGTCGAGATATCTTAGAGCAAATTCCGGGTTTGACAGATAGTTGATGTTTTCAACAAAAGGCTCTTCGTCTGCTTCCTTTTGTTTGCATGGTTCAAGACCATGATCAAGGCCCCCATACACAAAATTCGTCTGGTTTGGTGGGTAGCCTAGAGGAACAAGCTGTCCCTATGGGAAGGCGAGGTATCCCCATGTCTTGTACTGACTCCAATGTGGGGGTTGCCACAACATTTTGCACTAAATACTCCCCCAGGCCCGTACTGGCCATTTCAACGGTGATTGTTGATGATTGGGTGGGAGGAAACGGGAGTCCTTCCCGAGTCCATTCCATGTTCGGCATTTTAGGAGTCTCCGCTTCTGCTGTGTGAGGTGTTTCTTCTGTTGATACCGTTGAAATTGTGGGCAACCCCTCTTCTAGGGGCTGAGCCTCTTCCATGATCTGTTTTCCCTTGTCCTTCTGTTTGGCCATGACAGGTGGCATTGATAATGAAGGAGCAGATGATGAAGACTCACCTGGCTGGGATTTTGTTGATTTGGTCACCAGTGGTGCCTGCGGTATTGGACCCTGTTTAGATGGATTTAACTGGAAATCCAAATGCGTTGAAGGGAGGGTCGATTGAGGCATGAATTGTACCGCATTGCAATACTTGAAGGGCTCTAAGTCCATTGGGACTACATGTATTTCTCCTTCAAAAGCATACTTTAAGCACCGGTGAGCGATCGAAGGGACACACTTCATGTCCCCCGATCCAAGGCCGCCCTAGCAGTATATTATAAGCCATCTCGCCTTCCAACACATGGCACAATGTAGGTATTGTCTTTTGTCCTACCTGGACAGGCAGAACAACTGTGCCGACTGTCGAGCATATTGCATCGTTGAAAGCTCGCAGTGTGTACGTGGAGGCTGTGATGTGAGAGGTCGGCGACTTCAAATGTTTTAAGGCTGCAGTGGTAATGATGTTACTTGGACGAGCCGGTATCTACCAACACTCTCTTGTACGGGATCCCGTTGACCCACGCGATAACGTGCAGGGGTGGATCTGCCATGTCATTCGATATTGTTTTGACTTCATCTTCTCTGAAGGTGATGACCGGCTCCGTACATCGTTTCACATGTCCCACGAAGTTGTTGAAAGAATTTGCTTCGTGAGGCTGTAATTCGATGGCTTTTAAAATGTCCATAAGAGCTTCCCTATGGGGTGCTTGATTGTTGAATAAGCTCGTAAATGGACAGCCTAGCCGATGTGGTCCGCAAACTCTGCGTGAGTTTGGTCCGTATCGTGACCTCGGGTCTAGGCGGAGGCAACTGCGTTGGGCGTTGTTGAGGCTGCGATGTTGTCGGAACTTCCCTCGTAGCTACCTCGGGGGCAACTACTGGGTACTTTTTGTTCCTTGTCACTATACTAATCATTCCCACAAATCCTTGCATGGGAAGATTCTGTCGCACCTCGTTAATCTGGAGAGGTTTTGCCCGTGCTTCGTGGGCGAGGCAAAGGGTCCTTGAATACCCCCATTTGTTGATTATTTGGCGCTATGGGGTTGTCCACGGCCAATGTTCTATTGTCGATCAAATCTTGGATTAATTCTTTGAATTTCCAGCATCCATTCAAGTCGTGTCCTCTGCGCCTATGGAATCTACAATACAATTCCTCTCTGTATCCCCTAGGCTTAGGAGCGTTAGGGTCTATAGTTTGGATTTTTGGCAGAGTGACTAAATTTGCCACTGACAAGCGGTCAAATAGGGAGTCCCTGGACTCCGTGTAAGGGGTGAATTGTCGCCTAGGGCGACGTTGCTGATTCTGCTCCTGCCTTCTATTATCTCTTTCATAACCAGGAGGCACTACCTGGTAATTAGCCTTTTGGGGCTGCATTTCTTGCACAAGCGCGGGAACATTTATCGCAACTTGGTTAACCGCAGCGTGTTGTGATTGCGTTGTCCCGGTCTTAGTGGTTTTATTCCACTCTTTCTTTTTAGGCTTGGCGATTGCGCCTTCGCCTATTTTGATCTCTTCTATAACTCTGGCTTGCGCCAAAGCTTCTTCTAAGCTGGCGTATTGCTGTAGCTGCAATAGCCCAGAGATCGATTTCAAGCAACTTTTTGTGAACATCTATGTGAGATCAGACATAGGGGGACGGTAGGGTAACTTAGAAAGCAAAGCTCTCCATCGATTCCCGTATGCTGCCATTGTTTCTTCCTCAAATTGCCCGAGGCTAGCCAGATCACTCAGTGATGCCTTCTTCCTTGTGTTGAAGGCAAAGCGTTCAAGAAACGCATCTACTAATTGATCTAGGTTGCTTATGCTATGTTTGGGTAATTGTGTGAACCAATCCGAGGCAAGGCCTGCGAATGTGGTTATAAATGTTCTAAGCAACAATGCGTCATTATCTTGGATGCCGAAGCATTGGCTTAGAAATCTTGTGACATGTTCTTGTGCGTCCTCTTCACCTTTAAAGATTGCCAATTGAGGCAACTTGAAGTGTTCGGGGTAAAGAGGTGTTGGCACTGAGGGATGCACTGGATGACTGCGGAGTTGACGTAATGTGGGTTTTTGATGCCCAGCAGCTTTTGTCTCCACAGACTCCAAACGCTCTAATAGCGCTTTGTATGCATCGAAAGATTTTATTTCTTCCTCTCTTGTTTGCTCCCGTTGTAAGTTATGGTAGACTGGAGGCCTATGGAGGGGTGGCCGAATGGCAGCCCTCCTGCCTTGATGGGGAGTTTCAGCATATTCTATTTCTGGTTCATACTCCTCATAAAATTCTTGAGGAGTCTCTGGGTGAGACCTATGACCCTGATTGAGTCCTTGCTGAAGGTACCCATCATTGTTTCGGGGAGTGGCCTCCCTCTCGGGTCTATAAGGTCTCGGAGGCAAAGCTTGACGAGGTCGTGGAGACCTGTCCTGCACCAACGGATTATGCCTCTCATATTGTTCGGCTCTTTGGGTGCGAGGGGTTGGCCCCCTCTCAGGTAGTTCATAGCGTAACTCATCCGCTTCGCGTTGCATGCGCTCTCTATCCAAGCGGTGTCGATACTCTATCTCCTGATGACTTTGTTTAAGCCGCGTGATTTGGGCTTGACGGGTGGCATGTCTGGCGACTATCGGGTCAATTTGGTCTACCCTATTTTGCTCAGGAGGTTTGAATGTTTCTCCTATGTGTTTGCCTCGATCTTGATGATCTAAAATTTCAATGGGTCGCTTCCCTCTGTCGAGGTAGGCGACATTTACTCGAGGCTCTGGCCTCGATGTATGATCATGATACCTAGCAAGTGCGGAAACGCAAGGTTCCCACGCTATTTTTTGTCCTCGAGGAATGCGATGGCTTTCCTCGTACTCCCTTTCATGGGTTTGGAAGGGGCGGGCGGAGTTAGCTCGCCCTGTGTAAGGAGCCCTGCGCTCTGGATTTTGTCTTTCTGTCCTGATGGGAGGTAAAGAAGGGACGCCATATCCACGTTGTCCCTCCAAATGGATAGTGTGCCTCTCTAGCGCTTCATCACACTGTGGCCACTCATGTCTAACCTCAGAAGGCGATTCTCTGTTTACATCAAGGTCTACATGTAAAGCGTCTTCCCGAAAGGGGCTGTTTTGAATGGGCATACCCCACCGAGGATTCTGACATGGATTCTTTTGTAGGCCAGACCGATAAGGTGGTATGACCAAGTCCTTGGGATTGTAATGGAGATGACTCGTGCCTCCTTGGACATTCCCCATAGCCTCCGCCCGTGATTGGGCTTGGCTACGGGTGAGCACCATGACGATGTCTCTCTAAAAACCCTAAAAATTGAAATGAGTCAGATGGGGCCCAAAATTGGTGTGCGCATCCCTCTTATAGTATACAAGACAAAAATGAAGTTTCAAGTCCTAACTCTAAATACATTAGGAGATATTGACATCCGAACAGCTCAAAAAGTGCAAAAAATTGGGCACGCAATTTTAGAACCTAATTTCGGGGCACTAGATGATGGAATTTGGCCCCGAAAACTGACTTTTCTGGGCAAATAGGATTCTAGGGAATCATATTTGTTTAAAATTATCCCAACTAACTCCCTGTAAAATTTCAAGTCAATCGGAGCTACGGTTGAGAAGTTATGGCCCCGACAAGATGCACTAAAATTTAGGGAAAAATATAAGATTTCCCATATTTTGTTGGATGCTCCCGCATCACTTATGGGCACATTTGGGGTGCTTTTGGGTTGACCAAAGGGTTCATGGACACCTTTGGGGCCTTTTGGGGTGACCAAGCGATTACGGGAATCCTTGGAGCTTTTGGAGAAAATGACAAAATGCGTAGATTTTTATCTTTTGTTTATGATGATTTTTCTTTTTGTCTACACTAAGCAGAAATGAACACACACATACACAAACCGTGATTATCTCTTTTAAGGATTAATGGTGTGTCCTAAACTGGTTTAGTGCATTTTGATGTTTTGTTTTGTTTTTGAATGTTTTTGAAGAACGTTTAAATGCATAATGAAGGCTCATATAACTCCCAAAATGGTCGCCCCTTCAATATACCAACCAGGCCGATATACCAACCTCTCTATATACCCGCCCTTACGAGAGGGAGACTATAGGTACGTGAGAGCAGAAGGTACATGGTACGTAGGCGGTACGGAAGGGGGATTGTCCTGTTAATGACACCTACCATAGAAGACTTATCCTCGCGCGCATGGGAATCACCCCAGCGACACTCGGTCAGCTTTCGTCAGGATTTACGCCTAACAACAGTGACAATCGGGGAAATGGATGCAAAGCTAAGCCAAGGTGGTGATGAACCCACCGTTGGTCTTGCTCAAGGGCTGGGGTCTTACGACCAGCTCCTTGGTTTAAAGTTATTGCGTGAAGTGTGTGGGATTCATTTTATTTAGCGAAAATGAAACAAGCATAAATGACTTTCCCTAAGCAATGCAGGATAAAATGAAAACAATCAAAGAAACAGAAACAGAAACAGAAAAATTTAACAGAGATTATAAAAATCCCTACCTCTTCTCTGCCTGGACCGGTTGCTTCTAAATTTTTGCTCTGAAAATCTACAGGCAGGAATTCGTCCCTCTGTGAGACGAATTTCAGAACAGAATTCGTCCCTGCCAGAGACGAATTTGAATTCGTCTCAGGGTCAGACGAATTACAGTAAAGAATTCGTCACATCAGAGACGAATAACAGTCTGCAACAAAAAAATGTACCTGTCAAGCACAAAACACAAAAATTTAATCAGTTTCTATGATCTTAAAAACCAGGGAACAGGGTCCCACCGTGATCGCCACTGAAAGCACGAGATTTCGGGCGAAGGAAACACTACTTGCGATGCATTCAAAATCAAATACGCTTAAGTCCTAGAAATGTAGAATGCATGAAATGAAAGAGACGCATTGAAATGAGATACAAGCAAATGGAGAAAACACAGCCCTTTCATTAAACTCTCTTGATCTCTGTTACAAAGATGCCTCCTCCCTTTTCAGGGGCTAGGAGCGTTAAAAGAATTTGATTACAATCGAGACTTAAGGTTCCTCTTTCCGCGTGCCCACACTTGAAATGGGCGGGCCAAGATGATGCCGCCGCTGATGTTGATGAGTCCTTAACCTCTGCTGCTCCTCCTACGAACAAAGAAACAACAAAGATGTCAGTAGCACCTGTTGCAAATAGTAAGTGTTTGTTCTCTAAAATCGCCAAAAGATGCATGTAAATAATTAGCCAAATCGATAGACAAAATGACTCTAAATGACCTAAAAACCTGACAGAGGACAGAAGACATCACCAGAGGGCCACTACCATTGAAACAGTCGGCCAATCTACCTTCAACTGGAATTCGTCCCTGGGCAGGACGAATTCTGACTGCTATTCGTCCCTGGGTGGGACGAATTCTACTGTGTTGGAAAAGCCGAAGTGGTACTGCTCCAATGTCGAATCTCGAGACCTCCAAAACACCTGCAAATAGAGGGGTTATGTAATTGGGGCCATTTTGGGACGACCCAGATGGTCGGATTCTCCCAATTTGGCCTCTATCCTCGAGAATTCGATGTCGCCACCTGCAAGTTAGTAGGACAACAAAGCGACAAAAGGCATGATAAAATCTGATCAAAATGTTATGAAATTGAAGCTATGAGTTAACCAAATAGAATAACATGAGATGCAACCTGAAACAATAATCTAGAATGCTTTTGGAATAAAACTTAGAAAGTGCGGGGGTGCCCAAGTGGGCCTCCCACCGTTGGCACTTGATCTTGGCGCCAATCCACTAGGGATGGGCCCAAAACCTCTTAGGATTGGGATGTCTGCAAATTGGTGGTGTAAGGTGGTCAAATGTTGGATTTGGGTTGGATCCACGCTTCCAAAAGCCACCCAATAACCTCCCTTGCAAAAGAGATTAGTGGATGTGAGAAGGTGAATCAAAAGGATGCAAGTGGGTATTCAATCGGACAACACTTCGTTGCTTAGAATCGCCTCCAATCTCTCCTTTTGGGTGAGAAAAGTCCCACCTTTTATAGACCCATGGGGTCTCTTTTGAGAGGGAAGCATAAGCGCCATGTGTTGGTCATAGGTGCCATGTGGCAGTCATGTCTTCCCATGAGGGAGGGGAGTCCTCCATGACTTGGGCTTTCATAACTGCCCTTGTGACAGTCCTCTAACGGCCTATCTGTCCACCCACACACGCGTGCGAGGCAGGAGTCATCAACTGACTGTCTCGGGCTGCCACTTGGCACCATTCTTCTTTTTGCCCGTTAAACTTGGAATTCGTCCCTACCAGAGACGATTTCAGAATTCGTCCCTGGGTGAGACGAATTCCATTTTGAATTCATCCCTGGGTGAGACGAATACTGAGCAAAGTGTCTAAATGTACCAAATTGCCTCTTGACCTTACAAAATTGCTATGAAAGTGGTTAGGACCACTGTTTGACCTCTTAGGGCTGCCCTGGGGGCTATGTTTGTCAAAGCGATCAGTGTTTGCAGTCACATAATCTGATTGGTGCTGTTTTGGTGTCTATACTATCTACTATTTGAAATAGTTAACTTGGTCTGATAGCAAAGAGGATATCAAGATTTTTGAAATTTAGATGATTAGACAATATAATACATTTAAGGAATTTTTAATAATTTTAGACAACATATAAATGATATCTTAGAATTTCATAGAAGTAGACCATATATAATTTTTGTTAAGTCACCTAGGAATTACCATTTAATTTACTAATGGATGAATGAATATCCCTAACTACAAGTACTTTTATTTAAAACATAAGTAAAAGTTAAACAACATTTTATTTATGAAATGAATAACGGTAAATTTATTTGACTAACTTTACCATCTAGGTATTTAAGGTCTTGTCAATGAAGCTACATCTTAAAGCTATCTACTATTTGAAATAGTTAACTTGAGAAAGTCTGAAAGCAAAGAGGATATCAAGATTTTTGAAATTTAGATGATTAAATAATGTAATACATTTAAGGAAGTTTTAATAATTTTAGACAACATATAAATGATATCTTAGAATTTCATAGAAGTAGACCATATATCATTTTTGTTAAGTCACCTAGGAATTACCATTTAATTTACTAATGGATGAATGAATATCCCTAACTACAAGTACTTTTATTTAAAACATAAGTAAAAGTTAAACAACATTTTATTTTTTAAATGAATAATGGTAAATTTTTTTGACTAACTTTACCATCTGGGTATCTAAGGTCTTGTCAACGAAGCTACATCTTAAAGCTATCTACTATTTGAAATAGTTAACTTGAGAAAGTCTGAAAGCAAAGAGGATATCAAGATTTTTGAAATTTAGATGATTAAACAATGTAATACATTTAAGGAAGTTTTAATAATTTTAGACAACATATAAATGATATCTTAGAATTTCATAGAAGTAGACCATATATCATTTTTGTTAAGTCACCTAGGAATTACCATTTAATTTACTAATGGATGAATGAATATCCCTAACTACAAGTACTTTTATTTAAAACATAAGTAAAAGTTAAACAACATTTTATTTTTTAAATGAATAACTGTAAATTTATTTGACTAACTTTACCATCTAGGTATCTAAGGTCTTGTCAATGAAGCTACATCTTAAAGCTATCTACTATTTGAAATAGTTAACTTGAGAAAGTCTGAAAGCAAAGAGGATATCAAGATTTTTGAAATTTAGATGATTAAACAATGTAATACATTTAAGGAAGTTTTAATAATTTTAGACAACATATAAATGATATCTTAGAATTTCATAGAAGTAGACCATATATCATTTTTGTTAAGTCACCTAGGAATTACCATTTAATTTACTAATGGATGAATGAATATCCCTAACTACAAGTACTTTTATTTAAAACATAAGTAAAAGTTAAACAACATTTTATTTTTTAAATGAATAACGGTAAATTTATTTGACTAACTTTACCATCTAGGTATCTAAGGTCTTTTCAATGAAGCTACATCTTAAAGCTATCTACTATTTGAAATAGTTAACTTGAGAAAGTCTGAAAGCAAAGAGGATATCAAGATTTTTAAAATTTAGATGATTAGACAATGTAATACATTTAAGGAATTTTTAATAATTTTAGACAACATATAAATGATATCTTAGAATTTCATAGAAGTAGACCATATATAATTTTTGTTAAGTCACCTAGGAATTACCATTTAATTTACTAATGGATGAATGAATATCCCTAACTACAAGTACTTTTCTTTAAAATATAAGTAAAAGTTAAACAACATTTTATTTTTTAAATGAATAACGGTAAATTTATTTTACTAACTTTACCATCTAGGTATCTAAGGTCTTGTCAATGAAGCTACATCTTAAAGCTATTTACTATTTGAAATAGTTAACTTGGTCTGAAAGCAAAGAGTATATCAAGATTTTTGAAATTTAGATGATTAAACAATATAATACATTTAAGGAATTTTTAATAATTTTAGACAACATATAAATGATATCTTAGAATTTCATAGAAGTAGACCATATATAATTTTTGTTAAGTCACCTAGGAATTACCATTTAATTTACTAATGGAGAAAAGAATATCCCTAACTATAAGTACTTTTCTTTAAAACATAAGTAAAAGTTAAACAACATTTTATTTTTTAAATGAATAACCATAAATTTATTTGACTAACTTTACCATCTAGGTATCTAAGGTCTTGTCAATGAAGCTACATCTTAAAGCTATCTACTATTTGAAATAGTTAACTTGGTTCGATAGCAAAGAGGATATCAATATTTTTGAAATTTAGATGATTAGACAATATAATACATTTAAGGAATTTTTAATAATTTTAGACAACATATAAATGATATCTTAGAATTTCATAGAAGTAGACCATATATAATTTTTGTTAAGTCACCTAGGAATTACCATTTAATTTACTAATGGATGAATGAATATCCCTAACTACAAGTACTTTTATTTAAAACATAAGTAAAAGTTAAACAACATTTTATTTATGAAATGAATAACGGTAAATTTATTTGACTAACTTTACCATCTAGGTATTTAAGGTCTTGTCAATGAAGCTACATCTTAAAGCTATCTACTATTTGAAATAGTTAACTTGAGAAAGTCTGAAAGAGGATATCAAGATTTTTGAAATTTAGATGATTAAACAATGTAATACATTTAAGGAAGTTTTAATAATTTTAGACAACATATAAATGATATCTTAGAATTTCATAGAAGTAGACCATATATCATTTTTGTTAAGTCACCTAGGAATTACCATTTAATTTACTATTGGATGAATGAATATCCTTAACTACAAGTACTTTTCTTTAAAATATAAGTAAAAGTTAAACAACATTTTATTTTTTAAATGAATAACGGTAAATTTATTTGACTAACTTTACCATCTAGGTATCTAAGGTCTTGTCAATGAAGCTACATCTTAAAGCTATCTACTATTTGAAATAGTTAACTTGAGAAATTTTGAAAGCAAAGAGGATATCAAGATTTTTGAAATTTAGATGATTAAACAATGTAATAAATTTAAGGAAATATTTAATAATTTTAGACAACATATAAATGATATCTTAGAATTTCATAGAAGTAGACCATATATCATTTTTGTTAAGTCACCTAGGAATTACCATTTAATTTACTAATGGATGAATGAATATCCCTAACTACAAGTACTTTTCTTTAAAATATAAGTAAAAGTTAAACAACATTTTATTTTTTAAATGAATAACGGTAAATTTATTTGACTAACTTTACCATCTAGGTATATAAGGTCTTTTCAATGAAGCTACATCTTAAAGCTATCTACTATTTGAAATAGTTAACTTGGTCTGAAAGGAAAGAGGATATCAAGATTTTTGAAATTTAGATGATTAGACAATATAATACATTTAAGGAATTTTTAATAATTTTAGACAACATATAAATGATATCTTAGAATTTCATAGAAGTAGACCATATATAATTTTTGTTAAGTCACCTAGGAATTACCATTTAAATTTATTTGAAATAGAAGTCTGAAAGCAAAGAGGATATCAATATTTTTGAAATTTAGATGATTAAACAATATAATACATTTAAGGAAGTTTTAATAATTTTAGACAACATATAAATGATATCTTAGAATTTCATAGAAGTAGACCATATATCATTTTTGTTAAGTCACCTAGGAATTACCATTTAATTTACTAATGGATGAATGAATATCCCTAACTATAAGTACTTTTCTTTAAAACATAAGTAAAAGTTAAACAACATTTTATTTTTTAAATGAATAACCATAAATTTATTTGACTAAATTTACCATCTAGGTATCTAAGTTCTTGTCAATGAAGCTACATCTTAAAGCTATCTACTATTTGAAATAGTTAACTTGGAGTCTGATAGCAAAGAGTATATCAAGATTTTTGAAATTTAGATGATTAGACAATATAATACATTTAAGGAATTTTTAATAATTTTAGACAACATATAAATGATATCTTAGAATTTCATAGAAGTAGACCATATATCATTTTTGTTAAGTCACCTAGGAATTACCATTTAATTTACTAATGGATGAATGAATATCCCTAACTACAAGTACTTTTCTTTAAAATATAAGTAAAAGTTAAACAACATTTTTTTTTTAAATGACTAACTTTACCATCTAGGTTCAATGAAGCTACATCTTAAAGCTATCTACTATTTGAAATAGTTAACTTGAGAAAGTCTGAAAGCAAAGAGGATATCAAGATTTTTGAAATTTAGATGATTAAACAATGTAATACATTTAAGGAAGTTTTAATAATTTTAGACAACATATAAATGATATCTTAGAATTTCATAGAAGTAGACCATATATCATTTTTGTTAAGTCACCTAGGAATTACCATTTAATTTACTAATGGATGAATGAATATCCCTAACTACAAGTACTTTTCTTTAAAATATAAGTAAAAGTTAAACAACATTTTATTTTTTAAATGAATAACGGTAAATTTATTTTACTAACTTTACCATCTAGGTATCTAAGGTCTTGTCAATGAAGCTACATCTTAAAGCTATCTACTATTTGAAATAGTTAACTTTTGAAAGTCTGAAAGCAAAGAGGATATCAAGTATTTTTGAAATTTAGATGATTAAACAATATAATACATTTAAGGAATTTTTAATAATTTTAGACAACATATAAATGATATCTTAGAATTTCATAGAAGTAGACCATATATCATTTTTGTTAAGTCACCTAGGAATTACCATTTAATTTACTAATGGATAATAGAATATCCCTAACTATAAGTACTTTTCTTTAAAACATAAGTAAAAGTTAAACAACATTTTATTTTTTAAATGAATAACCTTAAATTTATTTGACTAAATTTACCATCTAGGTATCTAAGGTCTTGTCAATGAAGCTACATCTTAAAGCTATCTACTATTTGAAATAGTTAACTTGGTCTGATAGTAAAGAGGATATCAATATTTTTTAAATTTAGATGATTAGACAATATAATACATTTAAGGAATTTTTAATAATTTTTGTTAAGTCACCTAGGAATTACCATTTAATTAACTAATGGATGAATGAATATCCCTAACTATAAGTACTTTTATTTAAAACATAAGTAAAAGTTAAACAACATTTTATTTTAAATGAATAACGGTAAATTTATTTGACTAACTTTACCATCTGGGTTTTAATGAAGCTACATCTTAAAGCTATCTACTATTTGAAATAGTTAACTTGAGAAAGCAAAGAGGATATCAATATTTTTGAAATTTAGATGATTAAATAATGTAATACATTTAAGGAAGTTTTAATAATTTTAGACAACATATAAATGATATCTTAGAATTTCATAGAAGTAGACCATATATCATTTTTGTTAAGTCACCTAGGAATTACCATTTAATTTACTAATGGATGAATGAATATCCCTAACTACAAGTACTTTTCTTTAAAATATAAGTAAAAGTTAAACAACATTTTATTTTTTAAATGAATAACGGTAAATTTATTTGACTAACTTTACCATCTAGGTATTTAAGGTCTTGTCAATGAAGCTACATCTTAAAGCTATCTACTATTTGAAATAGTTAACTTGAGAAAGTTTGAAAGCAAAGAGGATATCAAGATTTTTGAAATTTAGATGATTAAATAATGTAATACATTTAAGGAAGTTTTAATAATTTTAGACAACATATAAATGATATCTTAGAATTTCATAGAAGTAGACCATATATCATTTTTGTTAAGTCACCTAGGAATTACCATTTAATTTACTAATGGATAAATGAATATCCCTAACTATAAGTACTTTTATTTAAAACATAAGTAAAAGTTAAACAACATTTTATTTTTTAAAATGAATAACGTTAAATTTATTTGACTAACTTTACCATCTAGGTATTAAGAGTCTGATGAAAGCTACATCTTAAAGCTATCTACTATTTGAAATAGTTAACTTGAGATAAGTCTAAAGAGGATATCAATATTTTTAAAATTTAGATGATTAGACAATGTAATACATTTAAGGAATTTTTAATAATTTTAGACAACATATAAATGATATCTTAGAATTTCATAGAAGTAGACCATATATCATTTTTGTTAAGTCACCTAGGAATTACCATTTAATTTACTATTGGATGAATGAATATCCTTAACTACAAGTACTTTTCTTTAAAATATAAGTAAAAGTTAAACAACATTTTATTTTTTAAAAATGAATAACGGTAAATTTATTTGACTCAACTTTACCATCTAGGTATCTAAGGTCTTGTCAATGAAGCTACATCTTAAAGCTATCTACTATTTGAAATAGTTAATGAGATAGCTCTTGAAAGCAAAGAGGATATCAAGATTTTTGAAATTTAGATGATTAAACAATGTAATACAATTTAAGGAAGTATTTTAATAATTTTAGACAACATATAAATGGTATCTTAGAATTTCATAGAAGTAGACCATATATCATTTTTGTTAAGTCACCTAGGAATTACCATTTAATTTACTAATGGATGAATAGAATATCCTTAACTATAAGTACTTTTCTTTAAAATATAAGTAAAAGTTAAACAACATTTTATTTTTTAAATGAATAACTGTAAATTTATTTGACTAACTTTACCATCTAGGTATCTAAGGTCTTGTCAATGAAGCTACATCTTAAAGCTATTTACTATTTGAAATAGTTAACTTGATCTAAAGCAAAGAGGATATCAAGATTTTTGAAATTTAGATGATTAGACAATATAATACATTTAAGGAATTTTTAATAATTTTAGACAACATATAAATGATATCTTAGAATTTCATAGAAGTAGACCATATATAATTTTTGTTAAGTCACCTAGGAATTACCATTTAAATTTATTTGAAATAGAAGTCTGAAAGCAAAGAGGATATCAAGATTTTTGAAATTTAGATGATTAAACAATATAATACATTTAAGGAAGTTTTAATAATTTTAGACAACATATAAATGATATCTTAGAATTTCATAGAAGTAGACCATATATCATTTTTGTTAAGTCACCTAGGAATTACCATTTAATTTACTAATGGATAAAAGAATATCCCTAACTATAAGTACTTTTCTTTAAAACATAAGTAAAAGTTAAACAACATTTTATTTTTTAAATGAATAACCATAAATTTATTTGACTAAATTTACCATCTAGGTATCTAAGGTCTTGTCAACGAAGCTACATCTTAAAGCTATCTACTATTTGAAATAGTTAACTTGAGAAAGTCTGAAAGCAAAGAGGATATCAAGATTTTTGAAATTTAGATGATTAGACAATATAATACATTTAAGGAATTTTTAATAATTTTAGACAACATATAAATGATATCTTAGAATTTCATAGAAGTAGACCATATATCATTTTTTTTAAGTCACCTAGGAATTACCATTTAATTTACTAATGGATGAATGAATATCCCTAACTACAAGTACTTTTATTTAAAACATAAGTAAAAGTTAAACAACATTTTATTTTATAAATAAAGAATAACGGAATAAATTTATTTGACTAACTTTACATCTAGGTCGTCAATGAAGCTACATCTTAAAGCTATCTACTATTTGAAATAGTTAACTTGAGAAAGATCTAAAGCAAAGAGGATATCAAGATTTTTGAAATTTAGATGATTAAACAATATAATACATTTAAGGAAGTTTTAATAATTTTAGACAACATATAAATGATATCTTAGAATTTCATAGAAGTAGACCATATATCATTTTTGTTAAGTCACCTAGGAATTACCATTTAATTTACTAATGGATGAATGAATATCCCTAACTACAAGTACTTTTCTTTAAAACATAAGTAAAAGTTAAACAACATTTTATTTTTTAAATGAATAACGGTAAATTTATTTGACTAACTTTACCATCTAGGTATCTAAGGTCTTGTCAACGAAGCTACATCTTAAAGCTATCTACTATTTGAAATAGTTAACTTGAGAAAGTCCGAAAGCAAAGAGGATATCAAGATTTTTGAAATTTAGATGATTAGACAATATAATACATTTAAGGGAAGTTTTAATAATTTTAGACAACATATAAATGATATCTTAGAATTTCATAGAAGTAGACCATATATCATTTTTGTTAAGTCACCTAGGAATTACCATTTAATTTATTTCTAATGGATGAATGAATATCCCTAACTACAAGTACTTTTCTTTAAAATATAAGTAAAAGTTAAACAACATTTTATTTTTTAAAATGAATAACGGTAAATTTATTTGACTAACTTTACCATCTAGGTATCTAAGGTTTGTATGAAGCTACATCTTAAAGCTATCTACTATTTGAAATAGTTAACTTGGTGAAAGAAAGAGGATATCAAGATTTTTGAAATTTAGATGATTAAATAATGTAATACATTTAAGGAATTTTTAATAATTTTAGACAACATATAAATGATATCTTAGAATTTCATAGAAGTAGACCATATATCATTTTTGTTAAGTCACCTAGGAATTACCATTTAATTTACTAATGGATGAATGAATATCCCTAACTATAAGTACTTTTCTTTAAAATATAAGTAAAAGTTAAACAACATTTTATTTTTTAAATGAATAACGATAAATTTATTTGACTAACATTTACCATCTAGGTATCTAAGGTCTTGTCAATGAAGCTACATCTTAAAGCTATTTACTATTTGAAATAGTTAACTTGTAAGGATATCAAGATTTTTGATTATTAGACAATATAATACATTTAAGGAATTTTTAATAATTTTATACAACATATAAATGATATCTTAGAATTTAGAATAGACATATATTTTTTAAGTACCTAAATTAATTTAAATTTATAAAGTTAAACCAAAGAGGATATCAAGATTTTGAAATTTAGATGATTAAACAATATAATACATTTAAGGAAGTTTTAATAATTTTAGACAACATATAAATGATATCTTAGAATTTCATAGAAGTAGACCATATATCATTTTTGTTAAGTCACCTAGGAATTACCATTTAATTTACTAATGGATGAATAGAATATCCCTAACTACAAGTACTTTTCTTTAAAACATAAGTAAAAGTTAAACAACATTTTATTTTATGATATTTTTTTTTTTAATTTATACCTTTTTTGACTAACTTTACCATCTAGGTTTCTTGTCATGAAGCTACATCTTAAAGCTATCTACTATTTGAAATAGTTAACTTGAGAAAGTCATAAAGCAAAGAGGATATCAAGATTTTTGAAATTTAGATGATTAAACAATATAATACATTTAAGGAATTTTTAATAATTTTAGACAACATATAAATGATATCTTAGAATTTCATAGAAGTAGACCATATATCATTTTTGTTAAGTCACCTAGGAATTACCATTTAATTTACTAATGGATGAATGAATATCCCTAACTACAAGTACTTTTCTTTAAAACATAAGTAAAAGTTAAACAACATTTTATTTTTTAAATGAATAACGGTAAATTTATTTGAACAACTTTACCATCTAGGTATCTAAGGTCTTGTCAATGGAGCTACATCTTAAAGCTATCTACTATTTGAAATAGAAGTATGAAAGCAAAGAGGATATCAAGATTTTTAAAATTTAGATGATTAGACAATGTAATACATTTAAGGAATTTTTAATAATTTTAGACAACATATAAATGATATCTTAGAATTTCATAGAAGTAGACCATATATCATTTTTGTTAAGTCACCTAGGAATTACCATTTAATTTACTAATGGATGAATGAATATCCCTAACTACAAGTACTTTTATTTAAAACATAAGTAAAAGTTAAACAACATTTTATTTTTTAAATGAATAACCGTAAATTTATTTGACTAAATTTACCATCTAGGTATCTAAGGTCTTGTCAATGAAGCTACATCTTAAAGCTATCTACTATTTGAAATAGTTAACTTGAAAGAATCTGAAAGCAAAGAGGATATCAAGATTTTTGAAATTTAGATGATTAAACAATGTAATACATTTAAGGAAGTTTTAATAATTTTAGACAACATATAAATGATATCTTAGAATTTCATAGAAGTAGACCATATATCATTTTTGTTAAGTCACCTAGGAATTACCATTTAATTTACTAATGGATGAATGAATATCCCTAACTATAAGTACTTTTCTTTAAAACATAAGTAAAAGTTAAACAACATTTTTTTTTTTAAATGAATAAGTGTAAATTTATTTGACTAACTTTACCATCTAGGTTCGATGAAGCTACATCTTAAAGCTATCTACTATTTGAAATAGTTAACTTGAGAAATTCTGAAAGCAAAGAGGATATCAAGATTTTTGAAATTTAGATGATTAGACAATATAATACATTTAAGGAATTTTTAATAATTTTAGACAACATATAAATGATATCTTAGAATTTCATAGAAGTAGACCATATATCATTTTTGTTAAGTCACCTAGGAATTACCATTTAATTTACTAATGGATGAATGAATATCCCTAACTACAAGTACTTTTCTTTAAAATATAAGTAAAAGTTAAACAACATTTTATTTTTTAAATGAATAACGGTAAATTTATTTGAACAACTTTACCATCTAGGTATCTAAGGTCTTGTCAATGGAGCTACATCTTAAAGCTATCTACTATTTGAAATAATTAACTTGAGAAAGTCTGAAAGCAAAGAGGATATCAAGATTTTTGAAATTTAGATGATTAAACAATGTAATAAATTTAAGGAATATTTAATAATTTTAGACAACATATAAATGATATCTTAGAATTTCATAGAAGTAGACCATATATCATTTTTGTTAAGTCACCTAGGAATTACCATTTAATTTACTAATGGATGAATGAATATCCCTAACTACAAGTACTTTTCTTTAAAATATAAGTAAAAGTTAAACAACATTTTATTTTTTAAATGAATAACGGTAAATTTATTTTACTAACTTTACCAGCTAGGTATCTAAGGTCTTGTCAATGAAGCTACATCTTAAAGCTATTTACTACTTGAAATAGTTAACTTGGTCTGAAAGCAAAGAGTATATCAAGATTTTTGAAATTTAGATGATTAGAAAATATAATACATTTAAGGAATTTTTAATAATTTTAGACAACATATAAATGATATCTTAGAATTTCATAGAAGTAGACCATATATAATTTTTGTTAAGTCACCTAGGAATTACCATTTAAATTTATTTGAAATAGAAGTCTGAAAGCAAAGAGGATATCAATATTTTTGAAATTTAGATGATTAAACAATATAATACATTTAAGGAAGTTTTAATAATTTTATACAACATATAAATGATATCTTAGAATTTCATAGAAGTAGACCATATATCATTTTTGTTAAGTCACCTAGGAATTACCATTTAATTTACTAATGGATAAAAGAATATCCCTAACTATAAGTACTTTTCTTTAAAACATAAGTAAAAGTTAAACAACATTTTATTTTTTAAATGAATAACCATAAATTTATTTGACTAAATTTACCATCTAGGTATCTAAGTTCTTGTCAACGAAGCTACATCTTAAAGCTATCTACTATTTGAAATAGTTAACTTGGTTTGATAGCAAAGAGGATATCAATATTTTTGAAATTTAGATGATTAGACAATATAATACATTTAAGGAATTTTTAATAATTTTAGACAACATATAAATGATATCTTAGAATTTCATAGAAGTAGACCATATATCATTTTTGTTAAGTCACCTAGGAATTACCATTTAATTTACTAATGGATGAATGAATATCCCTAACTACAAGTACTTTTATTTAAAATATAAGTAAAAGTTAAACAACATTTTATTTTTTAAATGAATAACGGTAAATTTATTTGAACAACTTTACCATCTAGGTATCTAAGGTCTTGTCAACGAAGCTACATCTTAAAGCTATCTACTATTTGAAATAGTTAACTTGAGAAGAAATCCGAAAGCAAAGAGGATATCAAGATTTTTGAAATTTAGATGATTAAACAATGTAATACATTTAAGGAATTTTTAATAATTTTAGACAACATATAAATGATATCTTAGAATTTCATAGAAGTAGACCATATATCATTTTTGTTAAGTCACCTAGGAATTACCATTTAATTTTTATTTGTGTTATTTTAAATTTTTTTTTTCATTTTTTTTAAGTATAGGAATTACCATTTAATTTACTAATGGATGAATGAATATCCCTAACTACAAGTACTTTTATTTAAAATATAAGTAAAAGTTAAACAACATTTTATTTTTTAAATGAATAACGGTAAATTTATTTGACTAACTTTACCATCTAGGTTCAATGAAGCTACATCTTAAAGCTATCTACTATTTGAAATAGTTAACTTGAGAAAGTCTAAAGACAAAGAGGATATCAAGATTTTTTAAATTTAGATGATTAAACAATGTAATAAATTTAAGGAATTTTTAATAAATTTAGACAACATATAAATGATATCTTATAATTTCATAGAAGTAGACCATATATCATTTTTGTTAAGTCGCCTAGGAATTACCATTTAATTTACTAATGGATGAATGAATATCCCTAACTATAAGTACTTTTCTTTAAAACATAAGTAAAAGTTAAACAACCTTTTATTTTTTAAATGAATAACCGTAAATTTATTTTACTAACTTTACCATCTCGGTATCTAAGGTCTTGTCAATGAAGCTACATCTTAAAGCTATCTACTATTTGAAATAGTTAACTTGGTTGAAAGCAAAGAGGATATCAAGATTTTTAAATTTAGATGATTAGACAATATAATACATTTAAGGAATTTTTAATAATTTTAGACAACATATAAATGATATCTTAGAATTTCATAGAAGTAGACCATATATAATTTTTGTTAAGTCACCTAGGAATTACCATTTAAATTTATTTGAAATAGAAGTCTGAAAGCAAAGAGGATATCAAGATTTTTGAAATTTAGATGATTAAACAATATAATACATTTAAGGAAGTTTTAATAATTTTAGACAACATATAAATGATATCTTAGAATTTCATAGAAGTAGACCATATATCATTTTTGTTAAGTCACCTAGGAATTACCATTTAATTTACTAATGGATGAATGAATATCCCTAACTATAAGTACTTTTCTTTAAAACATAAGTAAAAGTTAAACAACATTTTATTTTTTAAATGAATAACCATAAATTTATTTGACTAAATTTACCATCTAGGTATCTAAGGTCTTGTCAACGAAGCTACATCTTAAAGCTATCTACTATTTGAAATAGTTAACTTGGTTTGATAGCAAAGAGGATATCAATATTTTTGAAATTTAGATGATTAGACAATATAATACATTTAAGGAATTTTTAATAAATTTAGACAACATATAAATGATATCTTAGAATTTCATAGAAGTAGACCATATATAATTTTTGTTAAGTCACCTAGGAATTACCATTTAATTTACTAATGGATGAATGAATATCCCTAACTACAAGTACTTTTCTTTAAAATATAAGTAAAAGTTAAACAACATTTTATTTTTTAAATGAATAACGGTAAATTTATTTGAACAACTTTACCATCTAGGTATCTAAGGTCTTGTCAATGAAGCTACATCTTAAAGCTATCTACTATTTGAAATAGTTAACTTGAGAAAGTCTGAAAGCAAAGAGGATATCAAGATTTTTGAAATTTAGATGATTAAACAATGTAATACATTTAAGGAAGTTTTAATAATTTTAGACAACATATAAATGATATCTTAGAATTTCATAGAAGTAGACCATATATCATTTTTGTTAAGTCACCTAGGAATTACCATTTAATTTACTAATGGATGAATGAATATCCCTAACTACAAGTACTTTTATTTAAAATATAAGTAAAAGTTAAACAACATTTTATTTTTTAAATGAATAACGGTAAATTTATTTTACTAACTTTACCATCTAGGTATCTAAGGTCTTGTCAACGAAGCTACATCTTAAAGCTATCTACTATTTGAAATAGTTAACTTGGTCAAAGCAAAGAGGATATCAAGATTTTTGAAATTTAGATGATTAGACAATATAATACATTTAAGGAATTTTTAATAATTTTAGACAACATATAAATGATATCTTAGAATTTCATAGAAGTAGACTATATAATTTTGTTAAGCCTAGGAATACCATTTAAATTTATTTGAAATAGAAGTCTGAAAGCAAAGAGGATATCAAGATTTTTGAAATTTAGATGATTAAACAATATAATACATTTAAGGAAGTTTTAATAATTTTAGACAACATATAAATGATATCTTAGAATTTCATAGAAGTAGACCATATATCATTTTTGTTAAGTCACCTAGGAATTACCATTTAATTTACTAATGGAGAAAAGAATATCCCTAACTATAAGTACTTTTCTTTAAAACATAAGTAAAAGTTAAACAACATTTTATTTTTTAAATGAATAACCATAAATTTATTTGACTAACTTTACCATCTAGGTATCTAAGGTCTTGTCAACGAAGCTACATCTTAAAGCTATCTACTATTTGAAATAGTTAACTTGAGAAAGTCTGATAGCAAAGAGGATATCAATATTTTTGAAATTTAGATGATTAGACAATATAATACATTTAAGGAATTTTTAATAATTTTAGACAACATATAAATGATATCTTAGAATTTCATAGAAGTAGACCATATATAATTTTTGTTAAGTCACCTAGGAATTACCATTTAATTTACTAATGGATGAATGAATATCCCTAACTACAAGTACTTTTCTTTAAAATATAAGTAAAAGTTAAACAACATTTTATTTTTGAAAATGAATAACGGTAAATTTATTTGACTAACTTTACCATCTAGGTATCTAAGGTCTTGTCAATGAAGCTACATCTTAAAGCTATCTACTATTTGAAATAGTTAACTTGAGAAAGTCTGAAAGCAAAGAGGATATCAAGATTTTTGAAATTTAGATGATTAAACAATGTAATACATTTAAGGAAGTTTTAATAATTTTAGACAACATATAAATGATATCTTAGAATTTCATAGAAGTAGACCATATATCATTTTTGTTAAGTCACCTAGGAATTACCATTTAATTTACTAATGGATAAATGAATATCCCTAACTATAAGTACTTTTATTTAAAACATAAGTAAAAGTTAAACAACATTTTATTTTTTAAATGAATAACCATAAATTTATTTGACTAACTTTACCATCTAGGTATCTAAGATCTTGTCAATGAAGCTACATCTTAAAGCTATTTACTATTTGAAATAGTTAACTTGAGAAGTCTAAAGCAAAGAGGATATCAAGATTTTGAAATTTAGATGATTAGACAATGTAATACATTTAAGGAAGTTTTAATAATTTTAGACAACATATAAATGATATCTTAGAATTTCATAGAAGTAGACCATATATCATTTTTGTTAAGTCACCTAGGAATTACCATTTAATTTACTAATGGATGAATATCTACTAATAAGTACTTTTTTTTAAAACATAAGTAAAAGTTAAACAACATTTTTTAAATAATAAATTTATTTGACTAACTTTACCATCTAGGTTCGATGAAGCTACATCTTAAAGCTATCTACTATTTGAAATAGTTAACTTGAGAAAGTCTGAAAGCAAAGAGGATATCAAGATTTTTGAAATTTAGATGATTAAACAATATAATACATTTAAGGAATTTTTAATAATTTTAGACAACATATAAATGATATCTTAGAATTTCATAGAAGTAGACCATATATCATTTTTGTTAAGTCACCTAGGAATTACCATTTAATTTACTAATGGATGAATGAATATCCCTAACTACAAGTACTTTTCTTTAAAATATAAGTAAAAGTTAAACAACATTTTATTTTTTAAATGAATAACGGTAAATTTATTTGAACAACTTTACCATCTAGGTATCTAAGGTCTTGTCAATGGAGCTACATCTTAAAGCTATCTACTATTTGAAATAGAAGTATGAAAGCAAAGAGGATATCAAGATTTTTGAAATTTAGATGATTAAACAATGTAATACATTTAAGGAATTTTTAATAATTTTAGACAACATATAAATGATATCTTAGAATTTCATAGAAGTAGACCATATATCATTTTTGTTAAGTCACCTAGGAATTACCATTTAATTTACTAATGGATGAATGAATATCCCTAACTACAAGTACTTTTCTTTAAAATATAAGTAAAAGTTAAACAACATTTTATTTTTTAAATGAATAACGGTAAATTTATTTTACTAACTTTACCATCTAGGTATCTAAGGTCTTGTCAACGAAGCTACATCTTAAAGCTATTTACTATTTGAAATAGTTAACTTGGTCTGAAAGCAAAGAGTATATCAAGATTTTTGAAATTTAGATGATTAGACAATATAATACATTTAAGGAATTTTTAATAATTTTAGACAACATATAAATGATATCTTAGAATTTCATAGAAGTAGACCATATATAATTTTTGTTAAGTCACCTAGGAATTACCATTTAAATTTATTTGAAATAGATGTCTGAAAGCAAAGAGGATATCAATATTTTTGAAATTTAGATGATTAAACAATATAATACATTTAAGGAAGTTTTAATAATTTTATACAACATATAAATGATATCTTAGAATTTCATAGAAGTAGACCATATATCATTTTTGTTAAGTCACCTAGGAATTACCATTTAATTTACTAATGGATGAATAGAATATCCCTAACTATAAGTACTTTTCTTTAAAACAGTAAGTAACACATTTTTTTTTTAATAACTATTTATCTATTTACCTTTATTTTTTTTTTTTTTTTTATATTTAATTTTGTATTATATTTTTTGTAGGAATTATTTATTTAATGTATGAATATTATATAGTATTTTCTTTAAACATAAGTAAAAGTTAAACAACATTTTATTTTTTAAATGAATAACCATAAATTTATTTGACTAACTTTACCATCTAGGTATCTAAGTCTTGTCAATGAAGCTACATCTTAAAGCTATCTACTATTTGAAATAGTTAACTTGGGTTTGATAGCAAAGAGGATATCAATATTTTTGAAATTTAGATGATTAGACAATATAATACATTTAAGGAATTTTTAATAATTTTAGACAACATATAAATGATATCTTAGAATTTCATAGAAGTAGACCATATATCATTTTTGTTAAGTCACCTAGGAATTACCATTTAATTTACTAATGGATGAATGAATATCCCTAACTACAAGTACTTTTCTTTAAAATATAAGTAAAAGTTAAACAACATTTTATTTTTTAAATGAATAACGGTAAATTTATTTGAACAACTTTACCATCTAGGTATCTAAGGTCTTGTCAATGAAGCTACATCTTAAAGCTATCTACTATTTGAAATAATTAACTTGAGAAAGTCTGAAAGCAAAGAGGATATCAAGATTTTTGAAATTTAGATGATTAAACAATGTAATAAATTTAAGGAATTTTTAATAATTTTAGACAACATATAAATGGTATCTTAGAATTTCATAGAAGTAGACCATATATCATTTTTGTTAAGTCACCTAGGAATTACCATTTAATTTACTAATGGATGAATGAATATCCCTAACTACAAGTACTTTTATTTAAAATATAAGTAAAAGTTAAACAACATTTTATTTTTTAAATGAATAATTGTAAATTTATTTGACTAACTTTACCATCTAGGTATCTAAGGTCTTGTCAACGAAGCTACATCTTAAAGCTATCTACTATTTGAAATAGTTAACTTGAAAAGTCTAGTAAAGAGAAGAGGATATCAAGATTTTTGAAATAAATTAGATGATTAAACAATGTAATACATTTAAGGAATTTTTAATAATTTTAGACAACATATAAATGATATCTTAGAATTTCATAGAAGTAGACCATATATCATTTTTGTTAAGTCACCTAGGAATTACCATTTAATTTACTAATGGATGAATGAATATCCCTAACTATAAGTACTTTTCTTTAAAATATAAGTAAAAGTTAAACAACATTTTATTTTTTAAATGAATAACGATAAATTTATTTGACTAACTTTACCATCTAGGTATCTAAGGTCTTGTCAATGAAGCTACATCTTAAAGCTATCTACTATTTGAAATAGTTAACTTGAGAAAGTCTGATAGCAAAGAGGATATCAAGATTTTTGAAATTTAGATGATTAGACAATATAATACATTTAAGGAATTTTTAATAATTTTAGACAACATATAAATGATATCTTAGAATTTCATAGAGTAGACCATATATAATTTTTTGTTTTTTTGTTTTTCTTGGTTTTTTTTTATAAATGTTTAGGTAGACCATATATCATTTTTGTTAAGTCACCTAGGAATTACCATTTAATTTACTAATGGATGAATGAATATCCCTAACTATAAGTACTTTTCTTTAAAACATAAGTAAAAGTTAAACAACATTTTATTTTTTAAATGAATAACCGTAAATTTATTTGACTAAATTTACCATCTAGGTATCTAAGTTCTTGTCAACGAAGCTACATCTTAAAGCTATCTACTATTTGAAATAGTTAACTTGGTTCGATAGCAAAGAGGATATCAATATTTTTGAAATTTAGATGATTAGACAATATAATACATTTAAGGAATTTTTAATAATTTTAGACAACATATAAATGATATCTTAGAATTTCATAGAAGTAGACCATATATAATTTTTGTTAAGTCACCTAGGAATTACCATTTAATTTACTAATGGATGAATGAATATCCCTAACTACAAGTACTTTTATTTAAAATATAAGCAAAAGTTAAACAACATTTTATTTTTTAAATGAATAACGGTAAATTTATTTGACTAACTTTACCATCTAGGTATCTTAAGGTCTTGTCAATGAAGCTACATCTTAAAGCTATCTACTATTTGAAATAGTTAACTTGAGAAAGTCTGAAAGCAAAGAGGATATCAAGATTTTTGAAATTTAGATGATTAAATAATATAATACATTTAAGGAAGTTTTAATAATTTTAGACAACATATAAATGATATCTTAGAATTTCATAGAAGTAGACCATATATCATTTTTGTTAAGTCACCTAGGAATTACCATTTAATTTACTAATGGATGAATGAATATCCCTAACTACAAGTACTTTTATTTAAAACATAAGTAAAAGTTAAACAACATTTTATTTTTTAAATGAATAATGGTAAATTTTTTTGACTAACTTTACCATCTGGGTATCTAAGGTCTTGTCAACGAAGCTACATCTTAAAGCTATCTACTATTTGAAATAGTTAACTTGAGAAAGTCTGAAAGCAAAGAGGATATCAAGATTTTTGAAATTTAGATGATTAGACAATGTAATACATTTAAGGAAGTTTTAATAATTTTAGACAACATATAAATGATATCTTAGAATTTCATAGAAGTAGACCATATATCATTTTTGTTAAGTCACCTAGGAATTACCATTTAATTTACTAATGGATGAATGAATATCCCTAACTACAAGTACTTTTCTTTAAAATATAAGTAAAAGTTAAACAACATTTTATTTTTTAAATGAATAACGGTAAATTTATTTTACTAACTTTACCATCTAGGTATCTAAGGTCTTGTCAATGAAGCTACATCTTAAAGCTATCTACTATTTGAAATAGTTAACTTGAGAAAGTCTGAAAGCAAAGAGTATATCAAGATTTTTGAAATTTAGATGATTAGACAATATAATACATTTAAGGAATTTTTAATAATTTTAGACAACATATAAATGATATCTTAGAATTTCATAGAAGTAGACCATATATCATTTTTGTTAAGTCACCTAGGAATTACCATTTAATTTACTAATGGATAATAGAATATCCCTAACTATAAGTACTTTTTTTTAAAAATAAGTAAAAGTTAAACAACATTTATTTTTAAATGAATAACGTAAATTTATTTGACTAACTTTACCATCTAGGTTGTCTAAGGTCATCTTAAAGTTTCTATTTGAAATAGTTAACTTGAGTTGATAGCAAAGAGGATATCAAGATTTTTGAAATTTAGATGATTAGACAATATAATACATTTAAGGAATTTTTAATAATTTTAGACAACATATAAATGATATCTTAGAATTTCATAGAAGTAGACCATATATAATTTTTGTTAAGTCACCTAGGAATTACCATTTAATTTACTAATGGATGAATGAATATCCCTAACTATAAGTACTTTTCTTTAAAACATAAGTAAAAGTTAAACAACATTTTATTTTTAAATGAATAACGGTAAATTTATTTGACTAACTTTACCATCTAGGTAAATGAGCTACATCTTAAAGCTATCTACTATTTGAAATAGTTAACTTGTTGAAAGCAAAGAGGATATCAAGATTTTTGAAATTTAGATGATTAGACAATATAATACATTTAAGGAAGTTTTAATAATTTTAGACAACATATAAATGATATCTTAGAATTTCATAGAAGTAGACCATATATCATTTTTGTTAAGTCACCTAGGAATTACCATTTAATTTACTAATGGATGAATGAATATCCCTAACTACAAGTACTTTTATTTAAAACATAAGTAAAAGTTAAACAACATTTTATTTTTTAAATGAATAACTGTAAATTTATTTGACTAACTTTACCATCTAGGTTCAATGAAGCTACATCTTAAAGCTATCTACTATTTGAAATAGTTAACTTGAGAAAGTCTGAAAGCAAAGAGGATATCAAGATTTTTGAAATTTAGATGATTAAACAATGTAATACATTTAAGGAATTTTTAATAATTTTAGACAACATATAAATGATATCTTAGAATTTCATAGAAGTAGACCATATATCATTTTTGTTAAGTCACCTAGGAATTACCATTTAATTTACTAATGGATGAATGAATATCCCTAACTATAAGTACTTTTCTTTAAAATATAAGTAAAAGTTAAACAACATTTTATTTTTTAAATGAATAATGGTAAATTTATTTGACTAACTTTACCATCTAGGTATCTAAGGTCTTGTCAATGAAGCTACATCTTAAAGCTATCTACTATTTGAAATAGTTAACTTGAGTCTAAAGCAAAGAGGATATCAAGATTTTTGAAATTTAGATGATTAGACAATATAATACATTTAAGGAATTTTTAATAATTTTAGACAACATATAAATGATATCTTAGAATTTCATAGAAGTAGACCATATATAATTTTTGTTAAGTCACCTAGGAATTACCATTTAATTTATATGGATAATGAATTTATTTTTTTTTTTATTTATTTGAAATAGATAACTTGAGTCTGAAAGCAAAGAGGATATCAAGATTTTTGAAATTTAGATGATTAAACAATGTAATACATTTAAGGAAGTTTTAATAATTTTAGACAACATATAAATGATATCTTAGAATTTCATAGAAGTAGACCATATATCATTTTTGTTAAGTCACCTAGGAATTACCATTTAATTTACTAATGGATTAAAGAATATCCCTAACTATAAGTACTTTTCTTTAAAACATAAGTAAAAGGTAAACAACATTTTATTTTTTAAATGAATAACCATAAATTTATTTGACTAAATTTACCATCTAGGTATCTAAGGTCTTGTCAACGAAGCTACATCTTAAAGCTATCTACTATTTGAAATAGTTAACTTGGTCTGATAGCAAAGAGGATATCAATATTTTTGAAATTTAGATGATTAGACAATATAATACATTTAAGGAATTTTTAATAATTTTAGACAACATATAAATGATATCTTAGAATTTCATACAAGTAGACCATATATAATTTTTGTTAAGTCACCTAGGAATTACCATTTAATTTACTAATGGATGAATGAATATCCCTAACTACAAGTACTTTTATTTAAAATATAAGCAAAAGTTAAACAACATTTTATTTATGAAATGAATAACGGTAAATTTATTTGACTAACTTTACCATCTGTGTTTTAAGGTCTTGTCAATGAAGCTACATCTTAAAGCTATCTACTATTTGAAATAGTTAACTTGAGAAAGTCTGAAAGCAAAGAGGATATCAAGATTTTTGAAATTTAGATGATTAAATAATGTAATACATTTAAGGAAGTTTTAATAATTTTAGACAACATATAAATGATATCTTAGAATTTCATAGAAGTAGACCATATATCATTTTTGTTAAGTCACCTAGGAATTACCATTTAATTTACTAATGGATGAATGAATATCCCTAACTACAAGTACTTTTATTTAAAACATAAGTAAAAGTTAAACAACATTTTATTTTTTAAATGAATAATGGTAAATTTTTTTGACTAACTTTACCATCTGGGTATCTAAGGTCTTGTCAACGAAGCTACATCTTAAAGCTATTTACTATTTCAAATAGTTAACTTGAAAAGTCTGAAAGCAAAGAGGATATCAAGATTTTTGAAATTTAGATGATTAAATAATGTAATACATTTAAGGAAGTTTTAATAATTTTAGACAACATATAAATGATATCTTAGAATTTCATAGAAGTAGACCATATATCATTTTTGTTAAGTCACCTAGGAATTACCATTTAATTTACTAATGGATGAATGAATATCCCTAACTACAAGTACTTTTATTTAAAATATAAGTAAAAGTTAAACAACATTTTATTTTTTAAATGAATAACTGTAAATTTATTTGACTAGCTTTACCATCTAGGTATCTAAGGTCTTTTCGACGAAGCTACATCTTAAAGTTATCTACTATTTGAAATAGTTAACTTGAGAAAGTCTGAAAGCAAAGAGGATATCAAGATTTTTAAAATTTAGATGATTAGACAATATAATACATTTAAGGAATTTTTAATAATTTTAGACAACATATAAATGATATCTTAGAATTTCATAGAAGTAGACCATATATCATTTTTGTTAAGTCACCTAGGAATTACCATTTAATTTACTAATGGATGAATGAATATCCCTAACTACAAGTACTTTTCTTTAAAATATAAGTAAAAGTTAAACAACATTTTATTTTTTAAATGAATAACGGTAAATTTATTTTACTAACTTTACCAGCTAGGTATCTAAGGTCTTGTCAATGAAGCTACATCTTAAAGCTATTTACTACTTGAAATAGTTAACTTGGTCTGAAAGCAAAGAGTATATCAAGATTTTTGAAATTTAGATGATTAGACAATATAATACATTTAAGGAATTTTTAATAATTTTAGACAACATATAAATGATATCTTAGAATTTCATAGAAGTAGACCATATATAATTTTTGTTAAGTCACCTAGGAATTACCATTTAATTTACTAATGGATAAAAGAATATCCCTAACTATAAGTACTTTTCTTTAAAACATAAGTAAAAGGTTAAACAACATTTTTTTTTTAAATGAATAACCTAAATTTATTTGACTAACTTTATCATTAGGTATCTATGAAGCTACATCTTAAAGCTATCTACTATTTGAAATAGTTAACTTGAGTCGATAGCAAAGAGGATATCAATATTTTTGAAATTTAGATGATTAGACAATATAATACATTTAAGGAATTTTTAATAATTTTAGACAACATATAAATGATATCTTAGAATTTCATAGAAGTAGACCATATATAATTTTTGTTAAGTCACCTAGGAATTACCATTTAATTTACTAATGGATGAATGAATATCCCTAACTACAAGTACTTTTATTTAAAACATAAGTAAAAGTTAAACAACATTTTATTTTATAATGAATAACGGTAAATTTATTTGACTAACTTTACCATCTAGGGTTAGGTTTATAGGTCAATAGAAGCTACATCTTAAAGCTATCTACTATTTGAAATAGTTAACTTGAGAAAGTCTAAAGCAAAGAGGATATCAAGATTTTTGAAATTTAGATGATTAAATAATGTAATACATTTAAGGAAGTTTTAATAATTTTAGACAACATATAAATGATATCTTAGAATTTCATAGAAGTAGACCATATATCATTTTTGTTAAGTCACCTAGGAATTACCATTTAATTTACTAATGGATGAATGAATATCCCTAACTACAAGTACTTTTATTTAAAA
This sequence comes from Wollemia nobilis, assembly GCA_028583015.1. Classification (NCBI taxonomy): domain Eukaryota; kingdom Viridiplantae; phylum Streptophyta; class Pinopsida; order Araucariales; family Araucariaceae; genus Wollemia; species Wollemia nobilis. Next base: position 117,876 of record JAQPPZ010003168.1, on the reverse strand, counting down.
CATAAGTAAAAGTTAAACAACATTTTATTTTTTAAATGAATAATCGTAAATTTATTTGACTAACTTTACCATCTAGGTTCGATGAAGCTACATCTTAAAGCTATCTACTATTTGAAATAGTTAACTTGAGAAAGTCTGAAAGCAAAGAGGATATCAAGATTTTTAAAATTTAGATGATTAGACAATGTAATACATTTAAGGAAGTTTTAATAATTTTAGACAACATATAAATGATATCTTAGAATTTCATAGAAGTAGACCATATATCATTTTTGTTAAGTCACCTAGGAATTACCATTTAATTTACTAATGGATGAATGAATATCCCTAACTACAAGTACTTTTCTATAAAATATATGTAAAAGTTAAACAACATTTTTTTTTTTAAATGAATAACGGTAAATTTATTTGAACAACTTTACCATCTAGGTATCTAAGGTCTTGTCAACGAAGCTACATCTTAAAGCTATCTACTATTTGAAATAATTAACTTGAGAAAGTCTGAAAGCAAAGAGGATATCAAGATTTTTGAAATTTAGATGATTAAACAATGTAATAAATTTAAGGAATATTTAATAATTTTAGACAACATATAAATGGTATCTTAGAATTTCATAGAAGTAGACCATATATCATTTTTGTTAAGTCACCTAGGAATTACCATTTAATTTACTAATGGATGAATGAATATCCCTAACTATAAGTACTTTTCTTTAAAACATAAGTAAAAGTTAAACAACCTTTTATTTTTTAAATGAATAACCATAAATTTATTTGACTAACTTTACCATCTAGGTATCTAAGGTCTTGTCAACGAAGCTACATCTTAAAGCTATTTACTATTTGAAATAGTTAACTTGCTCTGAAATAAAAAAGGATATCAAAATTTTTGAAATTGATGATTAGACAATATAATACATTTAAGGAATTTTTAATAATTTTAGACAACATATAAATGATATCTTAGAATTTCATAGAAGTAGACCATATATAATTTTTGTTAAGTCACCTAGGAATTACCATTTAAATTTATTTGAAATAGAAGTCTGAAAGCAAAGAGGATATCAATATTTTTGAAATTTAGATGATTAAACAATATAATACATTTAAGGAAGTTTTAATAATTTTATACAACATATAAATGATATCTTAGAATTTCATAGAAGTAGACCATATATCATTTTTGTTAAGTCACCTAGGAATTACCATTTAATTTACTAATGGATAATAGAATATCCCTAACTATAAGTACTTTTCTTTAAAACATAAGTAAAAGGTAAACAACATTTTATTTTTTAAATGAATAACCATAAATTTATTTGACTAAATTTACCATCTAGGTATCTAAGGTCTTGTCAATGAAGCTACATCTTAAAGCTATCTACTATTTGAAATAGTTAACTTGGTTTGATAGCAAAGAGGATATCAATATTTTTGAAATTTAGATGATTAGACAATATAATACATTTAAGGAATTTTTAATAAATTTAGACAACATATAAATGATATCTTAGAATTTCATAGAAGTAGACCATATATCAATTTTTTTAAGTCGCCTAGGAATTACCATTTAATTTACTAATGGATGAATGAATATCCCTAACTACAAGTACTTTTATTTAAAATATAAGTAAAAGTTAAACAACATTTTATTTATTGAAATGAATAACGGTAAATTTATTTGACTAACTTTACCATCTGGGTATGTAAGGTCTTGTCAATGAAGCTACATCTTAAAGCTATCTACTATTTGAAATAGTTAACTTGAGAAAGTCTGAAACCAAAGAGGATATCAAGATTTTGAAATTTAGATGATTAAATAATGTGATACATTTAAGGAAGTATTTAATAATTTTAGACAACATATAAATGATATCTTAGAATTTCATAGAAGTAGACCATATATCATTTTTGTTAAGTCACCTAGGAATTACCATTTAATTTACTAATGGATGAATGAATATCCCTAACTACAAGTACTTTTATTTAAAACATAAGTAAAAGTTAAACAACATTTTATTTTTTAAATGAATAATGGTAAATTTTTTTGACTAACTTTACCATCTGGGTATCTAAGGTCTTGTCAATGAAGCTACATCTTAAAGCTATCTACTATTTGAAATAGTTAACTTGAGAAAGTCTGAAAGCAAAGAGGATATCAATATTTTTGAAATTTAGATGATTAAACAATGTAATACATTTAAGGAATTTTTAATAATTTTAGACAACATATAAATGATATCTTAGAATTTCATAGAAGTAGACCATATATCATTTTTGTTAAGTCACCTAGGAATTACCATTTAATTTACTAATGGATGAATGAATATCCCTAACTACAAGTACTTTTATTTAAAATATAAGTAAAAGTTAAACAACATTTTATTTTTTAAATGAATAACGGTAAATTTATTTGAACAACTTTACCATCTAGGTATCTAAGGTCTTGTCAACGAAGCTACATCTTAAAGTTATCTACTATTTGAAATAGTTAACTTGAGAAAGTCTGAAAGCAAAGAGGATATCAAGATTTTTAAAATTTAGATGATTAGACAATGTAATACATTTAAGGAAGTTTTAATAATTTTAGACAACATATAAATGATATCTTAGAATTTCATAGAAGTAGACCATATATCATTTTTGTTAAGTCACCTAGGAATTACCATTTAATTTACTAATGGATGAATGAATATCCCTAACTACAAGTACTTTTCTTTAAAATATAAGTAAAAGTTAAACAACATTTTATTTTTTAAATGAATAACGGTAAATTTATTTTACTAACTTTACCAGCTAGGTATCTAAGGTCTTGTCAATGAAGCTACATCTTAAAGCTATTTACTACTTGAAATAGTTAACTTGGTCTTAAAGCAAAGAGTATATCAAGATTTTTGAAATTTAGATGATTAGACAATATAATACATTTAAGGAATTTTTAATAATTTTAGACAACATATAAATGATATCTTAGAATTTCATAGAAGTAGACCATATATAATTTTTGTTAAGTCACCTAGGAATTACCATTTAAATTTATTTGAAATAGAAGTCTGAAAGCAAAGAGGATATCAAGATTTTTGAAATTTAGATGATTAAACAATATAATACATTTAAGGAAGTTTTAATAATTTTATACAACATATAAATGATATCTTAGAATTTCATAGAAGTAGACCATATATCATTTTTGTTAAGTCACCTAGGAATTACCATTTAATTTACTAATGGATGAATGAATATCCCTAACTACAAGTACTTTTCTTTAAAATATAAGTAAAAGTTAAACAACCTTTTATTTTTTAAATGAATAACCATAAATTTATTTGACTAACTTTACCATCTAGGTATCTAAGGTCTTGTCAATGAAGCTACATCTTAAAGCTATTTACTATTTGAAATAGTTAACTTGGTCTGAAAGCAAACAGGATATCAAGATTTTTTAAATTTAGATGATTAGACAATATAATACATTTAAGGAATTTTTAATAATTTTAGACAACATATAAATGATATCTTAGAATTTCATAGAAGTAGACCATATATAATTTTTTAGTCTAACTGTCACCTAGGAATTACCATTTAATTTACTAATGGATAAATGAATATCCCTAACTATAAGTACTTTTCTTTAAAACATAAGTAAAAGTTAAACAACATTTTATTTTTAAATGAATAACCGTTAAATTTATTTGACTAAATTTACCATCTAGGTATCTAAGGTCTTGTCAATGAAGCTACATCTTAAAGCTATCTACTATTTGAAATAGTTAACTTGAGTCCGATAGCAAAGAGGATATCAAGATTTTTGAAATTTAGATGATTAGACAATATAATACATTTAAGGAATTTTTAATAATTTTAGACAACATATAAATGATATCTTAGAATTTCATAGAAGTAGACCATATATAATTTTTGTTAAGTCACCTAGGAATTACCATTTAATTTACTAATGGATGAATGAATATCCCTAACTACAAGTACTTTTATTTAAAACATAAGTAAAAGTTAAACAACATTTTATTTATTTAAATGAATAACGGTAAATTTATTTGACTAACTTTACCATCTGGGTATTTAAGGTCTTGTCAATGAAGCTACATCTTAAAGCTATCTACTATTTGAAATAGTTAACTTGAGAAAGTCTGAAAGCAAAGAGGATATCAAGATTTTTGAAATTTAGATGATTAAATAATGTAATACATTTAAGGAAGTTTTAATAATTTTAGACAACATATAAATGATATCTTAGAATTTCATAGAAGTAGACCATATATCATTTTTGTTAAGTCACCTAGGAATTACCATTTAATTTACTAATGGATGAATGAATATCCCTAACTACAAGTACTTTTATTTAAAACATAAGTAAAAGTTAAACAACATTTTTTTTTTAAATGAATAACTGTAAATTTATTTGACTAACTTTACCATCTAGGTATCTAAGAGAAGCTACATCTTAAAGCTATCTACTATTTGAAATAGTTAACTTGAGAAAGTCTGAAAGCAAAGAGGATATCAATATTTTTAAAATTTAGATGATTAGACAATGTAATACATTTAAGGAAGTTTTAATAATTTTAGACAACATATAAATGATATCTTAGAATTTCATAGAAGTAGACCATATATCATTTTTGTTAAGTCACCTAGGAATTACCATTTAATTTACTAATGGATGAATGAATATCCCTAACTACAAGTACTTTTCTTTAAAATATAAGTAAAAGTTAAACAACATTTTATTTTTAAATAAAGAATAACGGTAAATTTATTTGACTAACTTTACCATCTAGGTATCTAAGGTTTTAATGAAAGCTACATCTTAAAGCTATCTACTATTTGAAATAGTTAACTTGAGAAAGTCTGAAAGCAAAGAGGATATCAAGATTTTTGAAATTTAGATGATTAGACAATATAATACATTTAAGGAATTTTTAATAATTTTAGACAACATATAAATGATATCTTAGAATTTCATAGAAGTAGACCATATATCATTTTTGTTAAGTCACCTAGGAATTACCATTTAATTTACTAATGGATAAATGAATATCCCTAACTATAAGTACTTTTCTTTAAAACATAAGTAAAAGTAAACAACATTTTATTTTTTAAATGAATAACCTTAAATTTATTTGACTAAATTTACCATCTAGGTATCTAAGGTCTTGTCAATGAAGCTACATCTTAAAGCTATCTACTATTTGAAATAGTTAACTTGGTCTGATAGCAAAGAGGATATCAAGATTTTTGAAATTTAGATGATTAGACAATATAATACATTTAAGGAATTTTTAATAATTTTAGACAACATATAAATGATATCTTAGAATTTCATAGAAGTAGACCATATATAATTTTTGTTAAGTCACCTAGGAATTACCATTTAATTTACTAATGGATGAATGAATATCCCTAACTACAAGTACTTTTATTTAAAACATAAGTAAAAGTTAAACAACATTTTATTTATTAAATGAATAACGGTAAATTTATTTGACTAACTTTACCATCTAAAGGTCTTGTCAATGAAGCTACATCTTAAAGCTATCTACTATTTGAAATAGTTAACTTGAGAAAGTCTGAAAGCAAAGAGGATATCAAGATTTTTGAAATTTAGATGATTAAATAATGTAATAAATTTAAGGAAGTTTTAATAATTTTAGACAACATATAAATGATATCTTAGAATTTCATAGAAGTAGACCATATATCATTTTTGTTAAGTCACCTAGGAATTACCATTTAATTTACTAATGGATGAATGAATATCCCTAACTACAAGTACTTTTATTTAAAACATAAGTAAAAGTTAAACAACATTTTATTTTTTAAATGAATAACCATAAATTTATTTGACTAAATTTACCATCTAGGTTGTCGATGAAGCTACATCTTAAAGCTATCTACTATTTGAAATAGTTAACTTGAGAAAGTCTGAAAGCAAAGAGGATATCAAGATTTTTAAAATTTAGATGATTAGACAATGTAATACATTTAAGGAAGTTTTAATAATTTTAGACAACATATAAATGATATCTTAGAATTTCATAGAAGTAGACCATATATCATTTTTGTTAAGTCACCTAGGAATTACCATTTAATTTACTAATGGATGAATGAATATCCCTAACTACAAGTACTTTTCTTTAAAATATAAGTAAAAGTTAAACAACATTTTATTTTTTAAATGAATAACGGTAAATTTATTTGAACAACTTTACCATCTAGGTATCTAAGGTCTTGTCAATGAAGCTACATCTTAAAGCTATCTACTATTTGAAATAATTAACTTGAGAAAGTCTGATAGCAAAGAGGATATCAATATTTTTGAAATTTAGATGATTAAACAATGTAATACATTTAAGGAAGTTTTAATAATTTTAGACAACATATAAATGATATCTTAGAATTTCATAGAAGTAGACCATATATCATTTTTGTTAAGTCACCTAGGAATTACCATTTAATTTACTAATGGATGAATGAATATCCCTAACTACAAGTACTTTTCTTTAAAATATAAGTAAAAGTTAAACAACATTTTATTTTTTAAATGAATAACCATAAATTTATTTGACTAAATTTACCATCTAGGTATCTAAGGTCTTGTCAATGAAGCTACATCTTAAAGCTATTTACTATTTGAAATAGTTAACTTGTCGAAAGCAAAAAGGATATCAAGATTTTTGAAATTTAGATGATTAGACAATATAATACATTTAAGGAATTTTTAATAATTTTAGACAACATATAAATGATATCTTAGAATTTCATAGAAGTAGACCATATATAATTTTTGTTAAGTCACCTAGGAATTACCATTTAAATTTATTTGAAATAGAAGTCTGAAAGCAAAGAGGATATCAAGATTTTTGAAATTTAGATGATTAAACAATATAATACATTTAAGGAAGTTTTAATAATTTTAGACAACATATAAATGATATCTTAGAATTTCATAGAAGTAGACCATATATCATTTTTGTTAAGTCACCTAGGAATTACCATTTAATTTACTAATGGATAATAGAATATCCCTAACTATAAGTACTTTTCTTTAAAACATAAGTAAAAGTTAAACAACATTTTATTTTTTAAATGAATAACCTTAAATTTATTTGACTAAATTTACCATCTAGGTATCTAAGGTCTTGTCAATGAAGCTACATCTTAAAGCTATCTACTATTTGAAATAGTTAACTTGGTCTGATAGCAAAGAGGATATCAATATTTTTGAAATTTAGATGATTAGACAATATAATACATTTAAGGAATTTTTAATAATTTTAGACAACATATAAATGATATCTTAGAATTTCATAGAAGTAGACCATATATAATTTTTGTTAAGTCACCTAGGAATTACCATTTAATTTACTAATGGATGAATGAATATCCCTAACTACAAGTACTTTTATTTAAAACATAAGTAAAAGTTAAACAACATTTTATTTATGAAATGAATAACGGTAAATTTATTTGACTAACTTTACCATCTGGGTATCTAAGGTCTTGTCAATGAAGCTACATCTTAAAGCTATCTACTATTTGAAATAGTTAACTTGAGAAAGTCTGAAAGCAAAGAGGATATCAAGATTTTTGAAATTTAGATGATTAAATAATGTAATACATTTAAGGAAGTTTTAATAATTTTAGACAACATATAAATGATATCTTAGAATTTCATAGAAGTAGACCATATATCATTTTTGTTAAGTCACCTAGGAATTACCATTTAATTTACTAATGGATGAATGAATATCCCTAACTACAAGTACTTTTATTTAAAACATAAGTAAAAGTTAAACAACATTTTATTTTTTAAATGAATAATGGTAAATTTTTTTGACTAACTTTACCATCTGGGTATCTAATGTCTTGTCAACGAAGATACTGTAGACACCAAAACAGCACCAACCCGATTATGTGACTGCAAACACTGATCGCTTTGACAAACACAGCCCCCAGGGCAGCCCTCAGAGGTCAAACAGTGGTCTTAACCACTTTCATAGCAATTTTGTAGGGTCAAGAAGCAATTTGGCACACTTGGACACTTTGCCCGAGTACTCGTCTCACCCCGGGACGAATTCAAAATAGAATTCGTCCCACCCCGGGACGAATTCCGAATCCGTCCCCGGGTGGGACGAATTCTAAGCTAACGGGCAAAAAGGCAAATGGTGCCAAGTGGCAGCCCGAACAGTCAGTTAAGGGCTCCTACCTTGCACGCATGTGTAAGTGGACAGAGGGGCCGTTAGAGGACTGTTACAAAAAGCATTTATCAAAGTTCAAGTCAATGAAGGACTCCCCTCCCTCATGGGAAGACAAGGCGCCACGTGGCGCCCATGGCCAACACTTGGCTTTTGTGCTTCCCTCCCAAAAGAGACCCCTTGGGTCTATAAAAGGTGGGACTTTTCTCACCCAAAAAAGACAGGTAGAATGAGTGTTCAAGCAACGAAGTGCTGTTGAACTGAAGACTCACTTGCATCCCCCTTTGTTCACCTTCCTACATCCATCAATCTCTTTTGCAAGGGAGGTTGTTGGGTGGCCTTTGGAAGTTCGAACCTTACTCGAATCCGATGCATGGACATCTAAACCTATCAATTCGCCGACCCCCCAATCCTAAAAGGTTTTGGGCCCATCCTTGGTGGATTGGCTCCAAAATCGAGGGCCAACGGTGGGAGGCCCACTTGGGCACCCCCGCACCTCCTAAGTCCTAATTTTAGTTTTTGAGCACTTTAGATTAATTTTTAGATTGCATTATGTGTTACTAGGTCTGATTAGTCTATAATTGCAATTTTGTAGCTTTTGGTCAGAGTTTAGGGTGTTTTGTATTGCTTTATCGTTTCGCTAACTTGCAGGTGTCAAGGTTAAATTCTCGAGGGTGGAGGCCAAATTGGGAAAATCCGACCATCTGGGTCGTCCCAAAATGGCCCCAATTACCTAACCCCCCTGTTTGCAGGAGTTTTGCAGGTCCCGGGATCTGACATTGGAGCAGCAACAGGTCGGTTTCTCCTACTCAGAAGAATTCGTCCCACCCAGGGACGAATTACAGTCAGAATTCGTCCTGCCCAGGGACGAATTCTAGTTTAAGGTGGATTGGCCAGTTGCCTCAGTGGCAGTGGCCTTCTGGTAACTTTCCTTACCTTCTGTCAGGTTTTTGAGCAATTTGGGGTCACTGTTTTCACTGTTTCAGGCAAATTTTTGTATGCATATTTTGTTAGTTTTAGAGAGAGAATGCTTTTCCTTTGCAGCAGGTGCTACTAACGTCTTGATCATTTCTTTGTTCGCAGGAGAAGTAGCAGAGGCGAAGAACGCATCAACATCAGCGGCGGAATCATCTTGGCCCGCCCAGTGCAATCGTGGGCACGCGGAAGGAGGAACCATTCAGCGATTGTAATCAAACCCTATTTGCACTCCTAGCCCCTGAAAAGGGAGGAGGCATTATTGTAACAGAGATCGAAAGAAATTAATGAAAGGGTTGTTTTTCTTTATCTGATTGCGTCTCTTACAACATGTCTCTTTTCCGTTTCATGTAATTTATATTTCTAGGACTTAGGCGTGCTTAAATTTGAATGCAATTGCACTTGGTGTTTCCTTTGACCGGAATCTCATGCTTTCAGTGGCGATCACGGTGGGACTCTGTTCCCTGGTTTTTGAAATCACAGAAAACTGATTAAATTTTTGTGTTTGTGCTTGACAGGTACACTTTTTTTTTGTTGCAGACTGCTATTCGTCTCTGACAGGGACGAATCCTTTTCTGCAATTCGTCTGACCCTAAGACGAATTCAAATTCGTCTCTGGGTGGGACGAATTCTGTTTTGCAATTCGTCTCCCAGAGGGACGAATTCTGTCTGCGGATTTTCAGAGCAGAAATTCAGAGACAACAGGAGCAGGCAGAGAAGAGGTAGGGATTTTTATTATCTCTGTTAAAATTTTCTGTTTCTATTTCTGTTTCTTTAATTGTTTTCATTTAATCTTGCATTGCATTAGGAAAAGTCATGTATGCTAGTTTCATTTTGTTGGATAAAACGAATCCCACACACATCACGAAACAACTTTAAACCAAGGAGCTGGTCGTAAGACCCCAGCCCTTGATCAAGACCATTGGTGGATTTAATCACCACCTTGGCTTGATTTGCATCCATTTCCCGATTGTCAACTGTTGTTAGGCGTAAATCCTGACGAAGACAGACCGAGCGTAGCTGGGGTGATTCCCATGCGCGTGAGGATAAGTTTTCTATGGTAGGTGTCATTAACAGGACAATCCCCCTTCCGTACCGCCTATGTACCACGTACCTTCTACTCTCACATACCTATAGTCTCCCTCTCGTAAGGGCGGGTATATAGAGAGGTTGGTATATCGGCCTGGTTGGTATATTGAAGGGGTGACCTTTTTGGAGTTATAAGAGCCTACATGATGCATTTAAACGTTCTACAAAACCTAAAAAAACAAAAGCAAAACACCAAAATGCACTAAACCAGTCTAGGGCACACCAAGAATCTTTAAAAGAGATAATCAGGGTCTTGTGAATGTGTGTGTTTAATTCTGCTTAGTGTAAAAAAAAAAACATAAAAACGAGATAAAAATTTATTTAGATAGCAATGGTGTACACCCGCAGGCAAGCCCAATCAAGGGCGAAAGCTCTGGAAGGTACACAAAAAGTAGGCACAAGTTGCCTTCACTTCAGTCCTGAGGATTTAGTCATACCGCCTTATAGGTCAAATCTACAAAAGAATCCAATTCAGAATCCTCGGTGGGGTATGCCTATTCAAAGCAGCCCCTTTCGGGAAGATGCCTTACATGTAGACCTTGACATAAATAGAGAATCACCTCTTGAAGGTAGGCATGAGTGGCCACCGTGCAATGAAGCGCTAAACAGGCACACTGTCCATTTGGAGGGGCAACGTGGATATGGCGTCCCTTCTTTACCTATCATCAGAACAGAGAGACCAAATCCGGAGCGCAGGGCTCCTTGCATAGGGCGACCTAACTCCGCCCATCCCATTTACATTCGTGAAAGGGAGTATGAGGAAAACCATCGCATTCCTCGAGAGCAACAAACAATGCGTGAACCTTGCATTTCCGCACCAGCAGGATATCATGATCACCCCTTGAGGCCAGAACCTCGAGCACATACTGCCTACCTCGATAGAGGGAAGCGACCAATTGAAACCTTAGAGCATCAAAATCATGGTAGACCCATAGGAGGAACATTTGAACCTCCTGAACAAAATAGGGTAGAACAAATTGATCCGGCTGTCGCCAGATATACCACCCATCAAGCCCAAATCATGCGGCTTAAACAAAGTCGACAAGAGATAGAGTATCAATACCGCTTGGATAAAGAACGCATGCAATGCGAAGCGGATGAGTTACGCTATGAAATACCTGAGAGAGGGCCAACCCCTCGCATCCAAAGAGCTGAACAGTATGAAAGGCATAATCCATTGGCGCGAGACAGGTCTCCACGACCTCGTCAAGCTCTGCCTCCAAGACCCCATAGATTTGAGAGGGAGGCAACTCCCCGAAACAATGATGGGTACCTTCAGCAAGAACTTGATCAGGGTCATAGGTTTCGCACTGAGACTCCTCAAGAATTTTACGAGGAGTATGAACCAGAAGAGGAGTATATCGAAACTCCCCATCAAGGCAGGAAGGATGCCATTCGGCCACCCCTCCATAGGCCTCCAGTTTACCGTAACTTGCAACAAGAGCGAACAAGAGAGGAAGAAATAAAATCTTCCAATGCATACCAAGCGCTATTGGAGCGTTTAGAGTCGGTGGAGACAAAAGCTGCTGGGCATCAAAAACCCACATTACGTCTACTCCGCAATAATCCGGTGCATCCCTCAGTGCCTACACCTCTTTACCCCGAACACTTTAAGTTGCCCCAATTGGCAGTTTTTAAAGGTGAAGAGGACGCACAGGAACATGTCACACGGTTTCTAAGCCAATGCTTCGGCATTCAAGATAATGACGCATTATTGCTTAGAAAATTCATAACCACATTCATAGGCCCTACCTCGGATTGGTTCACACAGCTGCCCAAACACAGCATAAGCAGCTTAGATCAGCTAGTAGATGCGTTTCTTGAACGTTTCGCCTTCAACACAAGGAAGAAGGCATCACTTAGTGATCTTGCTAGCCTTAAAAAATTTGAGGAGGAAAAAATGGCAGCGTACGGGAACCGATGGAGAGCTTTGCTTTCTAAGTTACCCTACCATCCTCCCATGTCGGACCTCACGCAAATGTTCGCGAAAAGTTGTTTAAAATCAATCTCTGGTCTATTGTTGCTGCGACAATATGACAGCTTAGAAGAAGCTTTGGCGCAAGCCAGAGTCATAGAAGAGATTAAGATAGGTGAAGGCGCAATTTCCAAGCCTAAGAAGAAAGAGTGGAATAAAACCACTAAAACTGGGACAACGCAACCACAACACGCTGCAATCAACCAAGTTGCGATAAATGTCCCAGCGCCTGTGCAAGAAACGTAGCCTCAAAAGGCTAACTACCAGGCAGTGCCTCCTGCTTATGAAAGAGATAACAGGAGACAAGAATAGTATCAGCAACGTCGCCCTAGGCGACAATTCACCCCGTATGCGGAGTCTAGGGACTCCTTATTTGACCGCTTGTCAGCGGCGAATCTAGTTACTCTACCAAAAATCCAAATTTTTGACCCTAACGTTCCTAAGCCTAGGGGGTATAGGGAGGAATTGTATTGCAGATTTCATAGACGTAGAGGACATGACCTAAATGGGTGCTTGGAAATTCAAAGAACTAGTCCAGGATTTGATCGACAATCGAACATTGGTCGTGGACAACCCCATCACACCTAACAACCAACAAATGGGGGTATTCAAGGACCCCTTGCCTTCCCACGAGGCGCAGACAAAACCGCTCCAAATAAATGAGGTGCGACAAGATCTTCCCGCACAAGGATTTGTGGGAATGATTAGCATTGTAACAAGGAACAGAAAATACCCAGCAGTTGCCCCCGAGGTACCTGCGAGGGAAGTTCCGTCGACATCGCAGCCTCAACAACGCCCAATGCAGTTACCTCCGCCTAGACCTGAGGTCAAGATACGAACCAAACTCACGCAGAGTTTGTGGACCACGTCAGCTAGGCTGTCCATCTATGAGCTTATTCAAAAATCAGCTCCACATAGAGAAGCTCTTATGGACATCTTAAAAGCCATTGAAGTACAACCCCACGAAGCTAATTCTTTCAACGCTTTCGTGGGACATGTGAAACAATGTACGGAGCCTGTCATCACATTCAAAGAAAATGAGGTCAAAACAATATCGAATGACATGCCGGATCCACCCCTGCACGTTATCGTGCGGGTCAACGGGATCCCGTACAAGAGAGTGCTGATAGATACTGGCTCGTCCAGTAACATTATAACCACTGCAGCGTTAAAGCATTTAAAACTGCCAGCCTCTCACATCACAGCTTCCACGTACACACTACGAGCTTTTAACGATGCAATTTGCTCGACAGTCGGCACGGTTGTTCTACCTATACAGGTAGGACAAAAGTCAATACCCACACTGTGCCATGTGTTGGAAGGCGAAATGGCTTATAACATACTGCTAGGGCGGCCTTGGATCAGGGACATGAAGTGTGTCCCCTCGATCGCACACCAGTGCTTGAAGTATGCCTATGAAGGGCAAATACATGTAGTCCCAATGGACTTAGAGCCCTTCAAGTATTGCAATGTGGTACAATTCATACCTCAATCGACCCTACCATCAACGCATTTGGATTTTCAATTAAATCCATCTAAATAGGGTCCGATACCGCGAGCACCACTGGTGGCCAATAAGGCAAAATCCCGACCGGGTGAGACGTCATCATTAGCTCCTTCATCATCAACACCACCTATCGTGGCCCAACAGAAGGACAAGGGAAAGCAAATCATGGAGGAGGTTAAGCCTCTAGAAGAGGGGTTGCCCACGATCTCAGCAATATCAACAGAGGAAGCGCCCAACGCAACGGAAACCAAGATTCCTGAACAACCAAACATGGAATGGACTCAGGAAGGACTACCGTTTCCTCCTACCCAATCATCAACAATCACTATTGAGATGGCCAGTACAGGCCTGGGAGAGTACATAGTGCAAAATGTTGTGGCAACCCCCACACTGGAGTCAGTACAAGACATGGGAAGACCTCGCCTTCCCATTGGAACAATCGTCCCTTTAGGCTACCCACCGAACCAAACGAATTTTGTGTATGGGGGCCTTGATCATGGTTCTGAACCATGCGAACAAAATGAAATAGATGAAGAACCTTTTGTCGAAAACATCAATTATCTGTCAAACACAGAATTTGCCCTAAAATATCTCGAACAATGCAATTGGCATGGGTATGGGCTAGGTAGATACGAGCAAGGGATGCGGATCCTTTGTCAACCAAGATATCAGATGCCATACGACAAGTCGGGGGTAGGGTTCAACCATCCCCTTCCATTAGACATCTTGGTTGAAAACATGCAAGGCCTAGAAATAGGCAACAGGGGGGATTGGCACAAGACCCGTACGCCAATCCAAACACAGAATACACATTGGGGGATTATCTCCCATGGTCTAAAAACACCCCTGGTAACAACAATAATCCCTCTCCTTTGCTAGAGAGAGGTGAAAGTTCAGAGAGCAGTCCTCGAAAGGAACAACAATGGCTTCCAGATATTTTTTTGAAACTTTTCCCCTTAGAGGTTCCGTACGAAATAACGCAGTCTCAAAAGAATCAGGTCCCTCCACTAAGAGTGGAACAACCGCAATGGGATCAGATTAATTCACTAGAACAAGAAGAATCCTCAATGTCGAAAGCAACAGATGCTGAAGAGGATGAACAATTTTGGATCTATGAAAGCGATTCAGAAGACGAGACTGAGATGGACTATCTCAGACATGCGCGATGACATCACCGTGCTCTAACCCATGAAGATCTAATGGGACAAATGGGTATACGGTTGGGACATGAATGGCACTTAGACCCAACGAGGTGGGACCAAGTGCTAGGCCTATGGCTCCAAATTCAAGTTGAGCATCGTCCACCTCAAGATCCCATCAGGACAACGATACCAAGGGAAGACCCCGCCTTCCTTTCCGCACATAGAGACGAATTTGCACCTAGAGAGGATCCATTCGTGCTCGTTCCCGTAGAGCTAGATCCAGAGTATAGGGAACATCTGAAAGAATCAAGTCGTCACACCCGTGGTTCTGGAGACCAAATTCATTCCATCCACATGATCTCCATTGATTTGACCACACCCATCCGCAATCCGACCGATCCATCACGGTCATTACATCTAAACACGGATGCCATTGACTGGGATCGCGTCAACTCACCATTGTCACCATCAGAGTACTGGCCTTTCGATGAAATGCTTCATTTTACCCCAAGGACAACTCAAGATATTTTTCAAGCTGAAGAGGGACCCGAGGTCCCCAACGTAGATCTTAACTCAGCTGATGATATCCATTTAATCCCAACTCCACATCAGTTGGAGGACGGATCTCACATGTCAGTCGAAGAGACGACTGACGTAGACATCGACACAGATCCAATGAATCCACGGATTCTCAAGATGGGGGTAAGCCTTTCCCCCGAAGAGCAAGCCGATTACATTGCCCTTCTTAAAGAAAAGAAGGAGGTTTTTGCATGGTCATACAAAGATATGCCAGGACTAGACCCATGACTAGTCATGCACAATTTAACGCTTGATCCGAAAATCAAGCCAGTAAAGCAAAAACTAAGAAAGATGCACCCAACAGTGGCCTTGATGGTCAAAGACAAATTACAAAAGCTGTTGGATGCACAATTTGTCATCTGCGTGGATTATCCGCCATGGTTGTCCAACATGGTTCCCATCAAGAAGCCCGATGGGAGGATTCGCATATGCATCGACTTTCGAGACCTAAACAAAGCGAGTCCTAAGGATGATTTCCCCTTGCCAAGCATCGATGCATTGGTAGACGCTATAGCAGGTCACGAAATGCTCTCCCTAATGGACGGTTTCTCAGGATACAATCAAATTCGTATCAATCCTGAAGACCAACTCAAAATGGCATTCACAACGCCTTAGGGGACATTTTGTTATAAGGTCATGCCTTTTGGCCTTAAAAATGCTGGCGCTACATACCAACATGCTATGACGTATATCTTCCATGATTACATGCACAAAACTTTGGAAGATTACATGGATGATTTGTTAGCCAAGTCTAAATTGCGCTCAGATCATCTCGGTGACTTAAGCAAGATCCTCGATCGCCTCATAGAGCATAAGGTCAGACTGAATCCCAAGAAGTGCGTGTTCGGTGTCACATCTGGAAAACTCTTGGGTTTTATAGTCTCCAAAAGAGGCATCGAAGTGGACCCAAACAAAGTCAAGGCAATCCTTGAAATGGCTCCCCCAACCACTATCAAGCAGCTCAGAAGTCTGCAAGGAAAGGTCGCATCGATTAAACGCTTCATAGCGCAATTATCTGACAAATGCCGACCAATGAACAAATTATTGCACAAAGGGGTCACATTTCATTGGGATGACGAGTGCCGATCGACCTTTGACAAAATCAAACAATACTTGGCTTCGCCGCCGTATTGGCACCGCCTAGACCAGGTGTGCCGTTCTACTTATACATCTCAGCCTGCGAGGTGGCATGGGCGCAATGCTAGCCCGGAAGAATGAACTTCACAAAGAACAAGGCTACTTACTACCTTAGCCGCACCCCGGTCGATTACGAACTTAACTATGCATACGTTGAGAAACTCTGCTTGGCAGTGGTGTTTGCCACCAAAATGCTATGCCACTACATGCTGAGCAACATGACGTATGTTGTGTCTAAGGAGAATCCATTGCGATACATGATGAGTCGTACTTATCATAGTAGCCGCACGGCGAAATGGATCATGTTGTTGACGAAATTTGACATTGAGTTTATTGGACAAAAATCTATAAAAGGACAAGTCATAGCCGATCAACTAGCAGAGGCTCCTCTTGAAGATGATCAGCCTCTAGTCATAGAACTACCCGATGATGAGGTCTTCCATGTCTCAGAATCGCCAGATTCTGAAGAGCCTGAGTCTCAAGCCGACATAACCTTATTTTTTGATGGTTCTAAATGCAAGCAAGGTGGTGGCATAGGAATTGTATTCTTCACACCGCAGGGCGCTCCAATGCCCCTGTCATTTAAATTAAACTTCCAATGCACCAACAACAATGCAGAATATGAAGCCTTGCTCCTAGGTCTTCAGATAGCAATCGCCATGAACATCAAAAGATTGAACATCTTTGGCGATTCGCTGTTAATCATCAATCAAGTCAAAGGGGTATATCAATGCAAATGCCCAGTTATGAAGGCCTATAAAGCCCTCGTGGATAAATTCCTGGCAAAATTTGAGTGGTATGACATCGAGGCACTCCCTCAATCATCGAATCATTTTGCGGACACAATGGCCTCCTTGGGGTCACTAATCCCGCAAGACCTTTCCGGTGATATGACAACCATTCAAGTCAAAACCTTATCGCAATCCACGATGGAGTGTGCAAGCTCAGACTTGACACCAGGAATCCACATGATCCAGATCGAACCATCCTCGGATAAGTTCTTTCAAATCCAAGATCGTTTGAAACATGCCAACTGGGAACCCAAAAAGCTCCAAGGATTATCGCAATCTCTTGGTCAACCCAAAAAGCTCCAAGGATTATCGCAATCTCTTGGTCAACCCAAAAAGCTCCAAGGATTATCGCAATCTCTTGGTCAATACAAAAAGCTCCAAAGATTATCGCAATCTCTTGGTCACCTAAAAAGCTCCAAGGATTATCGCAATCTCTTGGTCACCAAAAGCTCCAAGGATTATCGCAATCTCTTGGTCAAACAAATCAATAAATTCAACAAAAACAAAACAACAAAAATCAACAAAATCAAAAAAAAAAAAATTGCATCTCAATTCTAGGCATACTCGAATTCATCAAAATCAACAAACACACCATGCATAAATTTTACCACACTACAGTCAGTGGTCTGGGAACGTACTAAGAGTTTCAGTAATTCAGTCATCATTTTCCTCTTTAGCCATGTAGTGTACCAAGTCGAACGGATTTTATAAAGGTAGAGTCATACTTGAAATACACCTTGTTACATAACATCCCAACACAAATCAAAACACTAAAATTCCCAAAATTGTGTGAACGAAAGACGAAACCTGCAAAATAATCTAGGTCACCACAAGCGAAACGGTTATCTTGCTCATCCCCCTGTGCGAATGACCCCTAGAATGCTGAGAGTTGGCAAAAGGACAAGCTTCCTCCCTACCCAATTCCCTAAGAATCCCTAAAGTTCTCAATAGTTGCAAAACGCAAAAAATTTGCAAAATGTCAAACTCAAAAATTTGACAAACTATAGTGCACACATCAAAAGGCACAAACAACAGTGATTTTCGTCACTCCATATCCCAAATCCCTTGCTCAAAAGAAAAATCAATCAAAATAAACAGTGATCTTATCACTACAAAAGAGCAAGTATCCCAATACAATTGAAAAAAAAGAAGGGAGTTGACCTTGAATCCCTGGAACTCTCAGCATTCTGTAGGTCATAAGGCAAGCTTCAATACCAACTCGGTAATAGAAGTAAACCTCCCGCATGACGATATATCTGTCACATTAACTTGTGTACAGATCAATGTTTGCATGTGGATGAGCTAGCTTATGGCAGCCTGGATTACAAGCAGATTAATCTTAGTACATATAACAAAGGAATTCGTGGAGCTAATTAGGTGATCCTCAGTACAGGTTCGGTTGAAAGCCCATCTGGCACTGGCGGTATCCTAACAAATACCACTAAATGAACTCAATTGCACACACAGGGATGTGAAATAGCTCGGTCAAAAACAAGTTTGATTCATACCTTGTTCAAAAGTCTTGTAAGATAAAGTACAGTCGTGGATAGTGAAAAAAACTGTCTGAATCTCAGAAAATCTTACACTCATCCCAAAAACCATCTGCGCTACTTATCATTCTTATGATACCATCAGAAAATACAAAAACAGCAAAGAAAAACCAGATAAATAAAAATAGCATTCATCCATTTTGCATATCACATAGGCATCTAAAACAATTCAATTCATCTGCATCCATCAAATAAATAAACATGCATAACAAAAATCAATCACATCATCACATGTACAAATCCAAAAATAAAACCGGTATATATATATATATCGTCAAAAAAGATGCCCGCAGGCTACAAAAATAGGTCCTCAGACCCCGCAATCATATCCAAAACCCAACCTAAGGCATCGGCCACCATGATCACACAGGATCGGTGCGACGGGAACTACCCCCCGTGGTGTGGGTCCTACGGGACCCTGTAGGGTGGCTACTGCTAGCCCTCGCATCATGCCTACTACCACCCCCCTCATCCAACCGCCTGCGGCGAGATGATGCTGACTGCTCAGTCGGACTATCCCTCATCCGTCGAGAAGATCTATTGATCGAAGGCTCAGGGAGCCGCCCGCCAAGGCGGATGACCTCCCTCTCCAAGTCTATCCGGTATAGACACCACTCTGCCTCCCGCCGATGATAGATAGACAATGCATCATCGCGCTGCGCCAAAATGCTATCCCGCTCTGCCAACTGAGCCCGCAGAAGATCCCTCTCTAGATCCCGCATCCGTAGCAGCTCTGTAAGCCGCACAACCTCATCGCCTACATCCGACCCCACCCCCTCCGTATCTTCCGGACGCATAGGACTCACGGGAACAGTAGCCTGCTTAGGCTCCAACTGCTCCTCCACATCCTGCATGTCCGGCTACTCCGGAACACCCAAGTCCACATCCTCATCTCCCGCATCCACCATGTCTGCATCATCCAACGGCCCTCCCCAATCACCCCCTACCGCCTCAGCATCCTCCACTGCCGCCTCCGTGCCTCCGAGTGGACCCTCTCCTCTCCAGTGCCGCAAAACCCACCACGAATCATACTCAGTGGTAGTACCTATGTCATCCACATCCAACACCTCAATAACCGCATCCGACTCCTCACCCAATGGCACGAGGACCGGCGGCTCCAGATCCCTCTCATCTCCCCGACGCCGATAGCCTATGGGTTCACCAAGCAACCCCTGGCACACCCCAAACTGTCGTGTAACCCGATGGTACAAAAAGAACTCATGCTCCGTCCCGTGCCGCCCAGTCAACCATCACTCCCTCCGTACCCGTCGGAGCCACTCTCCAGCCTCAGGCTAGGCTGGACAGTCCCGATAGGGACGCCAAAACACCTCCCCTGGAGTGAGCCACGAAAAGGCATCAATGTAGTGCTCAACTGCACCTGCCCATCACCGACTCTGCCCCTGCTCCGCAGACCGTTGCCACAAAGCTGCATAACCAATCTCATCATCCTCCATCGCCACCCGAGTCATCCACGGTAACCCGGTAGGCCTCTCAATAGCTATGTGCTGCCAACCCCAGCACTGCAACTAAAAGCTGCAACTGACACCCTTTCGCTATCGACATCGAACCCCGTACAGCTCTCCATACAGTTGTGCCAAAAAAGTCTGTCCCCATCTCAGGATCAACGGTGCCTCTATCGGGCACTCTGCCAACTGCCACACCAAATCCAGCAGGTTCCACGGGAACCTCGCACCTGACGAATCAGGGCGAAGAATATTAGAAATGAGGCCCATCAGGAATGTGTTCCTCACTCCTAACACCCCCCTCTCCTTCCCCCAGCCAACCAAAATCCCGCCAGCCTGGCAATCCGCCTCGGCTGTCTCCACTGGGTCTGCTACACCCAGCTCCCCCCCATGCCCAAAACATCTCGTGAGTATAGCAGTCCGCTGATCGAACGGAGATGTCCTAATAGGCAGACCATCTATCGAAATTCGAAGCAACCGATAGACGTCCTCAAGAGTCACAGTCATCTCCCCTGTCGGGAGATGGAAAGTATTGGTCCGTGGATCCCAAAGCTTGATCAGGGCCGTCAGATAGGCCTGATCCGAAACCACGAGCTCCGGTCGAGCCACCTGCTTGAGCCCAAGGGCATCAAGCCATTCCCAGTCACCATCAGTCAAGGCCAACCGCGCCTCAGTAAAGGCAGCGGGTACACGGTACCGGCTCCTAACAACCTGCAAGCAAACAAAAAAAAATAATAAATAAAAAAATGAAAAAGATAAAATTTTCAATTCTAGGGTTTCTAACCTTAGTTAAACAAAAAACATCACAAAAAAATCTTAAAATTTTGAAAAGCGCAACACAAAAACAATGCATTCAGTTAAAGCAAAATAAGCCCTAGGGTCACTTACAAGACTCACCTCGGCTCCGTCGCTCGAACCAGTTTGTGCACTCATGATGGCAGAGAGAATTCCAGTAGCGCTTCGTTTCGCAGAATTACCTCCTCCTCCCAGAGCTCCAAAATCGCAAGAAAAAAATGACACAAATGAGCCCAAAATCAAGTTTTGGCCCTTAAATAGGCCTTTTGCATTGGAATTCGTCCTTGACTGGGACGAGCGCTCTGATTAGCGCTCGTCCCACCCAGGGACGAATTCTCCAGCTGGAATTCATCCCACCCAGGGACGAATTTAGGCCAGCACAAAAAAAAAAAAACCAGAAAAATGACTAAAAATGCACTAAAAACAGACAATAAAACTGCCTGACAGGATTGTAAATGCAACTAAAAACATGTATACAAAATCGACATCGGGGTCACAAATTATCAATATCCTACTCCCTAAGAAGGCTACCATAGCCGGACCGCTCCAGGGGAAGACAGATTTTGAAAATTTAATCCCAAAATGATGTCACAAAAAACAACAAAACAACAAAAAAAGGCAACACAAAACAAGCAATAAACATTGCGGCCACTTCTTTTGGGCGCTGGTTTTATATTACTCCTGGGTTGCGGCGTCCGGACGGTTCTTTAATCCCACGTTAAAAAAAAAATGCAACACAAAACAAGCAATAAACATGCCAGACAAAAGTACTCTTGCACTTAACCTCTTGGCATAGCAAAATTGATGTCGGGGTTTGCATTGTCACTATCCTACTCTCGAAGAAGGCTACCATAGCCGGACCGCTCCACGGGAGGACGGATTGCCGACAATTCAATCACCAAATGGTGTCACAAAAAAACAACAAAAATAGTACAAAATTCAACAAAAACACAACAAAAACATTGCCAGGCATAAGTGCTCATGCACTTAACCTCTAGGCAGAGAAAATCGATGTCGAGGTCCAAATTATCGCTCTCCTAGTTCCCCAAGAAGGCTATCATAGCCGGACCGCTCCACGGGAAATAGGTTTTCGACGATTTTACCTCTTTATGACATCACCAAAAGGGTTAACACCCACCAAAAATAGGTCCA
The DNA here is from genome assembly GCA_028583015.1 of Wollemia nobilis. Taxonomy (NCBI): domain Eukaryota; kingdom Viridiplantae; phylum Streptophyta; class Pinopsida; order Araucariales; family Araucariaceae; genus Wollemia; species Wollemia nobilis. The sequence goes on along the minus strand of JAQPPZ010003168.1, from coordinate 95,505 downwards.
TATGTTGGAAAAATTGCACACGCTTAACGGTAAACCCTCTAAAGGCAACCTTGCACAAGTCATCTTGGGTCAAGCGACTCGTCGCTTCTCTCACGAAGGTCATTCCCTCATCGATTCGTCGCTTGAGGGGGTAGTCACACTTAGTCACCAATCAACAATCACACACCCAATTAAGGAAAACGACATGCATTCAAAGAATCATTGACAAAGACAATCACGCTCCTGCTTGGGGCAGTAAACAAGCAATAATCAAATCAATCAAACACTTGGCATTTCGTGAATCATGAACACAAGGTTCCCCCTGAGGATAAAAATGCCCTTCACTTGTTCATGACTGATCAATGTCCAGGTTCAAGTCACACCTCACCAAAACAGGTTAATACTTGAAATCAAATTCCTTAGCTCGTCAGAAGCAAGGATTCAAGAATGCATGCCCTTTCCATACTTGGGGCATCAAAAGTTGGTTAGGTTACCAAGAAACCCTAATCATTAGTGCTTTGGTTATCTATTTTTGCTCAACATCTGCGTCACCCGTAGCGCTTCCCAAAAAGGGGCATCTGTAGACACCAAAATAGCACCAACCCGATTATGTGACTGCAAACACTGATCGCTTTGACAAACACAGCCCCCAGGGCAGCCCTCAGAGGTCAAATAGTGGTCTTAACCACTTTCATAGCAATTTTGTAGGGTCAAGAAGCAATTTGGCACACTTGGACACTTTGCCCAGTACTCGTCTCACCCCGGGACGAATTCAAAATAGAATCCGTCCCACCCCAGGACGAATTCTGAATCCGTCCCTGGGTGGGACGAATTCTAAGCTTAACGGGCAAAAAGGCAAATGGTGCCAAGTGGCAGCCCAAAACAGTCAGTTAAGGGCTCCTACCTTGCACGCATGTGTAAGTGGACAGAGGGGCCGTTAGAGGACTGTTACAAAGAGCATTTATCAAAGTTCAAGTCAATGAAGGACTCCCCTTCCTCATGGGAAGACAAGACTGCCACGTGGCGCCCATGGCCAACACTTGGCTTTTGTGCTTCCCTCCCAAAAGAGACCCCTTGGGTCTATAAAAGGTGGGACTTTTCTCACCCAAAACAGACAGGTAGAAGGAGTGTTCAAGCAATGAAGTGCTGCCGAATCGAAGACTCACTTGCATCCTCCTTTGTTCACCTTCCTACATCCATCAATATCTTTTGCAAGGGAGGTTGTTGGGTGGCCTTTGGAAGCTCGAACCTTACTCGAATCCGATGCATGGACATCTAAACCTATCAATTCGCCGACCCCCCAATCCTAAAAGGTTTTGGGCCCATCCTTGGTGGATTGGCTCCAAAATCGAGGGCCAACGGTGGGAGGCCCACTTGGGCACCCCCGCACCTCCTAAGTCCTAATTTTAGTTTTTGAGCACTTTAGATTAATTTTTAGATTGCATTCTGTGTTACTAGGTCTGATTAGTCTATAATTGCAATTTTTTAGCTTTTGGTCAGAGTTTAGGGTGTTTTGTATTGCTTTATCGTTTCGCTAACTTGCAGGTGTCAAGGTCAAATTCCCGAGGGTGGAGGCCAAATTGGGAAAATCCGACCATCTGGGTCGTCCCAAGATGGCCCCAATTACCTAACCCCCCTTGTTTGCGGGGAGTTTTGCGAGTCCGGGATCCGACATTGGAGCAGTAGCAGGTCGGGTTCTCCTACTCAGAAGAATTCGTCCCACCCAGGGACGAATTACAGTCAGAATTCATCCTGCCCAGGGACGAATTCCATTTTAAGGTGGATTGGCCAGCTGCCTCAGTGGCAGTGGCCTTCTGGTAACTTTCCTTACCTTCTGTCAGGTTTTTGAGCAATTTGGGGTCACTGTTTTCACTGTTTCAGGCAAATTTCCGTATGCATATTTTGTTAGTTTTAGAGAGAGAATGCTTTTCCTTTGCAGCAGGTGCTACTAACATCTTGATCATTTCTTTGTTCGCAGGAGAAGCAACAGAGGCGAAGAACGCATCAACATCAGTGGCGGCATCATCTTGGCCCGCCCAGTGCAATCGTGGGCACGCGGAAGGAGGAACCATTCAACGATTGTAATCAAACCCTATTTGCACTCCTAGCCCCTGAAAAGGGAGGAGGCATTATTGTAACAGAGATCGAAAGAAATTAATGAAAGGGCTGTTTTTCTTTATCTGATTGTGTCTCTTACAACATGTCTCTTTTCCGTTTCATGTAATTTATATTTCTAGGACTTAGGCATGCTTAACTTTTAATGCAATTGCACTTGGTGTTTCCTTTGACCGGAATCTCGTGCTTTCAGATACATCTTAAAGCTATCTACTATTTAAAATAGTTAACTTGAGAAAGTCTGAAAGCAAAGAGGATATCAAGATTTTTGAAATTTAGACGATTAAATAATGTAATACATTTAAGGAAGTTTTAATAATTTTAGACAACATATAAATGATATCTTAGAATTTCATAGAAGTAGACCATATATCATTTTTGTTAATACACCTAGGAATTACCATTTAATTTACTAATGGATGAATGAATATCCCTAACTACAAGTACTTTTATTTAAAACATAAGTAAAAGTTAAACAACATTTTATTTTTTAAATGAATAATTGTAAATTTATTTGACTAGCTTTACCATCTAGGTATCTAAGGTATTTTCGACGAAGCTACATCTTAAAGTTATCTACTATTTGAAATAGTTAACTTGAGAAAGTCTGAAAGCAAAGAGGATATCAAGATTTTTAAAATTTAGATGATTAGACAATGTAATACATTTAAGGAAGTTTTAATAATTATAGACAACATATAAATGATATCTTAGAATTTCATAGAAGTAGACCATATATCATTTTTGTTAAGTCGCCTAGGAATTACCATTTAATTTACTAATGGATGAATGAATATCCCTAACTACAAGTACTTTTCTTTAAAATATAAGTAAAAGTTAAACAACATTTTATTTTTTAAATGAATAACGGTAAATTTATTTTACTAACTTTACCATCTAGGTATCTAAGGTCTTGTCAACGAAGCTACATCTTAAAGCTATTTACTATTTGAAATAGTTAACTTGGTCTGAAAGCAAAGAGGATATCAAAATTTTTGAAATTTAGATGATTAGACAATATAATACATTTAAGGAAATTTTAATAATTTTAGACAACATATAAATGATATCTTAGAATTTCGTAGAAGTAGACCATATATCATTTTTGTTAAGTCACCTAGGAATTACCATTTAATTTCCTAATGGATAAAAGAATATCCCTAACTATAAGTACTTTTCTTTAAAACATAAGTAAAAGGTAAACAACATTTTATTTTTTAAATGAATAACCTTAAATTTATTTGACTGAATTTACCATCTAGGTATCTAAGGTCTTGTCAGCGAAGCTACATCTTAAAGCTATGTACTATTTGAAATAGTTAACTTGGTCTGATAGCAAAGAGGATATCAAAATTTTTGAAATTTAGATGATTAGACAATATAATACATTTAAGGAATTTTTAATAATTTTAGACAACATATAAATGATATCTTAGAATTTCATAGAAGTAGACCATATATAATTTTTGTTAAGTCACCTAGGAATTACCACTTAATTTACTAATGGATGAATGAATATCCCTAACTACAAGTACTTTTATTTAAAACATAAGTAAAAGTTAAACAACAGTTTATTTATGAAATGAATAACGGTAAATTTATTTGACTAACTTTACCATCTGGGTATTTAAGGTCTTGTCAATGAAGCTACATCTTAAAGCTATCTACTATTTGAAATAGTTAACTTGAGAAAGTCTGAAAGCAAAGAGGATATCAAGATTTTTGAAATTTAGATGATTAAATAATGTAATACATTAAAGGAAGTTTTAATAATTTTAGACAACATATAAATGATATCTTAGAATTTCATAGAAGTAGACCATATATCATTTTTTTTAAGTCACCTAGGAATTACCATTTAATTTACTAATGGATGAATGAATATCCCTAACTACAAGTACTTTTATTTAAAACATAAGTAAAATTTAAACAACATTTTATTTTTTAAATGAATAACTGTAAATTTATTTGACTAACTTTACCATCTAGGTTCGATGAAGCCACATCTTAAAGCTATATACTATTTGAAATAGTTAACTTGAGAAAGCCTGAAAGCAAAGAGGATATCAAGATTTTTAAAATTTAGATGATTAGACAATGTAATACATTTAAGGAAGTTTTAATAATTTTAGACAACATATAAATGATATCTTAGAATTTCATAGAAGTAGACCATATATCAATTTTGTTAAGTCACCAAGGAATTACCATTTAATTTACTAATGGATGAATGAATATCCCTAACTACAAGTACTTTTATTTAAAATATAAGTAAAAGTTAAACAACATTTTATTTTTTAAATGAATAATGGTAAATTTATTTGAACAACTTTACCATCTAGGTATCTAAGGTCTTGTCAACGGAGCTACATCTTAAAGCTATCTACTATTTGAAATAATTAACTTGAGAAAGTCTAAAAGCAAAGAGGATATGAAGATTTTTGAAATTTAGATGATTAAACAATATAATACATTTAAGGAAGTTTTAATAATTTTATACAACATATAAATGATATCTTAGAATTTCATAGAAGTAGACCATATATCATTTTTGTTAATTCACCTAGGAATTACCATTTAATTTACTAATGGATAAAAGAATATCCCTAACTATAAGTACTTTTCTTTAAAACATAAGTAAAAGTTAAACAACATTTTATTTTTTAAATGAATAACCATAAATTTATTTGACTAAATTTACCATCTAGGTATCTAAGTTCTTGTCAACGAAGCTACATCTTAAAGCTATCTACTATTTGAAATAGTTAACTTGGTTTGATAGCAAAGAGGATATCAATATTTTTGAAATTTAGATGATTAGACAATATAATACATTTAAGGAATTTTTAATAAATTTAGACAACATATAAATGATATCTTAGAATTTCATAGAAGTAGACCATATATCATTTTTGTTAAGTGGCCTAGGAATTACCATTTAATTTACTAATGGATGAATGAATATCCCTAACTACAAGTACTTTTCTTTAAAATATAAGTAAAAGTTAAACAACATTTTATTTTTTAAATGAATAATGGTAAATTTATTTGAACAACTTTACCATCTAAGTATCTAAGGTCTTGTCAACGAAGCTACATCTTAAAGCTATCTACTATTTGAAATAATTAACTTGAGAAAGTCCGAAAGCAAAGAGGATATCAAGATTTTTGAAATTTAGATGATTAAACAATGTAATAAATTTAAGGAATATTTAATAATTTTAGACAACATATAAATGGTATCTTAGAATTTCATAGAAGTAGACCATATATCATTTTTGTTAAGTCACCTAGGAATTACCATTTAATTTACTAATGGATGAATGAATATCCCTAAATACAAGTACTTTTATTTAAAACATAAGTAAAAGTTAAACAACATTTTATTTTTTAAATGAATAACTGTAAATTTATTTGACTAACTTTACCATCTAGGTTCGATGAAGCTACATCTTAAAGCTATCTACTATTTGAAATAGTTAACTTGAGAAAGTCTGAAAGCAAAGCGGATATCAAGATTTTTAAAATTTAGATGATTAGACAATGTAATACATTTAAGGAAGTTTTAATAATTTTAGACAACATATAAATGATATCTTAGAATTTCATAGAAGTAGATCATATATCATTTTTGTTAAGTCGCCTAGGAATTACCATTTAATTTACTAATGGATGAATGAATATCCCTAACTACAAGTACTTTTATTTAAAACATAAGTAAATGTTGAAAGCACGAGATTCCGGAAGCTTTTAAAAGGAAAAACTACTTCGTTGCATTCAAATCAAAATAACGCTTAAGTCCTAAAACATGAAATGCATTAAGCAAAAGAGGCAAATGAATCAAAACCAGTTACAAGAATTTAGATAGAATTCACAGCCCTTTTATTAAACTTGTCAACCATGGTTACAAAATCGCCTCCTCCCCTTTTAGGGGCTAGGAGCGTTGAATAGATTTAAGTACAATATTGATCATTGATCCCTCTTCCGCGTGCCCACGTTTGAAATGGGTGGGCCAAATTCTGCCATCGCTTACGCTAATGAATCCTCACTTCTTTCTGCTCATCCTGCAATCAGAGAAACAAATCAAGGCATTAGTAGCACCTGTGACAAGAAGGAGAGTTTGTTCTTTGAAATCGCCAAAAGATGCATGTGAACAACTGTCTAAAACTGCAAGTAAAGTGAATCTAACTGACCTGAAAACCTGACAGAGGATAGAAGACATTACCGGAGGGCTACTACCATTGAAACAGTCGATCAATCTACCTTCAACTGGAAATCGTCCCTGGGTAGGACGATTTTTGACTGCTATTCGTCCCCGGGTGAGACGATTTCTACTATGTTGAGAAAGCCGACTTCTGTCGCTCCAATGTCGACTCCCAAGGCCTCCAAAACACCTACAAATAGAGGGGTTATGTAATTGGGGCCATTTTGGGACGACCCAGATGGTCGGATTCTCCCAATTTGGCCTCTATCTTCGGGAATTTGATATCGCCACCTGCAAGCTAGTGAGACAACAAAGCGACTAATTGCATGATAAAAACTGATCAAAATGTTATGGAATTGCAGCTATGAATTAACCAGAGAGAATAACATAAAATGTAACATGAACAAATAATCTAGCATGCTTTTGAAACAAAACTTGGAAAATGCGGGGTGCCCAAGTGGGCCTCCCACCGTTGGCACTTGATTTCGGAGCCAATCCACTAGGGATGGGCCCAAAACCTCTTAGGATTGGGGGTCGGCAAATTGGTTGATTCAAGTGTCCATATGTTGGATTTGGGTCAGATTCAAGCTTCCAAAGCCACCCAACAACCTCCCTTGCAAAATAGATTGGTGGATGTGAGAAGGTGAATCAAAGGGGATGCAAGTGGGTGTTCAACTCGGCAGCACTTCGTTGCTTGAAATCTCCTTCAACCTCTCCTTTTGGGTGAGAAAAATCCCACATTTTATAGACCCATGGGGTCTCTTTTGAGAGGGAAGCACAAATGCCATGTGTTGGTCATAGGTGCCATGTGGCAGTCATGTCTCCCCATGAGGGAGGGGAGTCCTCCATTGACTTGGGCTTTCATAAATGTCTTTGTGATAGTCTTCTAACGGCCCATCTGCCCACCCACACATGCGTGTGACGCAGGAGTCATCAACTGACTGTTTATGGCTGCTACTTGGCACCATTTGTCTTTTTGGCTGTTAAACTTGGAAATTGTCCTTATCGGAGACGATTTCAGAAATCGTCCCTGGGTGAGACGATTTCAAGTTAGTAATCGTCCCTGGGTGAGACGAATACTGGGCAAAGTGTCCAAGTGTTCCAAATTGCTTCTTGACCTTACAAAATTGCTATGAAAGTGGTTAAGACCACTGTTTGACCTCTGAGGGCTGCCCTGGGGGCTGTGTTTGTCAAAGCGATCAGTGTTTGCAATCACATAATCAGATTGGTGTTTTTTTGGTGTCTGCAGATGCCCCTTTTTGGGAAACTCTGTGGGTGACGTAGTGCTGAGCAAAAATAGATAACCAAAGCACTAATGATTAGGTTTTCTTGGTAACCTAACCAACTTTTGATGCCCCAAGTATGGAAAGGGCATGCATTCTTGAATCCTTGCTTCTGACGAGCTAAGGAATTTGATTTCAAGTATTAACCTATTTTGGTGAGGTGTGACTTGAACTTAGACATTGATCAGTCATGAATAGGCGAAGGGCATTTTATCCACAGGGGGAACCTTGTGTTCATGATTCACGAAATGCCAAGTGTTTGATTGATTTGATTGTTGCTTGTTTACTGCCCCAAGCAGGAGCGTGATTGTCTTTGTCAATGATTCTTTGAATGCATGTCTTTTTCCTTAATTGGGTGTGTGATTGTTGATTGGTGACTAAGTGTGACTACCCCCTCAAGCGACGAATCGATGAGGGAATGACCTTCATGAGAAAAGCGATGAGTCGCTTGACTCAAGATGACTTGTGCAAGGGTGCCTTTAGATGTTTTACTGTTTAAGCGCGTGCAATTTTTCCAACATTTGGACCTATTTTTGGTGGGTGTTAACCCTTTTGTTGATGCCATAATGAGGTGAAATCGTCAAAAACCTATGTTCCCGTGGAGCGGTCCGGCTTTTGGTAGCCTTCTTGGGGAAGTAGGAGAGTAACAATGTAAACCCCGACATCGATTTTCTATGCCAAGAAATTAAGTGTAGGAGCACTTGTGTCCGGCAATGCTTATTGTTTATGTTTTGATGTTGCATTTTTGTTGTTTTTGAGTGGGCTTTGACCCTTTTGTGACGCCGTTTGGGGATGAAATTGTCAAAAATCCGTCTTCCCGTGGAGCGGTCCGGCTATGGTAGCCTTCTTAGGGAGTAGGATAGCGACAATGTAGACCCTGACATCAGTTTTTCTATGCCAAGAGGTTAAGTGCAAGAGCACTTGTGTCTGGCAATGTTTATTGCTTTTTGTTTTTGTGTTGCATTTATTTGTTGTTTTTGTTGTTTTGATTTTCTTTGATCTTGTGCATGATGGTTGATGAATATGGATGTATGCATGTTGATTTATTTTGATGGATGCATATGCTATGATGAATGCAAATGGTTTTGATTTATATGTGATATGCAGAGATGAAATGGATGAATGGGGTTTGTGATGTTTGGCTATGGCACCAAGGACTCGTTTAGAACTCTGTTATTTTGTTTTTAGGCGATTGCTGTGATGCATGACTTTGTATGTATACATGTGGTTTTTCTTTTTTGTATTTTTTTGATGGTATTGTAAGGATGAAAAGTAGCGCAGTTGGTTTAGAAATGTAGCTAAGGTTTTCTAAGACTCAGACGGTTTTAACTCACTAGCCATGACTGTACTTTATCTTACAAGACTTTTGAACAAGGTATGAATCGGACTTGTTTTTGACCAAGCTATTTCACATCCCTGTGTGTGCAATTGAGTTCATTTATGTGGTATTTGTTAGGATACCGCCAGTGCCAGATGGGCTTTCAACCGAACCTGTACTGAGGATCACCGAATTAGCTCCACTAACTCCTTTGGTGTATTTAGTTAGATTAATCTACGGTGTTATCCAGGATGCCATAAGCTAGCTCATCCACATGCAAACATTGATCTGTATGCAAGTTAATGTGACAGATATATCGTCATGCGAGAATTTTACCGCCAGTTACCGATAGGCTATCAACCAAACCGGTACTGAGGCTTGCCTCATGACCTGTTAGAATACTGAGAGTTCCAGGGATTCAAGTTCACTCCCTTCTTTTCTTCAATTGTATTGGGATACTTGCTCATTTGTAGTGATAAGATCACTGTTTATTTTGATTTGTTTTTCTTTTGAGCAAGGGATTGGGGATATGGAGTGATGAAAATCACTATTGCTTGTGCCTTTTGATGTGTGCACTTGTAGGATGTCAAATTTTGGAGTTTTGACATTTTGCAAATTTTTTGATGTTTTGCAACTATTGAGAACTTTAGGGATTCTTAGGGAATTGGGTAGGGAGGATGCTTGTCCTTTTGCCAACTCTCAGCATTCTTTGGGTCATTCGCATAGGGGGATGAGCAAGATAACCTTTTCGCTTATGTTGACCTAGATTACTGTCCAGGTTTCATCTTTCGTTCACACAACTCAGGAATTGTTTTATGTGTTTTTATTTGTGTTGGGATGTTACGTAACAAGGTGTATTTCAAGTATGACTCTACCTTCGTAAAATATGTCTGACTTGATACATTACATGGCTAAAGAGAAAAATGATGACTGAATCACGAAAAATCTTGATACATTAAAAGACCACTGACTCTAGTGTGGTAAAAGTAATGCATGGTGTTTTTGTTTTGTTTTTTTTTGTTGTTGTAAAATGGAACAGTGTGGAACAAGATGGACTAGCAGAGGAATTACAGCCTATGGTGCCTTTGACCTGTACGACCACAAATATGCGATGTATGGATGCAATTATTTAATGAGTAATGTATTTTTGTATTTTTGATGGATATGAAGATGAAGTGCGAGACGAACTCTCTATTTGTGTATTTGAGAATGCCTAGAAATGAGATGCAAATTTTTTTGTTTTTGATGATTTTTGTTGTTTTTGAATTTTCTTGATTTTTGACCAAGTGATTGCGATAATCCTTGGAGATTTTTGGGTTTTGACCAAGTGATTGCAATAATCCTTGGAGCTTTTTGGATTGACCAAGTGATTGCGATAATCCTTGGAGCTTTTGGGTTTTTACCAAGTGATTGCGATAATCCTTGGAGCTTTTTGGGTGACCAAGTGATTGCGATAATCCTTGGAGCTTTTTGGTTTGACCAAGTGATTGTGATAACCCTTGGAGCTTTTTGGGTGACCAAGTGATTGCGATAATCCTTGGAGCTTTTTGGTTGACCAAGTGATTGCGATAATCCTTGGAGCTTTTTGGTTTGACCAAGTGATTGCGATAACCCTTGGAGCTTTTTGGGTGACCAAGGGATTGCAATTATCCTTGGAGATTTTTGGTTTGACCAAGTGATTGCGATAATCCTTGGAGATTTTTGGATTGTCCAAGTGATTTCTATAATCCTTGGAGCTTTTTGGTTTGACCAAGTGATTGCGATAATCCTTGGAGCTTTTTGGTTTGACCAAGAGATTGCGATAATCCTTGGAGCTTTTTGGGTTGACCAAGTGATTGCGATAATCCTTGGAGATTTTTGGGTTGACCAAGTGATTGCGATAATCCTTGGAGCTTTTTGGGTGACCAAGGGATTGCGATAATCCTTGGAGCTTTTTGGGTTTTGACCAAGTGATTGCGATAATCCTTGGAGCTTTTTTTTTATTTGACCAAGTGATTACGGTAATCCTTGGAGCTTTTTGGGTTGACCAAGTGATTGCGATAATCCTTGGATCTTTTTTTTGGATTGACCAAGTGATTGCGATAATCCTTGGAGCTTTTTGGATTGACCAAGTGATTGCGATAATCCTTGGAGCTTTTTGGGTTTTGACCAAGTGATTGCGATAATCCTTGGAGCTTTTTGGGTGACCAAGTGATTGCGATAATCCTTGGAGCTTTTGGGTTTTGACCAAGTGATTGCGATAATCCTTGGAGCTTTTTGGGTGACCAAGTGATTGCGATAATCCTTGGAGCTTTTTGGGTGACCAAGTGATTGCGATAATCCTTGGAGCTTTTTGGGTGACCAAGTGATTGCGATAATCCTTGGAGCTTTTTGGGGTGACCAAGTGATTGCGATAATCCTTGGAGCTTTTTGGGTGACCAAGTGATTGCGATAATCCTTGGAGCTTTTTGGGTGACCAAGTGATTGCGATAATCCTTGGAGCTTTTTGGGGTGACCAAGTGATTGTGATAATCCTTGGGGCATTTTGGTTGATTATGTTCTTTGGGGGAGATAGGAGTGGGTTTGTTTGGTCCCAGTGGTTGGTATCTTGGATTTTTTATGGGGTGACCAAGTGATTGCGATAATCCTTGGAGATTTTGGGGTGACCAAGTGATTGCGATAATCCTTGGAGCTTTTTGGGTTGACCAAGTGATTGCGATAATCCTTGGAGCTTTTTGGGTGACCAAGTGATTGCGATAATCCTTGGAGCTTTTTGGGGTGACCAAGTGATTATGATAATCCTTGGAGCTTTTGGGTTTGACTTTGGGGAAAAGGGTGATGGTATTGGCTGAGGTATGGGCACAAATGGATATCGTTGATGAGGGAGTGTATGGGTGACCAAGTGATTGCGATAATCCTTGGAGCTTTTGGGGTGACCAAGTGATTGCGATAATCCTTGGAGCTTTTTGGGTGACCAAGTGATTGCGATAATCCTTGGAGCTTTTTGGGTGACCAAGTGATTGCGATAATCCTTGGAGCTTTTTGGGGTGACCAAGTGATTGCGATAATCCTTGGAGCATTTTGGGTTTGAATTATGGTTCTTTAGGGGATAGAGGTACCCCCAGCTTGATGGTCTTTGCACTCCGGATCTGGCTCTAGAGGTATGGGCACGAATGGATCGGCCCTATGCACGGAGATGAGGACAGGGTCCGCCCGCGGCACTGATGTTGCTATGATGTCTCTTGGTGGAAGTTGCTCTCTGTGTGCCCAAAGTGGCGGATGTAATGCTTGGTCCCACTGTGGTGGGTTAACGCGCCACTCATGCCCTAGTATTATGTTTATTTGTTGACATGCTTCTTCGATTTTTATGGGATGTCGATGTTGTCTTATGTGATTGTTGTGGGCTATGTCTGTTTCATCCTCACCTTTGGACAATGTGTATAGCTCATCAAAATCTAGAGATTCTGAGACATGGAGGACTGCATCATCAGGTAGCCCTACGGTTAAAGGTTGATCCTCTTCGAAAGGAGCCTTATGTAAGTTGGGCCTTGGGAGCTCCAAAATCTTGGTCTCTACCAACTCTAAGTGCTCTAGTGCTTTGCATGTATCGGGAGATTTGAACTCCTCCTCTTTGGTTGGTTCTTGTTGAGGAACTTGGGGCCTATGGAGGGGTGGCCTGATGGCACCCCCCATGCCTTGGTAGGGCTTTTCATCCCGCTCTTCTTCTTGCTCTGATTCCTTAGAGGCTTCTTGATGAATTTCTAAGGGTGGCCCATAAACCTGGGTGGATGTCTGAGGAAGGCACCCATCATTGGTTATAGGATCAGCCTCCCGCTCATGTCTGGGAGGCATCGGGGGCGATGCTTGATAAGGTCGCGGAGACTCGTCTCGCACCCGGGGGTTGTGCCTCTCATAATGTTTTGTCTTATGTGTGTGAGGGGTTGGAATCCTCTCAGGTAGTTTATAGCGCAACTTATCTGCTTTACGCTGCATGTATAAGTCCTCTAACTCCTGACGACCTTGCTCTATGCGTAACTCATCCGCTTCGCGTTGCATGCGCTCTCTATCCAAGCGGTGTCGATACTCTATTTCCTGATGACTTTGTTTAAGCCGCGTGATTTGGGCTTGACGGGTGGCATGTCTGGCGACTATCGGGTCAGTTTGGTCTACCCTATTTTGTTCAGGAGGTTCGAATGTTTCTCCTATGTGTTGGCCTCGATCTTGATGATCTAAAATTTCAATGGGTCGCTTCCCTCTGTCGATGTAGGCGGCATGTACTTGAGGCCGCATTGTTTGTTGTCCTCGAGGAATGCGATGATTTTCCTCGTACTCCCTTTCATGTTGGCTCTCCTACATAGTGTGTTGGAACAACTCATCCTCCTGGCACTGAAGGTGCTCTTTGTTAATATAGTACAGTTCCTCTAAATGTAGTCGCTCTAGTCGCTCTAGCTCAAGTTGCATGAATTGCATTTGGCGTGCGACGTGCTTGACAGATTCTAAGATGGTTGGTCCTGTCGCCTCATGTCTAGAAGGCCTAGATGCCTCTCCTAGATATTTTCGATCGTAGTGATCCAAGATCTCTATAGGTGACCTCCATTTGTTGGGGGTAGCGGCATTCCCTCGGGGCTTTGGCCTCAGTGAGTGGTCCTGATAGATAGCAGGTGCAGAGGCATATTGCTCCCGCACTGTATATTGCTCTCGAGGAAGGTAGGGATCTTCCTCTTGCTCTCTTTCATAAGTGAAAAATGGATGGACGGAGTTAGTTCGCCCCGCCTGAGGAGCCTTGTGCTCTGGATTTTTCTTTGTAGTCCTGACAACTAGAGGGGGTGAAGGAGGGATAATGTAATCATGTGGTTCCTCCCGTCGAACCCTATGTTGACCTAGCACTTCATCGCGTGATGACCGCTCATAGCGAGCTTCTAAGGGAGCTCTCCTATGACTGTACCCCTCATGGAAGGGTGTGTGCTGAATGCTATGTTGAATAGGAGTGCTCCTCGAAGAGGTGTCCCTGTAGTCCCTTTCCTTTAAGGTGTGGAGGGGACTGCCTTGTGTGTTAGGTCACCAAGGTGGTATGACCAAATCCTTGGGATTGTAACGGAGATGACTCATGCCTCCTTGGACATTCCCCACAGCCTCCGCCCGTGATTGGGCTTGGCTACGGGTGAGCACCATGACGATGTCTCTCTAAAAATCCTAAAAATTGAAATGAGTCAGATGGGGCCCAAAATTGGCGTGTGCATCCCTCTTATAGTAGATAAGACAAAAATGAAGTTTAAAGTCCTAGCTCTAAATACATTAGGAGATATTGACATCCGAACAGCTCAAAAAGTGCAAAAAAATGCGTGCACGCAATTTTAGAACCTAATTTCGGGGCACTAGATGATGGAATTTGGCCCCGAAAACTGACTTTTCTGGGAAAATAGGATTCTAAGGAAAAATATAAGATTTGTTTAAAATTATCCCAACTAACTCCCTGTAAAATTTCGTGTCAATCGGAGCTACGGTTGAGAAGTTATGGCCCCGACAAGATGCACTAAAATTTAGGGAAAAATATAAGATTTCCCATATTTTGTTGGATGCTCCCGCATCACTTATGGGCACATTTGGGGTGATTTTGGGTTGACCAAAGGGTTCATGGACACCTTTGGGGCATTTTGGAGTGACCAAGCGATTACGGGAATCCTTGGAGCTTTTTGGAGAAAATGACAAAATGCGTAGATTTTTATCTTTTTGTTTATGATGATTTTTCTTTTTGTTACACTAAGCAGAAATGAACACACACATACACAAATCGTGATTATCTCTTTTAAAGATTTAATGGTGTGTCCTAAACTGGTTTAGTGCATTTTGATGTTTTGTTTTGTTTTTGCAGGTTTTGAAGAACGTTTAAATGCATAATGTAGGCTCTTATAACTCCCAAAATGGTCGCCCCTTCAATATACCAACCAGGCCGATATACCAACCTCTCTATATACCCGCCCTTACGAGAGGGAGACTATAGGTACGTGAGAGCAGAAGGTACATGGTACGTAGGCGGTACGGAAGGGGGATTGTCCTGTTAATGGCACCTACCATAGAAGACTTATCCTCGCGTGCATGGGAATCACCCCAACGACACTCGATCAGCTTTCATCAGGATTTACGCCTAACAACAGTTGAAAATCGGGGAAATGGATGCAAAGCTAAGCCAAGGTGGTGATGAACCCACCGTTGGTCTTGCTCAAGGGCTGGGGTCTTACGACCAGCTCCTTGGTTTAAAGATGTTTCGTGAAGTGTGTGTGATTCATTTTATTTGAAATTGAAACATGCAAGCAGCCACCATTTTCTTTAAGCACACAAAATTGACAGAAACTGAAAATAGAAGATCAAAAAATGACAAAGGACAGTTTTAGAACCTTACCTCTCTCTGCCTAGACCTTCTGCTTCTGACTTTCTGCTCTGAAAATTTACAGACAGAAAATCGTCCCTTGGTGAGACGAATTACAGAACAGAAATCGTCCCTTCCAGAGACGATTTTAAAATCGTCTTAGGGTGAGACGATTTCCAGTAAAGTATTCGTAACAGTGAGAGACGAATAACAGTCTGCAATAAAAAAATGTACCTATCAAGCACAAAACACAAAAACCTGATTAGTTTTCTGTGATCTTAAAAAACCAGGGAACAGGGTCCCACCGTGATCGCCACTGAAAGCACGAGATTTCGGAAGCTTTTAAAAGGAAAAACTACTTCGTTGCATTCAAATCAAAATAACGCTTAAGTCCTAAAACATGAAATGCATTAAGTGAAAGAGGCAAATGAATCGGAACCAGTTACAAGAATTTAGAGAGAAGTCACAGCCCTTTTATTAAACTTGTCAACCATGGTTACAAAATCGCCTCCTCCCTTTTTAGGGGCTAGGAGCGTTGAATAGATTTAAGTACAATCTTGATCATTGATCCCTCTTTCGCGTGCCCACATTTGAAATGGGCGGGCCAAATGCTGCCGCCGCTTACGCTGATGAATCCTCACTTCTTGCTGCTCATCCTGCAATCAGAGAAACAAATCAAGGCATTAGTAGCACCTGTGACAAGAAGGAGAGTTTGTTCTTTGAAATCACCAAAAGATGCATGTGAACAACTGTCTAAAACTGCAAGTAAAGTGAATCTAACTGACCTAAAAACCTGACATAGGATAGAAGACATTACCGAAGGGCTACTGCCATTGAAACAATCGGTCAATCTACCTTCAACTAGAAATCGTCCCTGGGTAGGACGATTTCTGACTGCTATTCATCCCCGGGTGAGACGATTTCTACTGTGTTGAGAAAGCCGAGTTCTGTCACTCCAATGTCGACTCTTGAGGCCTCCAAAACACCTACAGATAGAGGGGTTATGTAATTGGGGCCATTTTGGGACGACCCAGATGGTCGGATTCTCCCAATTTGGCCTCTATCTTTAGGAATTCGATATCGCCACCTGCAAGCTAGTGAGACAACAAAGCGACTAATTGCATGATAAAAACTGATCAAAATGTTATGGAATTGCAGCTATGAATTAACCAGAGAGAATAACATAAAATGTAACATGAACAAATAATCTAGCATGCTTTTGAAACAAAACTTGGAAAATGCGGGGGTGCCCAAGTGGGCCTCCCACCGTTGGCACTTGATTTTGGAGCCAATCCACTAGGGATGGGCCCAAAACCTCTTAGGATTGGGGGGTCGGCAAATTGGTTGATTCAGGTGTCCATATGTTGGATTTGGGTCAGATTCAAGCTTCCAAAAGCCACCCAACAACCTCCCTTGCAAAAGATATTGGTGGATGTGAGAAGGTGAATCAAAGGGGATGCAAGTGGGTGTTCAACTCGGTAGCACTTCGTTGCTTGAAATCTCCTTCAACCTCTCTCTTTTGGGTGAGAAAAGTCCCACCTTTTATAGACCCATGGGGTCTCTTTTGAGAGGGAAGCACAAGTGCCATGTGTTGGTCATAGGTGCCATGTGGCAGTCATGTCTCCCCATGAGGGAGGGGAGTCCTCCATTGACTTGGGCTTTCATAAATGCCTTTGTGATAGTCCTCTAACGGCCCATCTGCCCACCCACACATGCGTGCGAGGCAGGAGTCATCAACTAACTATTTGTGGCTGCCACTTGGCGCCATTTGTCTTTTTGCCCGTTAAACTTGGAAATCGTCCTTACCGGAGACGATTTCAGAAATCGTCCCTGGGTGAGATGATTTCAAGTTAGTAATCGTCCCTGGGTGAGACGAATACTGAGCAAAGTGTCCAAGTGTGCCAAATTGCTTCTTGACCTTACAAAATTGCTATGAAAGTGGTTAAGACCACTGTTTGACCTCTGAGGGCTGCCCTGGGGGCTGTGTTTGTCAAAGCGATCAGTGTTTGTAGTCACATAATCGGATTGGTGTTGTTTTGGTGTCTACAAAAGTTAAACAACATTTTATTTTTTAAATGAATTACTGTAAATTTATTTGACTAACTTTACCATCTAGGTATCTAAGGTCTTGTCAACGAAGCTACATCTTAAATCTATCTACTATTTGAAATAGTTAACTTGGTCTGAAAGAAAAGAGGATATCAAGATTTTTGAAATTTAGATGATTAGACAATATAATACATTTAAGGAATTTTTAATAATTTTAGACAACATATAAATGATATCTTAGAATTTCATAGAAGTAGACCATATATAATTTTTGTTAAGTCACCTAGGAATTACCATTTAAATTTGTTTGAAATAGAATTCTGAAAGCAAAGAGGATATCAAGATTTTTGAAATTTAGATGATTAAACAATGTAATACATTTAAGGAAGTTTTAATAATTTTAGACAACATATAAATGATATCTTAGAATTTCATAGAAGTAGACCATATATCATTTTTGTTGAGTCACCTAGGAATTACCATTTAATTTACTAATGGATAAAAGAATATTCCTAACTATAAGTACTTTTCTTTAAAAAATAAGTAAAAGGTAAACAACATTTTATTTTTTAAATGAATAACCTTAAATTTATTTGACCAAATTTACCATCTAGGTATCTAAGGTCTTGTCAATGAAGCTACATCTTAAAGCTATTTACTATTTGAAATTGTTAACTTGGTCTGAAAGCAAAGAGGATATCAAAAATTTTGAAATTTAGATGATTAGACAATATAATACATTTAAGCAATTTTTAATAATTTTAGACAACATATAAATGATATCTTAGAATTTCATAGAAGTAGACCATATATAATTTTTGTTAAGTCACCTAGGAATTACCATTTAAATTTATTTGAAATAGAAGTCTAAAAGCAAAGAGGATATCAAGATTTTTGAAATTTAGATGATTAAACAATGTAATACATTTAAGGAAGTTTTAATAATTTTAGACAACATATAAATGATATCTTAGAATTTCATAGAAGTAGACCATATATCATTTTTGTTAAGTCACCTAGGAATTACCATTTAATTTACTAATGGATAAAATAATATCCCTAACTATAAGTACTTTTCTTTAAAACATAAGTAAAAGGTAAACAACATTTTATTTTTTAAATGAATAACCTTAAATTTATTTGACTAAATTTACCATCTAGGTATCTAAGGTCTTGTCAACGAAGCTACATCTTAAATCTATTTACTATTTGAAATTGTTAACTTGGTCTGAAAGCAAAGAGGATATCAAAATTTTTGAAATTTAGATGATTAGACAATATAATACATTTAAGCAATTTTTAATAATTTTAGAAAACATATAAATGATATCTTAGAATTTCATAGAAGTAGACCATATATCATTTTTTTTAAGTCACCTAGGAATTACCATTTAAATTTATTTGAAATAGAAGTCTAAAAGAAAAGAGGATATCAACATTTTTGAAATTTAGATGATTAAACAATGTAATACATTTAAGGAAGTTTTAATAATTTTAGACAACATATAAATGATATCTTAGAATTTCATAGAATTAGACCATATATCATTTTTGTTGATTCACCTAGGAATTACCATTTAATTTACTAATGGATAAAAGAATATCCCTAACTATAAGTACTTTTCTTTAAAACATAAGTAAAGGGTAAACAACATTTTATTTTTTAAATTAATAACCTTAAATTTATTTGACTAAATTTACCATCTAGGTATCTAAGGTCTTGTCAACGAAGCTACATCTTAAAGCTATTTACTATTTGAAATTGTTAACTTGGTCTGAAAGAAAAGAGGATATCAAAATTTTTGAAATTTAGATGATTAGACAATATAATACATTTAAGCAATTTTTAATAATTTTAGACAACATATAAATGATATCTTAGAATTTCATAGAAGTAGACCATATATAATTTTTGTTAATTCACCTAGGAATTACCATTTAAATTTATTTGAAATAGAAGTCTAAAAGCAAAGAGGATATCAAGATTTTTGAAATTTAGATGATTAAACAATGTAATACATTTAAGGAAGTTTTAATAATTTTAGACAACATATAAATGATATCTTAGAATTTCATAGAAGTAGACCATATATCATTTTTGTTAAGTCACCTAGGAATTACCATTTAATTTACTAATGGATAAAAGAATATCCCTAACTATAAGTACTTTTCTTTAAAACATAAGTAAAAGGTAAACAACATTTTATTTTTTAAATAAATAACCTTAAATTTATTTGACCAAATTTACCATCTAGGTATCTAAGGTCTTGTCAATGAAGCTACATCTTAAATCTATCTACTATTTGAAATAGTTAACTTGGTCTGAAAGCAAAGAGGATATCAAGATTTTTGAAATTTAGATGATTAAACAATATAATACATTTAAGGAAGTTTTAATAATTTTATACAACATATAAATGATATCTTAGAATTTCATAGAAGTAGACCATATATCATTTTTGTTAAGTCACATAGGAATTACCATTTAATTTACTAATGGATAAAAGAATATCGCTAACTATAAGTACTTTTCTTTAAAACATAAGTAAAAGTTGAACAACATTTTATTTTTTAAATGAATAACCATAAATTTATTTGACTAAATTTACCATGTAGGTATCTAAGTTCTTGTCAACGAAGCTACATCTTAAAGCTATCTACTATTTGAAATAGTTAACTTGGTTTGATAGGAAAGAGGATATCAATATTTTTGAAATTTAGATGATTAGACAATATAATACATTTAAGGAATTTTTAATAAATTTAGACAACATATAAATGATATCTTAAAACTTCATAGAAGTAGACCATATATCATTTTTGTTAAGTGGCCTAGGAATTACCATTTAATTTACTAATGGATGAATGAATATCCCTAAATACAAGTACTTTTCTTTAAAATATAAGTAAAAGTTAAGCAGCATTTTATTTTTTAAATGAATAACGGTAAATTTATTTGAACAACTTTACCATCTAAGTATCTAAGGTCTTGTCAACGAAGCTACATCTTAAAGCTATCTACTATTTGAAATAATTAACTTGAGAAAATCTGAAAGCAAAGAGGATATCAAGATTTTTGAAATTTAGATGATTAAACAATGTAATAAATTTAAGGAATATTTAATAATTTTAGACAACATATAAATGGTATCTTAGAATTTCATAGAAGTAGACCATATATCATTTTTGTTAAGTCACCTAGGAATTACCATTTAATTTACTAATGGATGAATGAATATCCCTAACTACAAGTACTTTTATTTAAAACATAAGTAAAAGTTAAACAACATTTTATTTTTTAAATGAATAACTATAAATTTATTTGACTAACTTTACCATATAGGTTCGATGAAGCTACGTCTTAAAGCTATCTACTATTTGAAATAGTTAACTTGAGAAAGTCTGAAAGCAAAGAGGATATCAAGATTTTTAAAATTTAGATGATTAGACAATGTAATACATTTAAGGAAGTTTTAATAATTTTAGACAACATATAAATGATATCTTAGAATTTCATAGAAGTAGACCATATATCATTTTTGTTAAGTCGCCTAGGAATTACCATTTAATTTACTAATGGATGAATGAATATCCCTAACTACAAGTACTTTTATTTAAAACATAAGTAAAATTTAAACAACATTTTATTTTTTAAATGAATAACTGTAAATTTATTTGACTAACTTTACCATCTAGGTATCTAAGGTCTTGTCAACGAAGCTACATATTAAATCTATCTACTATTTGAAATAGTTAACTTGGTCTGAAAGCAAAGAGGATATCAAGATTTCTGAAATTTAGATGATTAGACAATATAATACATTTAAGGAATTTTTAATAATTTTAGACAACATATAAATGATATCTTAGAATTTCATAGAAGTAGACCATATATAATTTTTGTTAAGTCACCTAGGAATTACCATTTAAATTTATTTGAAATAGAAGTCTGAAAGCAAAGAGGATATCAACATTTTTGAAATTTAGATGATTAAACAATGTAATACATTTAAGGAAGTTTTAATAATTTTAGACAACATATAAATGATATCTTAGAATTTCATAGAAGTAGACCATATATCATTTTTGTTGAGTCACCTAGGAATTACCATTTAATTTACTAATGGATAAAAAAATATCCCTAACTATAAGTACTTTTCTTTAAAACATAAGTAAAAGTTAAACAACATTTTATTTTTTAAATGAATAACCATAAATTTTTTTGACTAAATTTACCATCTAGGTATCTAAGGTCTTGTCAACAAAGCTACATCTTAAAGCTATTTACTATTTGAAATTGTTAACTTGGTCTGAAAGCAAAGAGGATATCAAAATTTTTGAAATTTAGATGATTAGACAATATAACACATTTAAGCAATTTTTAATAATTTTAGACAACATATAAATGATATCTTAGAATTTCATAGAAGTAGACCATATATAATTTTTGTTAAGTCACCTAGGAATTACCATTTAAATTTATTTGAAATAGAATTCTGAAAGCAAAGAGGATATCAAGATTTTTGAAATTTAGATGATTAAACAATGTAATAAATTTAAGGAATATTTAATAATTTTAGACAACATATAAATGGTATCTTAGAATTTCACAGAAGTAGACCATATATCATTTTTGTTAAGTCACCTAGGAATTACCATTTAATTTACTAATGGATAAATGAATATCCCTAACTATAAGTACTTTTCTTTAAAACATAAGTAAAAGTTAAACAACCTTTTATTTTTTAAATGAATAACCATAAATTTATTTGACTAACTTTACCATCTAGGTATCTAAGGTATTGTCAACGAAGCTACATCTTAAAGCTATTTACCATTTGAAATAGTTAACTTGAGAAAGTCTGAAAGCAAAGAGGATATTAAGATTTTTGAAATTTAGATTATTAGACAATGTAATACATTTAAGGATATTTTAATAATTTTATACAACATATAAATGATATCTTAGAATTTCATAGAAGTAGACCATATATAATTTTTGTTAAGTCACCTAGGAATTACCATTTAAATTTATTTGAAATAGAAGTCTGAAAGCAAAGAGGATATCAAGATTTTTGAAATTTAGATGATTAGACAATGTAATACATTTAAGGAAGTTTTAATAATTATAGACAACATATAAATGATATCTTAGAATTTCATAGAAGTAGACCATATATCATTTTTGTTAAGTCCCCTAGGAATTACCATTTAATTAACTAATGGATTAATGAATATCCCTAACTACAAGTACTTTTCTTTAAAATATAAGTAAAAGTTAAACAACATTTTATTTTTTAAATGAATAATGGTAAATTTATTTTACTAAATTTACCATCTAGGTATCTAAGGTCTTGTCAACGAAGCTACATCTTAAAGCTATTTACTATTTGAAATAGTTAACTTGGTCTGAAAGCAAAGAGGATATCAAAAATTTTGAAATTTAGATGATTAGACAATATAATACATTTAAGGAATTTTTAATAATTTTAGACAACATATAAATGATATCTTAGAATTTCATAGAAGTAGACCATATATAATTTTTGTTAAGTCACCTAGGAATTACCGTTTAATTTACTAATGGATAAAAGAATATCCCTAACTATAAGTACTTTTCTTTAAAACATAAGTAAAAGGTAAACAACATTTTATTGTTTAAATGAATAACCTTAAATTTATTTGACTGAATTTACCATCTAGGTATCTAAGGTCTTGTCAACGAAGCTACATCTTAAAGCTATCTGCTATTTGAAATAGTTAACTTGGTCTGATAGCAAAGACGATATCAATATTTTTGAAATTTAGATGATTAGACAATATAATACATTTAAGGAATTTTTAATAATTTTAGACAACATATAAATGATATCTTAGAATTTCATACAAGTAGACCATATATAATTTTTGTTAAGTCACCTAGGAATTACCATTTAATTTACTAATGGATGAATGAATATCCCTAACTACAAGTACTTTTATTTAAAACATAAGTAAAAGTTAAACAACATTTTATTTATGAAATGAATAACGGTAAATTTATTTGACTAACTTTACCATCTGGGTATTTAAGGTCTTGTCAATGAAGCTACATCTTAAAGCTATCTACTATTTGAAATAGTTAACTTGAGAAAGTCTGAAAGCAAAGAGGATATCAAGATTTTTAAAATTTAGATGATTAGACAATGTAATACATTTAAGGTGTAGACACCAAAACAGCACCAATCCGATTATGTGACTGCAAACACTGATCGCTTTGACAAACACAGCCCCCAGGGCAGCCCTCAGAGGTCAAACAGTGGTCCTAACCACTTTCATAGCAATTTTGTAAGGTCAAGAGGCAATTTGGCACATTTAGACACTTTGCTCCATATTCGTCTCACCCAGGGACGAATTCAAATTGGAATCCGTCTCACCCAGGGACGAATTCTGAATTCGTCCCTGGGTAGGACGAATTCCAGGTTTAACGGGCAAAAAGAAGAATGGCGCCAAGTGGCAGCCCAAGACAGTCAGTTGATGACTCCTGCCTCGCACGCGTGTGTGGGTGGGCAGATAGGCCGTTAGAGGACTGTCACAAGGGCGATTATGAAAGCCCAAGTCATGGAGGACTCCCCTCCCTCATGGGAAGACATGAGCGCCACATGGCACCTATGACCAACACATGGCGCTTATGCTTCCCTCTCAAAAGAGACCCCATGGGTCTATAAAAGGTGGGACTTTTCTCACCCAAAAGAGACAGATTGGAGGCGATTTCAAGCAACGAAGTGTTGTCCGATTGATTACCCACTTGCATCCTTTTGATTCACCTTCTCACATCCACTAATCTCTTTCGCAAGGGAGGTTATTGGGTGGCTTTTGGAAGCGTGGATCCAACCCAAATCCAACATTTGACCACCTTACACCACCAATTTGTAGACATCCCAATCCTAAGAGGTTTTGGGCCCATCCCTAGTGGATTGGCTCCGAAATCAAGTGCCAACGGTGGGAGGCCCACTTGGGCACCCCCGCACTTTCTAAGTTTTATTCTAAAGCATTCTAGATTATTGTTTCAGGTTGCATCTCATGTTATTCTATTTGGTTAACTCATAGCTTCAATTTCATAACATTTTGATCAGATTTTATCATGCCTTTTGTCGCTTTGTTGTCCTACTAACTTGCAGGTGGCGATATCGAATTCCCGAGGATAGAGGCCAAATTGGGAGAATCCGACCATCTGGGTCATCCCAAAATGGCCCCAATTACATAACCCCCCTGTTTGCAGGTGTTTTGGAGGTCTCGGGAGTCGACATTGGAGCAGTATCACTTCGGCTTTTCCAACACAGTAGAATTCGTCCCACCCAGGGACGAATTGCAATCGGAATTCGTCCTGCCCAGGGACGAATTCCAGGTGAAGGCAGATTGGCCAACTGTTTCAGTGGCAATGGCCTTCTGGTAATATCTTCTGTCTTCTGTCAGGTTTTCAGGTCATTTGGACTCACTTTACTCACTGTTTTAGACAAATGTTTATATGCATCTTTTGGTGATTTTAGAGAACAAACACTTCTTATTTGCAGTAGGTGCTACTGACATCTTTGTTGTTTCTTTGTTCGTAGGAGGAGCAGCGAGAGGTCAAGGACTCATCAACATCAGCGACGGCATCGTCTTGGCCCGCCCATCTCAAGTGTGGGCACGCGGAAAGAGGAACCTTAAGTCTCGATTGTAATCAAATTCTTTTAACGCTCCTAGCCCCTGAAAAGGGAGGAGGCGTCTTTGTAACAGAGATCAAGAGAGTTTAATGAAAGGGCTGTGTTTTCTCCATTTGCTTGTATCTCATTTCAATGCGTCTCTTTCATTTCATGCATTCTACATTTCTAGGACTTAAGCGTATTTGATTTTGAATGCATCGCAATTAGTGTTTCCTTCGCCCGAAATCTCGTGCTTTCAGTGGCGATCACGGTGGGACACTGTTCCCTGGTTTTTAAAATCACAGAAACTGATTAAATTTTTGTGTTTTGTGCTTGACAAGTACATTTTTTTGTTGCAGACTGTTATTCGTCTCCGACTGTGACGAATTCTTTACTATAATTCGTCTGACCCTGAGACGAATTCAAATTCGTCTCGCAGGGACGAATTCTGTTCTGAAATTCGTCTCACAGAGGGACGAATTCCTGCCTGTAGATTTTTAGAGCAGAAATTCAGAAGCAACCGGTCTAGGCAGAGAAGAGGTAGGGATTTTTATAATCTCTGTTAAATTTTTTGTTTCTGTTTTCGTTCCTTTGATTGTTTTCATTTTATCCTGCATTGCTTAGGGAAAGTCATTTATGCTTGTTTCATTTTCGCTAAATAAAATGAATCCCACACACTTCACGCAATAACTTTAAACCAAGGAGCTGGTCGTAAGACCCCAGCCCTTGAGCAAGACCAACGGTGGGTTCATCACCACCTTGGCTTAGCTTTGCATCCATTTCCCCGATTGTCATTGTTGTTAGGCGTAAATCCTGACGAAAGCTGACCGAGTGTCGCTGGGGTGATTCCCATGCATGCGAGGATAAGTCTTCTATGGTAGGTGTCATTAACAGGACAATCCCCCTTCCGTACCGCCTACGTACCACGTACCTTCTGCTCTCACGTACCTATAGTCTCCCTCTCGTAAGGGCGGGTATATAGAGAGGTTGGTATATCGGCCTGGTTGGTATATTGAAGGGGCGACCATTTTGGGAGTTATATGAGCCTTCATTATGCATTTAAACGTTCTTCAAAAACATTCAAAAAACAAACAAAAACATCAAAATGCACTAAACCAGTTTAGGACACACCATTAATCCTTAAAAGAGATAATCATGGTTTTTGTATGTGTGTGTTCATTTCTGCTTAGTGTAGACAAAAATAAAAATCATCATAAACGAGATAAAAATCTACTTAGATAGTAGAGAAGCACCGCAATGGTGTACACCCGTAGCCAAGCCCAATCAAGGGCAGAAGCTCCGAAAGGTACACAAGAAGCAGGCACAAGTCACCTTCGCTTCAGTCCTGAGGACTTGGTCATACCGCCTTATCGGTCTGGCCTACAAAAGAATCCATGTCAGAATCCTCGATGGGGTATGCCCATTCAAAACAGCCCCTTTCGGGAAGACGCTTTACATGTAGACCTTGATGTAAATAGAGAATCGCCTTCTGAGGTTAGACATGAGTGGCCACAGCGTGATGAAGTGCTAGAGAGGCACACTATCCATTTGGAGGGACAACGTGGATATGGCGTCCCTTCTTTACCTCCCATCAGGACAGAAAGACAAAATCCGGAGCGCAGGGCTCCTTACACAGGGCGAGCTAACTCCGCCCGCCCCTTCCAAACCAATGAAAGGGAGTACGAGGAAAGCCATCGCATTCCTCGAGGACAACAAACAGTGCGGGAACCTTGCATTTCCGCCCTTGCTAGGTATCATGATCATACATCGAGGCCAGAGCCTCGAGTAAATGTCGCCTACCTCGACAGAGGGAAGCGACCCATTGAAATTTTAGATCATCAAGATCGAGGCAAACACATAGGAGAAACATTCCAACCTCCTGAGAAAAATAGGGTAGACCAAATTGACCCGATAGTCGCCAGACATGCCACCCGTCAAGCCCAAATCATGCGGCTTAAACAAAGTCATCAGGAGATAGAGTATCGACACCGCTTGGATAGAGAGCGCATGCAACGCGAAGCGGATGAGTTACGCTATGAACTACCTAAGAGGGGGCCAACCCCTCACACCCAAAGAGCCAAACAATATGAGAGGCATAATCCGTTGGTGCAGGACAGGTCTCCACGACCTCGTCAAGCTTTGCCTCCGAGACCTTATAGACCCGAGAGGGAGGCCACTCCCCGAAACAATGATGGGTACCTTCAGCAAGGACTCAATCAGGGTTATAGGTCTCGCCTGGAGACTCCTCAAGAATTTTATGAGGAGTATGAACCAGAAATAGAACATGTTGAAACTCCCCATCAAGGCAGGAGGGCTGCCATTCGGCCACCCCTCCATAGGCCTCCAGTCTCCCATAACTTACAATGGGAGCAAACAAAAGAGGAAGAGATAAAATCTTCCGATGCATACAAAGCGCTATTAGAGCGTTTGGAGTCTGTGGAGACAAAAGCTTCTGGGCATCAAAAGCCCACATTACGTCAACTCCACAGTCATCCAGTGCATCCATCAGTGCCAACACCTCTTTACCCCGAACACTTCAAGTTGCCTCAATTGGCAATCTTTAAAGGTGAAGAGGACGCACAAGAACATGTAACAAGATTTCTAAGCCAATGCTTCGGCATCCAAGATAATGATGCATTGTTGCTTAGAACTTTCATAACCACATTCGCAGGCCCTGCCTCGGATTGGTTCACGCAATTACCAAAACACAGCATAAGCAACCTAGATCAATTAGTAGATGCGTTTCTTGAACGCTTTGCCTTCAACACAAGGAAGAAGGCATCACTGAGTGATCTGGCTAGCCTCAAGCAATTTGAGGAAGAAACAATGGCAGCATACGGGAATCGATGGAGAGCTTTGCTTTCTAAGTTACCCTACCGTCCCCCTATGTCTGATCTCACATAGATGTTCGCAAAAAGTTGCTTGAAATCGATCTCTGGGCTATTGCAGCTGCAGCAATACGCCGACTTAGAAGAAGCTTTGGCGCAAGCCAGAGTTATAGAAGAGATCAAAATAGGCGAAGGCGCAATCACCAAGCCTAAAAAGAAAGAGTGGAATAAAACCACTAAGATCGGGACAACGCAATCACAACATGCTACGGTTAACCAAGTTGCGATAAATGTTCCCGTGCCTGTGCAAGAAATGCAGCCCCAAAAGGCTAATTACCAGGCAGTGCCTCCTGGTTATGAAAGAGATAATAGAAGACAGGAGGAGAATCAGCAGCGTCGCCCTAGGCGACAATTCACCCCTTACACGGAGTCCAGGGACTCCCTATTTGACCGCTTGTCAGCGGCAAATTTAGTCACTCTGCCAGAAATCCAAACTATAGACCCTAACGCTCCTAAGCCTAGGGGATACAGAGAGGAATTGTATTGTAGATTCCATAGGCGCAGAGGACACGACTTGAATGGATGCTAGAAATTCAAAGAATTAATCCAAGATTTGATCGACAATAGAACATTGGCCGTGGACAACCCCATAGCGCCAAATAATCAACAAATGGGGGTATTCAAGGACCCTTTGCCTGCCCACGAAGCACAGGCAAAACCTCTCCAGATTAACGAGGTGCGACAGAATCTTCCCATGCAAGGATTTGTGGGAATGATTAGTATAGTGACAAGGAACAAAAAGTACCCAGCAGTTGCCCCCGAGGTAGCTACGAGGGAAGTTTCGACAACATCGCAGCCTCAACAACGCCCAACGCAGTTGCCTCCGCCTAGACCCGAGGTCACGATACGGACCAAACTCACGCAGAGTTTGCGGACCACATCGGCTAGGCTGTCCATTTACGAGCTTATTCAACAGTCAAGCACCCCATAGGGAAGCTCTTATGGACATTTTAAAAGCCATCGAATTACAGCCTCACGAAGCAAATTCTTTCAACAACTTCGTGGGACATGTGAAACGATGTACGGAGCCGGTCATCACCTTCAGAGAAGATGAAGTCAAAACAATATCGAATGACATGGCAGATCCACCCCTGCACGTTATCGCGCGGGTCAACGGGATCCCGTACAAGAGAGTGTTGGTAGATACTGGCTCGTCCAAGTAACATCATTACCACTGCAGCCTTAAAACATTTGAAGTTGCCAACCTCTCACATCACAGCCTCCACGTACACACTGCGAGCTTTCAACGATGCAATATGCTCGACAGTCGGCACAGTTGTTCTGCCTGTCCAGGTAGGACAAAAGACAATACCTACATTGTGCCATGTGTTGGAAGGCGAGATGGCTTATAATATACTGCTAGGGCGGCCTTGGATCAGGGACATGAAGTGTGTCCCTTCGATCGCTCACCAGTGCTTAAAGTATGCTTTTGAAGGAGAAATACATGTAGTCCCAATGGACTTAGAGCCCTTCAAGTATTGCAATGCGGTACAATTCATGCCTCAATCGACCCTCCCTTCAACGCATTTGGATTTTCGGTTAAATCCATCTAAAAAGGGTCCAATACCGCAGGCACCACCGGTGACAAAATCAACAAAATCCCAACCAGGTGAGCCTTCATCATCTGCTCCTTCATTATCAATGCCACCTGTCATGGCCAAACAGAAGGACAAGGGAAAACAGATCATGGAAGAGGCTAAGCCCCTAGAAGAGGGGTTGCCCACAATTTCAACGGTATCAACAGAAGAAACACCTCACACAGCGAAGCGGAGACTCCTAAAATGCCGAACATGGAATGGACTCAGGAAGGACTCCCGTTTCCTCCCACCCAATCATCAACAATCACTGTTGAAATGGCCGATACGGGCCTGGGGGAGTATTTAGTGCAAAATGTTGTGGCAACCCCCGCATTGGAGTCAGTACGAGACATGGGAAGACCTCGCCTTCCCATAGGGACAGGTTGTTCCTCTAGGCTACCCACCAAACCGGACGAATTTTGTGTATGGGGGCCTTGATCATGGTCTTGAACCATGCAAACAAAAGGAAGCAGACGAAGAGCCTTTTGTTGAAAATATCAACTATCTGTCAAACCCGGACTTTGCCCTAAGATATCTCGGCCAATGCAATTGGCATGGATACGAGCTAGGCAGATATGAGCAAGGGATGCGGGTCCTTTGCCAACCAAGATATCAGATGCCATATGATAAGTCAGGAGTAGGGTTCAACCACCCCCTACCCTTAGACATCTTGGTCAAAAATATGCAAGGCCTAGAAATAGGCAACAAGGGGGGATTGGCACCAGATCCTTATGCCAACCCAAATACAGAATATACATTGGGAGATTACCTCCCATGGTCAACAAACACCCTTGGCAACAGTAGTAATCCCTCTCCTTTGCTAGAGAGAGGTGAGAGTTCGGAGATTAATCCTCAAAGAGAACATCAACGGCTTCCAGACATCTTTTTGAAGCTATTCCCCTTAGA
The DNA here is from genome assembly GCA_028583015.1 of Wollemia nobilis. Lineage (NCBI taxonomy): Eukaryota > Viridiplantae > Streptophyta > Pinopsida > Araucariales > Araucariaceae > Wollemia > Wollemia nobilis. The sequence continues at coordinate 65,176 of JAQPPZ010003168.1, read as the reverse complement.
GGTTCCAGTTGAATCAATACAGTGTCAAGAGAATCAGGTCCCTCCACCAAGAGTGGAACAACCGCAATGGGACCGGATTAACTTGCTGGAACAAGGAGAGCCCTCAACGTCGCAAGCAATAGTTGCTGAAGAGAATGAACATTTTTGGGTCTCCGAAAGTGATTCAGAAGATGAGACTGAGATGGACTATCTCAGACATGCGCGACGACATCACCGCCCTTTAACTCATGAAGATCTAATGGGACAAATGGGCATACTACTAGGGCATGAATGGTGGGTAGACCCAGCAAGGTGGGACCAAGTGTTGGATCCATGGCTCCAAATTCAAGATGAGCACCGTCCACCCCGAGACCCTATCATGACATCAGTACCAAGGGAAGACCCCGTCTTCCTATCAACACATAGGGCTGATCCGTTCATACCCGTCCCTACAGAACCAGATCCAGAGCATAGGGAGCATCCAGAATGTTCGAGCTATAACACCCACGGTAATGGAGACCAAATTCATTCCATCCACATGATCTCCATTGATTTGACCGCACCCATCCGCAATCCGGCCGATCCAGCACGGTCATTGCATCTAGACATAGATGCCATCGACTGGGATCGCGTCAATTCACCTTTATCACCATCAGAGTATCGGCCTTTCGGTGAAATGCCTCATTTTACCCCAAGGACAACTCAAGATATTTTTCAGGCTGAAGAGGGACCCGAGGTTCCAAACGTAGATTTAAACTCAGCCAATGATATCCATTTGATCCCGACTCCACATCAGTTGGAGGAAGGATCCCACATGTCAGTCGAGGAAACGACTGACGTAGACATCGGCTTAGACCCAATGAATCCACAGATTCTCAAGCTGGGGGTAAGTCTTTCCCCCGAAGAGCAAGCCGACTACATTACCCTTCTCAAAGAGAAGAAGGAGGTTTTTGCATGGTCATACAGAGACATGCCGGGACTAGACCCGTAGCTAGTCACGCATAATTTAACGCTTGATCCGACAATCAAGCCCGTAAAGCAAAAACTACGAAAGATGCACCCAACAGTGGCCTTGATGGTCAAAGATGAATTGCAAAAGCTGTTGGATGCACAGTTTGTCATCTGCGTGGATTATCCGCCATGGCTGTCCAACATGGTTCCCGTCAAGAAGCCCGACGGGAGGATTCGCATATGCACCAATTTTTGAGACCTAAACAAAGCGAGTCCTAAGGATGATTTCCCCTTGCCAAGCATCGACGCGCTAGTAGATGCTACAGCAGGTCACGAAATGCTCTCCCTAATGGATGGCTTCTCAGGATACAATCAAATTCGTATCAATCCTGAGGACCAACTTAAAACGGCGTTCACAACGCCTTGGGGGACATTTTGTTATAAGGTCATGCCTTTTGGCCTTAAAAATGTTGGCGCTACCTACCAACGTGCCATGACGTATATCTTCCATGATTACATGCACAAAACTTTGGAAGATTACATGGATGATTTGTTAGCCAAGTCTCTTTTGCGCTCAGATCATCTCGGTGACTTAAGCAAGATTCTCGATCGCCTCATAGAGCATAAGGTCAGACTGAATCCCAAGAAGTGCGTATTTGGCGTCACATCTGGAAAACTCTTGGGTTTTATAGTCTCAAAACGAGGCATCGAAGTGGACCCAAACAAAGTCAAGGCAATCCTTGAAATGGCTCCCCCAACCACTATCAAGCAGCTCAGAAGTCTGCAAGGAAAGGTCGCGTCGATTAAACGCTTCATAGCGCAATTATCTGACAAATGCCGACCCATGAACAAATTATTGCACAAGGGGGTTACATTTCACTGGGATGACGAGTGCCAGTCAGCCTTTGACGAAATCAAACAATACTTGGCTTCGCCACCAGTATTGGCACCACCTAGACCAGGAGTGTCGTTCTACTTATACATCTCAGCTACTGAGGTGGCACTGGGCGCCATGCTAGCCCAAAAGAATGAACTTCACAAAGAACAGGCTACTTACTATCTTAGCCGCACCCTGGTCAATTACGAACTTAACTATGCATACGTTGAGAAACTCTGCTTGGCAGTGGTGTTTGCTACCAAAAAGCTATGCCACTACATGCTGAGCAACACTACGTATGTTGTGTCTAAGGAGAATCCATTGCGATACATGATGAGTCGTACTTATCATAGTAGTCGCACGGCGAAATGGATCATGTTGTTGACGGAATTTGACATAGAGTTTATTGGACAAAAATCTATCAAAGGACAAGTCATAGCCGATCAACTAGCAGAGGCTCCTCTTGAAGACGATCAGCCTCTGGTCATAGAACTACCCGATGATGGGGTCTTCCATGTCTCAGAATCGCCAGATTCTGATGAGCCTGAGTCACAGGCCGACATAACCCTATTCTTCGATGGTTCTAAATGTGAGCAAGGTGGTGGCACGGGAATTGTATTCTTCACATCGCAGGGTGCTCCAATGCCCCTGTCATTTAAATTAAACTTCCAGTGCACCAACAATAATGCAGAATATGAAGCCTTGCTCCTAGGTCTTCAGACAACAATCGCCATGAACATCAAACGACTGAACATCTTTGGTGATTCGCTGTTAATAGTCAATCAAGTCAAAGGGGTATATCAATGCAAATGCCCAGTTCTGAAGGCCTATAAAGCCCTTGTGGACAAATTCTTGGCAAAACTTGAGTGGTATGACATCGAGGCACTCCCTCGATCATCGAATCATTTTGCGGACACAATGGCCTCCTTGGGGTCACTAATCCCGCAAGACCTTTCCGGTGATATGACAACCATTCAAGTCAAAACCTTATCGCAATCCGCGATGGAGCGTGCAAGCTCAGACTTGACGCCAGGAATCCACATGATCCAGATTGAACCATCCTCGGATAAGTTCTTTCGAATCCGAGATCGTCTGAAACGTGCCAAGTCGGGGTCCTTGTTTTCCCCCACTCCCACTAATAGCAACACAACGCTATTCTTACAAGTTCTATCCCATTCAGCATTTGTTAGGGAAGAACTTCAAAAGGGATTGGCTGTTCATACTGTCGAGGTTTCCGATCAACAGGACTGGTATTTACCCATTAGAGACTACCTCAAGTTAGGTAATCTTCCCTTTGGATTGACGCACGCCGCAAAACGAACATTCAAGCAGAAAGCGGCTAAGTATGTCTTGATAGGAGACATTTTGTATCGTCGTAGCTATGACGGAATTCTTCTTCGTTGTTTGGACCAGCAAGAGTCCACTTGGGCAATCGCCCAAGCGCACGACGGTACATGTGGTGGCCACTTTAGTGGTATGGCCATTGCAAAGCGCATTCTTCGCATGGGATATTATTGGCCATCTTTAGAGCGAGATTGTTGCGCATATGTCAAGAAGTGCATGAAATGTCAACATCATGCCAATTTGATGCACGTACCTTCCCAGGCCTTGCAGGCAATCCAGTCTGCTTGGCCATTTTTGCAATGGGGCTTCGATCTAATTGGAAAGATCTCCCCTGCATCATCAGGCCGTCACACGTTTATCATAACGGCCACAGAGTATTTTACTAAATGGGTGGAAGCAATTCCGTTAACCTCTACGACAGGACCCCGCATTGTGGAGTTCATCTTGCATAACATCATATGTCATTTTGGTATTCCATCCAAAATAATCTCGGATAATGGGCCATCATTCAAGAACAAAGACGTGCGTGCTTTGACCACAAAGTACAAAATTCAGCACAACTTTTCAACACCCTATTATCCGCAAGCAAATGGGCAAGCGAGGCGTCAAACAAAATGCTAGTCGCCATCCTTAAAAAGACGGTCGCAGACAGTCATAAAGATTGGCACATCCAAATCCCACTTGCCCTTTGGGCTTATCGCACTAGCATTCGAACGCCAACTGGGGCAACTCCGTTTTCGCTGGTGTATGGCTCAGAGGCAGTAATGCCTCTCGAGTTGGAAATTCCTTCCCTGCGCATATCAATGCAGGAGTTCATCGATGATGACACTGCGCGGCAGGCCCGGTTAGACCAACTTACGTTGCTTGACGAACGACGCGTTAATGCTCTCGAGCACTTACGTATCTACCAAGAGCGGCTTAAGAAAGCTTACAACATGAAAGTTCACCTAAGGGACTTTCGGGTTGGTGATTTGGTTTTGAAGGAAAACCAACAGAACTCTAATTTGCCGTCCCACCTGAGGGACAAGTTCACGGCAAATTGGTTAGGTCCATATGTCATTGATAGCAAAATAGGACCCGGGACGTACCGGCTAGCTTCTCTTGACGGTATCAAGGAAACAGAACCCTTGAATATCAGTCATTTGCGACCATTTTATATATAAGAGAGCCATGTCCCAAAAATGCTCCAAGGATCCATAAAATCGCTTGGTCAAAAACACAAAAGCTCCAAGGATTATCGCAATCACTTGGTCAAAAACCAAAAAGCTCCAAGGATTATCGCAATCACTTGGTCAAAACCCAAAAAAGCTCCAAGGATTATCGCAATCACTTGGTCAAAACCCAAAAAGCTCCAAGGATTATCGCAATCACTTGGTCAAAAACCAAAAAGCTCCAAGGATTATCGCAATCACTTGGTCAAAACCAAAAAGCTCCAAGGATTATCGCAATCACTTGGTCAACCCAAAAAGCTCCAAGGATTATCGCAATCACTTGGTCAAACCAAAAAGCTCCAAGGATTATCGCAATCACTTGGTCAACCCAAAAAAGCTCCAAGGATTATCGCAATCACTTGGTCAAACCAAAATCTCCAAGGATTATCACAATCACTTGGTCAAAACTCAAAAAGCTCCAAGGATTATCGCAATCACTTGGTCACCCAAAAAAGCTCCAAGGATTATCGCAATCACTTGGTCACCCAAAAGCTCCAAGGATTATCGCAATCACTTGGTCACCCAAAAAGCTCCAAGGATTATCGCAATCACTTGGTCAAAAAGCTCCAAGGATTATCGCAATCACTTGGTCAAAAAGCCAAGGATTATCGCAATCACTTGGTCAACCAAAATGCTCCAAGGATTATGACAATCACTTGGTCAAAAAAAATGTCAAAAATAAAAAAATAATCAAAAACAACAAAAATTTGCATCTCATTTCTAGGCATACTCAAATTCATCAATAGAGAGCTCTTCTCGCACCTCATATTCATATTCACAAAAATCAATCCATCAAAAATACAAAAATATGTAGCTGCATTAAGCATTGCATCCATACATTGCATATTTGTGGTCGTATAGGTCAAAGGCACCATAGTCTGTAATTGCTCTGCTAGTCCATCTTGTTCCACACTGTTCCATTTTACAAAAACAACAAAAACACCATGCATTGCTTTTACCACACTAGAGTCGGTGGTCTTTTAATGTATCAAGAGTTTTCGTGATTCGAGTCATCATTTTCCTCTTTAGCCATGTAATGTATCAAGTCAAACAGATTTTACGAAGGTAGAGTTACACTTGAAATACACCTTGTTACGTAACATCCCAACACACATTAAAACACATAAAACAATTCCTAAGTTGTGTGAACGAAAGATGAAACCTGCAGCAGTAATCCAAGTCACCATAAGCGAAACGGTTATCTTGCTCATCCCCCTGTGCGAATGACCCCAAGAATGCTGAGAGTTGGCAAAAGGACAAGCATCCTCCCTACCCAATTCCCTAAGAATCCCTAGTTCTCAATAGTTGCAAAACATCAAAAATTTGCAAAACATCAAAAACTCAAATATTTGACATCCTACAGTGCACACATCAAACGGCACAAACGATAGTGATTTTCATCACTCCATATCCCCAATCCCTTGCTCAAAAGAAAAACAAATCAAAATAAACAGTGATCTTATCACTACAAACGAGCAAGTATCCCAATACAATTGAAGAAAAGAAGGGAGTTGAACTTGAATCCCTGGAACTCTCAAGCATTCTAAAAGGTCATGAGGCAAGCCTCAGTACCGGTTTGGTTGATAGCCTATCGGTAATTGGCGGTAAACTTCTCGCATGACGATATATCTATCACATTAACTTGCGTACAGATCAATGTTTGCATGTGGATGAGCTAGCTTATGGCATCCTGGATAACATCGCAGATTAATCTAACTAAATACAACAAAGGAGTTAGTGGAGCTAATTAGGTGATCCTCAATACGAGTTCGGTTGAAAGCCCATCCGGCATCGGCGGTATCCAGACAAATACCACATAAATGAACTCAATTGCACACACAGGGATGTGAAATAGCTTGGTCAAAAACAAGTCCGATTCATACCTTGTTCAAAAGTCTTGTAAGATAAAGTACAGTCGTGGCTAGTGAGTTAAAACCGTCAGAGTCTCAAGAAAACCTTAGCTACATTTCTAAACCAACTGCGCTACTTTTCATCCTTACAATACCATCAAAAAATACAAAAAAAGAAAAACCACATGTATACATACAAAGTCATGCATCACAACAATCGCCTAAAAACAAAATAACAGAGTTCTAAACAGTCTATGGTGCCATAGCCAAACATCACAAATCCCATTCATCCATTTCATTTTTGCATATCACATATAAATAAAAAACATTTGCATTCATCATAGCATATGCATCCATCAAAATAAATCAACATGCATACATCCATATTCATCAACCATCATGCATAAGACCAAAGAAAATCAAAACAACAAAAACAACAAAAAAAATGCAACACAAACAAAAAGCAATAAACATTGCCAGACACAAGTGCTCTTGCACTTAACCTCTTGGCATAGAAAAATTGATGTCGGGGTTTACATTGTCACTATCCTACTCTCTAAGAAGGCTACCATAGCCGGACCGCTCCACGGGAAGACGGATTTTTGACAATTTCACCCCTAAATGGCATCACAAATGGGTCAAAGCCCACTAAAAAACAACAAGAAAATCAAAACACAAAACAAAAAACAATAAACATTGCCAGACACAAGTGCTCTTGCACTTAACCTCTTGGCATAGAAAAATTGATGTCGGGGTTTACATTGTCACTATCCTACTCCCTAAGAAGGCTACCATAGCCGGACCGCTCCATGGGAAGACGGATTTTTGATAATTTCACCCCTAAATGGCATCACAAATGGGTTAAAACCCATTCAAAAACAATCAAAACAACAAAAAAAAACATAAAAAAATGCAAAAACAAAAAAGACAATAAGATTCGATACAAGTGCTCTTGCACTTAACCTCTTGGCATAGAAAATAGACGTTGGGGTCAAATTGTCACTATCCTACTCCCTAAGAAGGCTACTTTAGCCGGACCGCTCCATGGGAAGATGGATTTTGACAGATTTCACCTCCATTATGGCGTCACAAAAAGGGTTAACACCCACCAAAAATAGGTCCAAATGTTGGAAAAATTGCACATGCTTAACGATAAACCATCTAATGGCACCCTTGCACAAGTCATCTTGGGTCAAGCGACTCATCGCTTTTCTCATGAAAGTCATTCGGGGGCCCCCCCCCCCCCCCCCCCCCCCCGGGGGGGGGGCCCGGGGGGGGGGGGGGGGGCACGCGGGGGGGGGGGGGGCCCGGGCCCCCCCCCCCCCCCCCCCCCGGGGGGGGGGGCGGGGCCAGCATTGTAGACACCAAAACAGCACCAATCCGATTATGTGACTGCAAACACTGATCGCTTTGACAAACACAGCCCCCAGGGCAGCCCTCAGAGGTCAAACAGTGGTCCTAACCACTTTCATAGCAATTTTGTAAGGTCAAGAGGCAATTTGGCACATTTAGACACTTTGCTCGGTAATTCGTCTCACCCGAGGACGAATTCAAACTGGAATCCGTCTCACCCGAGAGACGAATTCTGAATTCGTCTCCGGTAGGGACGAATTCCAAGTTTAACGGGCAAAAAGAAGAATGGCGCCAAGTGGCAGCCAGAGGACGATCGGTTGATGACTCCTGCCTCGCACGCGTGTGTGGGTGGGCAGATAGGCCGTTAGAGGAGCTGTCACAAGGGCAATTATGAAAGCCCAAGTCATGGAGGACTCCCCTCCCTCATGGGAAGACATGACCGCCACATGGCACCTATGACCAACACATGGCGCTTATGCTTCCCTCTCAAAAGAGACCCCATGGGTCTATAAAAGGTGGGACTTTTCTCACCCAAAATGGACAGATTGGAGGCGATTTCAAGCAACGAAGTGCTGTCCGATTGAATACCCACTTGCATCCTTTTGATTCACCTTCTCACATCCACTAATCTCTTTCGCAAGGGAGGTTATTGGGTGGCTTTTGGAAGCGTGGATCCAACCCAAATCCAACATTTGACCACCTTACACCACCAATTTGCAGACATCCCAATCCTAAGAGGTTTTGGGCCCATCCCTAGTGGATTGGCTCCGAAATCAAGTGCCAACGGTGGGAGGCCCACTTGGGCACCCCCGCACTTTCTAAGTTTTATTCTAAAAGCATTCTAGATTATTGTTTCATGTTGCATCTTATGTTATTCTGTTTGGTTAACTCATAGCTTCAATTTCATAACATTTTGATCAGATTTTATCATGCCTTTTGTCGCTTTGTTGTCCTACTAACTTGCAGGTGGCGATATCGAATTCTCGAGGATAGAGGCCAAATTGGGAGAATCCGACCATCTGGGTCATCCCAAAATGGCCCCAATTACATAACCCCTCTGTTTGCAGGTGTTTTGGAGGTCTCGGGAGTCGACATTGGAGCAGCATCAGGTCGGCTTTTCCAACACAGTAGAATTCGTCCCACCCAGGGACGAATAGCAGTCAGAATTCGTCCTGCCCGGGGACGAATTCCAGTTGAAGGCAGATTGGCCAACTGTTTCGATGGCAATGGCCTTCGGTGATATCTTCTGTCTTCTGTCAGGTTTTCAGGTCATTTGGACTCACTTTACTCACTGTTTCAGACAAATGTTTATATGCATCTTTTGGCGATTTTAGAGAACAAACACTTCTTATTTGCAGCAGGTGCTACTGACATCTTCGTTGTTTCTTTGTTCGTAGGAGGAGCAGCAGAGGTCAAGGACTCATCAACATCAGCGGCGGCATCATCTTGGCCCGCCCATCTCAAGTGTGGGCACGCGGAAAGAGGAACCTTAAGTCTCGATTGTAATCAAATTCTTTTAACGCTCCTAGCCCCTGAAAAGGGAGGAGGCGTATTTGTAAGAGAGATCAAGAGAGTTTAATGAAAGGGCTGTGTTTTCTCCATTTGCTTGTATCTCATTTCAATGCGTCTCTTTCATTTCATGCATTCTACATTTCTAGGACTTAAGCGTATTTGATTTTGAATGCATCGCAATTAGTGTTTCCTTCGCCCGAAATCTCGTGCTTTCAGTGGCGATCACGGTGGGACCCTGTTCCCTATTTTTAAGATCACAGAAACTGATTAAATTTTTGTGTTTTGTGCTTGACAGGTACATTTTTTTGTTGCAAACTGCTATTCGTCTCTGACTGTGACGAATTCTTTACTGCAATTCGTCTGACCCTGAGACGAATTCAAATTCGTCTCTAGCAGGGACGAATTCTGTTCGAAATTCGTCTCACAGAGGACGAATTCCTGCCTGTAGATTTTTAGAGCAAAAATTCAGAAGCAACCGGTCTAGGCAGAGAAGAGGTAGGGATTTTTATAATCTCTGTTAAATTTTTCTGTTTCTGTTTCTGTTTCTTTGATTGTTTTCATTTTATCCTGCATTGCTTAGGGAAAGTCATTTATGCTTGTTTCATTTTCGTTAAATAAAATGAATCCCACACACTTCACGCAATAACTTTAAACCAAGGAGCTGGTCGTAAGACCCCAGCCCTTGAGCAAGACCAACGGTGGGTTCATCACCACCTTGGCTTAGCTTTGCATCCATTTCCCGATTGTCACTGTTGTTAGGCGTAAATCCTGATGAAAGCTGACCGAGTGTCGTTGGGGTGATTCCCATGCGCGCGAGGATAAGTCTTCTATGGTAGGTGCCATTAACAGGACAATCCCCCTTCCGTACCGCCTACGTACCACGTACCTTCTGCTCTCACGTACCTATAGTCTCCCTCTCGTAAGGGCGGGTATATAGAGAGGTTGGTATATCGGCCTGGTTGGTATATTGAAGGGGCGACCATTTTGGGAGTTATATGAGCCTTCATTATGCATTTAAACGTTCTTCAAAAACATTCAAAAACAAAACAAAACATCAAAATGCACTAAACCAGTTTAGGACACACCATTAATCCTTAAAAGAGATAATCACGGTTTGTGTATGCGTGTGTTTATTTCTGCTTAGTGTAGACAAAAAAAAAAATCATCATAAACGAGATAAAAATCTACTTAGATAGTATAGAAGCACCGCAATGGTGTACACCCGTAGCCAAGCCCAATCAAGGGCAGAAGCTCCAGAAGGTACACAAGAAGCAGGCACAAGTCGCCTTCGCTTCGATCCTGAGGACTTGGTCATACCGCCTTATCGGTCCGGCCTACAAAAGAATCCATGTCAGAATCCTCGGTGGGGTATGCCCATTCAAAGCAGCCCCTTTCGGGAAGACGCCCTACATGTAGACCTTGATGTAAATAGAGAATCGCCTTCTGAGGTTAGACATGAGTGGCCACAGTGAGATGGAGCGCTAGAGAGGCACACTATCCATTTGGAGGGACAACGTGGATATGGCATCCCTTCTTTACCTCCCATCAGGACGGAAAGACAAAATCCGGAGCGCAGGGCTCCTTACACAGGGCGAGCTAACTCCGCCCGCCCCTTCCAAACCCATGAAAGGGAGTACGAGGAAAGCCATCGCATTCCTCGAGGACAACAAACAACGTGGGAACCTTGCGTTTTCGCACTTGCTAGGTATCATGATCATACATCGAGGCCAGAGCCTCGAGTAAATGTCGCCTACCTCGACAGAGGGAAGCGACCCATTGAAATTTTAGATCATCAAGATCGAGGCAAACACATAGGAGAAACATTCGAACCTCCTGAGCAAAATAGGGTAGACCAAATTGACCCGATAGTCGCCAGACATGCCACCCGTCAAGCCCAAATCATGCGGCTTAAACAAAGTCATCGGGAGATAGAGTATCGACACCGCTTGGATAGAGAGCGCATGCAACGCGAAGTCGGATGAGTTACGCTATGAACTACCTGAGAGGGGGCCAACCCCTCGCACCCAAAGAGCCGAACAATATGAGAGGCATAATCCGTTGGTGCAGGACAGGTCTCCACGACCTCGTCAAGCTTTGCCTCCGAGACCTTATAGACCCGAGAGGGAGGCCACTCCCCGAAACAATGATGGGTACCTTCGGCGAGGACTCGATCGGGGTCATAGGTCTCGCCCGAGAGACTCCTCAAGAATTTTATGAGGAGTACGAACCGAGAAATAGAATATGCTGAAACTCCCCATCAAGGCGGGAGGGCTGCCATTCGGCCACCCCTCCATAGGCCTCCAGTCTACCATAACTTACAACGGGAGCGAACAAGAGAGGAAGAAATAAAATCTTCCGATGCATACCAAGCGCTATTAGAGCGTTTGGAGTCTGTGGAGACAAAAGCTGTTGGGCATCAAAAACCCACATTACGTCAACTCCGCAGTCATCCGGTGCATCCCTCAGTGCCTACACCTCTTTACCCCGAACACTTCAAGTTGCCTCAATTGGCAATCTTTAAAGGTGAAGAGGACGCACAAGAACATGTTACAAGATTTCTAAGCCAATGCTTCGGCATCCAAGATAATGACGCATTGTTGCTTAGAACATTCATAACCACATTCGCAGGCCCTGCCTCGGATTGGTTCACACAATTACCCAAACACAGCATAAGCAACCTAGATCAATTAGTAGATGCGTTTCTTGAACGCTTTGCCTTCAACACAAGGAAGAAGGCATCACCGAGTGATCCGGCTAGCCTCGAGCAATTTGAGGAAGAAACAATGGCAGCATACGGGAATCGATGGAGAGCTTTGCTTTCTAAGTTACCCTACCGTCCCCCTATGTCTGATCTCACACGAGATGTTCGCAAAAAGTTGCTTGAAATCGATCTCTGGGCTATTGCAGCTACAACAATACGCCAGCTTAGAAGAAGCTTTGGCGCAAGCCAGAGTTATAGAAGAGATCAAAATAGGCGAAGGCGCAATCGCCAAGCCTAAAAAGAAAGAGTGGAATAAAACCACTAAGACCGGGACAACGCAATCACAACACGCTGCGGTTAACCAAGTTGCGATAAATGTTCCCGCGCCTGTGCAAGAAATGCAGCCCCAAAAGGCTAATTACCGAGCGAGTGCCTCCTGGTTATGAAAGAGATAATAGAAGACAGGAGCAGAATCAGCAGCGTCGCCCTAGGCGACAATTCACCCCTTACACGGAGTCCGGGGACTCCCTATTTGACCGCTTGTCAGCGGCAAATTTAGTCACTCTGCCAGAAATCCAAACTATAGACCCTAACGCTCCTAAGCCTAGGGGATACAGAGAGGAATTGTATTGTAGATTCCATAGGCGCAGAGGACACGACTTGAATGGATGCTGGAAATTCAAAGAATTAATCCAAGATTTGATCGACAATAGAACATTGGCCGTGGACAACCCCATAGCGCCAAATAATCAACAAATGGGGGTATTCAAGGACCCTTTGCCTACCCACGAAGCACAGGCAAAACCTCTCCAGATTAACGAGGTGCGACAGAATCTTCCCATGCAAGGATTTGTGGGAATGATTAGTATAGTGACAAGGAACAAAAGGTACCCAACAGTTGCCCCCGAGGTAGCTACGAGGGAAGTTCCGACAACATCGCAGCCTCAACAACGCCCAACGCAGTTGCCTCCGCCTAGACCCGAGGTCACGATACGGACCAAACTCACGCAGAGTTTGCGGACCACATCGGCTAGGCTGTCCATTTACGAGCTTATTCAACAGTCAACACCCCATAGGGAAGCTCTTATGGACATTTTAAAAGCCATCGAATTACAGCCTCACGAAGCAAATTCTTTCAACAACTTCGTGGGACATGTGAAACGATGTACGGAGCCGGTCATCACCTTCAGAGAAGATGAAGTCAAAACAATATCGAATGACATGGCAGATCCACCCCTGCACGTTATCGCATGGGTCAACGGGATCCCGTACAAGAGAGTGTTGGTAGATACTGGCTCGTCCAAGTAACATCATTACCACTGCAGCCTTAAAACATTTGAAGCTGCCGACCTCTCACATCACAGCCTCCACGTACACACTGCGAGCTTTCAACGATGCAATATGCTCGACAGTCGGCACCGTTGTTCTGCCTGTCCAGGTAGGACAAAAGACAATACCTACATTGTGCCATGTGTTGGAAGGCGAGATGGCTTATAATATACTGCTAGGGCGGCCTTGGATCGGGGACATGAAGTGTGTCCCTTCGATCGCTCACCAGTGCTTAAAGTATGCTTTTGAAGGAGAAATACATGTAGTCCCAATGGACTTAGAGCCCTTCAAGTATTGCAATGCGGTACAATTCATGCCTCAATCGACCCTCCCTTCAACGCATTTGGATTTCCAGTTAAATCCATCTAAACAGGGTCCAATACCGTAGGCACCACTGGTGACCAAATCAACAAAATCCCAGCCAGGTGAGTCTTCATCATCTGCTCCTTCATTATCAACGCCACCTGCCATGGCCAAACAGAAGGACAAGGGAAAACAGATCATGGAAGAGGCTAAGCCCCTAGAAGAAGGGTTGCCCACAATTTCAACGGTATCAACAGAAGAAACACCTCACACAACGAAGCGAGAGACTCCTAAAATGCCGAACATGGAATGGACTCAGGAAGGACTCCCGTTTCCTCCCACCCAATCATCAACAATCACTGTTGAAATGGCCAATACGGGCCTAGGGGAGTATTTAGTGCAAAATGTTGTGGCAACCCCCGCATTGGAGTCAGTACAAGACATGGGGAGACCTCGCCTTCCCATAGGGACAGTTGTTCCTCTAGGCTACCCACCAAACCAGACAAATTTTGTGTATGGGGGCCTTGATCATGGTCTTGAACCATGCAAACAAAAGGAAGCAGACGAAGAGCCTTTTGTTGAAAACATCAACTATCTGTCAAACCCGAGACTTTGCCCTAAAATATCTTGGCCAATGCAATTGGCATGGATACGGGCTAGGCGAGATATGAGCAAGGGATGCGGGTCCTTTGCCAACCAAGATATCAGATGCCATATGATAAGTCAGGAGTAGGGTTCAACCACCCCCTACCCTTAGACATCTTGGTCGAAAATATGCAAGGCCTAGAAATAGGCAACAAGGGGGGATTGGCACCAGATCCTTATGCCAACCCAAATACAGAATATACATTGGGAGATTACCTCCCATGGTCAACAAACACCCTTGGCAACAATAGTAATCCCTCTCCTTTGCTAGAGAGAGGCGAGAGTTCGGAGATTAATCCTCAAAGAGAACATCAACGGCTTCCAGACATCTTTTTGAAGCTATTCCCCTTAGAGGTTCCAGTTGAATCAATACAGTGTCAAGAGAATCAGGTCCCTCCACCAAGAGTGGAACAACCACAATGGGACCGGATTAACTTGCTGGAACAAGGAGAGCCCTCAACGTCGCAAGCAACAGTTGCTGAAGAGAATGAACATTTTTGGGTCTCCGAAAGTGATTCAGAAGATGAGACTGAGATGGACTATCTCAGACATGCGCGATGACATCACCGCCCTTTAACTCATGAAGATCTAATGGGACAGATGGGCATACTACTAGGGCATGAATGGTGGGTAGACCCCGCAAGGTGGGACCAAGTATTGGATCCATGGCTCCAAATCCACGATGAGCACCATCCACCCCGAGATCCCATCATGACATCGGTACCGAGGGAAGACCCTGTCCTCCTTTCCTATCAACACATAGGGCCGATCCGTTCATGCCCGTCCCTATAGAGCCAGATCCAGAGCGCAAAGACCATCAAGCTGGGGGTACCTCTATCCCTTGAAGAGCCATAATCCAAACCAAAAAGCTCCAAGGATTATCGCAATCACTTGGTCACCAAAAAGCTCCAAGTATTATCGCAATCACTTGGTCATCCAAAAAGCTCCAAGTATTATCGCAATCACTTGGTCACCCCAAATGCTCCAAGGATTATCACAATCACTTGGTCACCCCAAATGCTCCAAGGATTATCGCAATCTCTTGGTCACCCAAAAGCTCCAAGGATTATCGCAATCACTTGGTCACCCCAAAAGCTCCAAGGATTATCGCAATCACTTGGTCACCCCAAAAAGCTCCAAGGATTATCGCAATCACTTGGTCACCCAAAAAGCTCCAAGGATTATCGCAATCACTTGGTCACCCAAAAAGCTCCAAGGATTATCGCAATCACTTGGTCACCCAAAAAGCTCCAAGGATTATCGCAATCACTTGGTCACCCAAAACCCAGGATTATCCCTTGGTCCAGCTCCAAGGATTATCGCAATCACTTGGTCACCCAAAAAGCTCCAAGGATTATGAATCACTTGGTCACCAAAAGCTCAAGGATTATCGCACTTGGTCACCAAAAGCTCCAAGGATTATCGCAATCGCTTGGTCACCCCAAAAAGGCCCCAAAGGATTCTCGAAATCCCTTGGTCACCATCAAGAAAATTCAAAAACAAAAAAAAATCATCAAAAACAACAAAAAATTTGCATCTCATTTCTAGGCATACTCAAATTCATCAACAGAGAGCTCTTCTCGCACCTCCTTCATATTCACAAAAATCAATCCATCAAAAATACAAAAATATGTAGCTGCATTAAGCATTGCATCCATACATTGCATATTTGTGGTCGTACAGGTCAAAGGCACCATAGGCTGTAATTGCTCTGCTAGTCCATCTTGTTCCACACTGTTCCATTTTACAAAAACAACAAAAACACCATGCATTGCTTTTACCACACTAGAGTCAGTGGTCTTTTAATGTATCAAGAGTTTTCGTGATTCGGTCATCATTTTCCTCTTTAGCCATGTAATGTATCAAGTCAGACAGATTTTACGAAGGTAGAGTTAAACTTGAAATACACCTTGTTACGTAACATCCCAACACAAATAAAAACACATAAAACAATTCCTAAGTTGTGTGAACGAAAGATGAAACCTGCACAGTAATCCAGGTCACCAAAAGCGAAACGGTTATCTTGCTCATCCCCCTATGCGAATGACCCCAAGAATGCTTGAGAGTTGGCAAAAGGACAAGCATCCTCCCTACCCAATTCCCTAAGAATCCCTAGTTCTCAATAGTTGCAAAACATCAAAAATTTGCAAAACGTCAAAAACTCAAATATTTGACATCATACAGTGCACACATCAAACGGCACAAACGATAGTGATTTTCATCACTCCATCTCCCCAATCCCTTGCTCAAAAGAAAAACAAATCAAAATAAACAGTGATCTTATCACTACAAACGAGCAAGTATCCCAATACAATTGAAGAAAAGAAGGGAGTTGAACTTGAATCCCTGGAACTCTCGAGCATTCTAATAGGTCATGAGGCAAGCCTCGGTACCGGTTTGGTTGATAGCCTATCGATAACCGGCGGTAAACCTCTCGCATGACGATATATCTATCACATTAACTTGCGTACAGATCAATGTTTGCATGTGGATGAGCTAGCTTATGGCATCCTGGATAACACCGCAGATTAATCTAACTAAATACAACAAAGGAGTTAGTGGAGCTAATTAGGTGATCCTCAGTACAGGTTCGGTTGAAAGCCCATCTGGCACTGGCGGTATCCTGATAAATACCACAATAATGAACTCAATTGCACACACAGGGATGTGAAATAGCTTGGTCAAAAACAAGTCTGATTCATACCTTGTTCAAAAGTCTTGTAAGACAAAGTACAGTCATGGCTAGTGAGTTAAAACCGTCTGAGTCTCAAAAAACCTTAGCTACATTTCTAAACCAACTGCGCTACTTTTCATCCTTACAATACCATCAAAAAATACAAAAAAAGAGAAAAACCACATGTATACATACAAGAGCCATACATCATAGCAATCGCCTAAAAACAAAATAAAGAGCGTCTTAAACAGCCTATGGTGCCGTAACCAATCACCACAAATATCATTCATCCATTTCACTTTGCATATCAAAAAGAAATAAAAAACATTTGCATTCATCATAACATAAGCATTCATCAAAATAAATAAACATGCATACATCCATAGTCATTAGCCATCATGCATAACAAAAATCACATCATCACATGTAAAAAACCACAATAAAATCGGTATATATATATATATATCGTCAAAAAGATGCCCGCAGGCTACAAAACCGGTCCTCAGACCCCGCAATCATATCCAAAAACCCAACCTAAGGCGTCGACCACCATGATCACGCAGGATCGGTGCGACGGGAACTACCCCCCGTGGTGTGGGTCCTATGGGACCTGCGAGGCGGCTCACGCCGGCCCCCGCATCATGCTTGCTACCGCCTCCCTCATCTAATCGTCGGCGATGAGATGATGCTGACTGCTCGATCGCACTATCCCTCGTCCGCCGTGAAGATCCACTGACCGAGGGCTCAGGAAGTCGCCCACCAAGGCGGATGACCTCCCTCTCCAACTCTATCCGGTGCCGACACCACTCTGCCTCTCGCCGATGATAGTATGACACCGCATCGTCGCACTGTGCCAGAACCCTATCCCGCTCTGCCAGCTGAGCCCGCAGGAGATCCCTCTCCCGCAGCGCGTCCCCCAGCTCCCGCCTCGCATCCCCCAACTCCAGATCCCATATCCGTAGTAGCTCTGTCAGTCGTGCATTTTTAGCACGTATCTCAGACTCCACCTCCTCTATGTCTGCCTGACGAACAGGACCCTCTGGAACAGCAGCCTGCTCTGGCTCCCACTGCTCCTCCACGTCCTGCATGTCCGGCTGATCCGGAGCGCCCAAGTCTACATCCTCATCCCCCACATCCAACATGTCCGCATCATCCAACGGACCTCCCCAATCATCCCCTGCTGCCTCGGCACCCTCCACTCACCGCCTCCGCGCCACCCAGTGGCCCCTCTCCTCTCCATCGCCGTAGTACCCACCACGAGTCATACTCAGTGGTAGTCCCGACGTCATCTACGTCCGGGACGTCAATAACCGCATCTGACTCCTCGCCCAATGGCGCGGTGACCGGTGGATCTAAATCCCTCTCATCTCCCCGTCGCCGATAGACCACGGGCTCACCAGGAAACCCCTGGCGCACCCCAAACTATCGTGTAACCCGACTGTATGAAAAGAACTCATGCTCCGTCCCGTGCCTCCCAGTCAACCACCGCTCCCTGCGTACCCGACGGAGCCACTCTCCAGCCTCTGGCCAGGCTGGACAGTCCCGATAAGGGCGCCAAAACACCTCCCCTGGAGTGAGCCGAGAAAAGGCATCGGTATAGTGCTCTACAGCACCTGCCCATCGCCGACTCTGCCCCTGCTCCGCAGACCGCCGCCACAAAACTGCATAGCCTATCTCCGTGTCATCCATCGCTGCCCGAGTCGTCCACGGTAACCCGGTCGGCCTCTCCACTACTATGTGCTGCCAACCCCAGCACTGCAGCAGATAACTGCAACTGACGCCCTTCCGCTACCGACAGCGGACCGCATACAGCTCCCCGTAGAGCTGTGCCAACAATGTCTGTCCCCATCTCAAAATCAGTGGTGCCTCTATCGGGCACTCTACCAACTGCCATACCAAATCCAGCAGGTTCCACGGGAACCTCGCGCTTGACGAATCAGGGAGAAGCATGTTAGAAATAAGGCCCATCAAGAATGCGTGCCTCACTCCTAACACCCCCCTCTCATGCCACCAACCAACCAATATCCCGCCAGCCTGGCAGTCCACCTCGGCTGTCTCAACTGGGTTCGCTACACCCACCCGCTCCCCATGCCCAAAACACCTCGTCAGTATAGCAGTCCGCTGATCGAACGGCGATGTCCTAATAGGCAGTCCGTCTATCGGAATCCGAAGCAGCCGATAGACATCCTCAAGAGTCACAGTCATCTCCCCTATCGGGAGATGGAAGGTATTGGTCCGCGGATCCCAAAGTTTGATCAGGGCCATCAGATAGGCCTGATCCGGGACCACAGGCTCCAGTCGAGCCACCTGCTTGAGCCCAAGGGCCTCAAGCCATTCCCAGTCACCATCAGTCAGTGCACCCCGCGCCTCAGCAAAAGCAGCAGATACACGGTACCGGCTCCTAACCTGCAAAAGAAAACAATTCAACAAAAAAAATTAAAATATAATGGAATAGAACTGTACAGCAATAACAAGCACAAAAATTCAAATAAAAAACAAATTTTCAGTTAAAGGTTTCTAATCTTAACTGATTAATTCAAAAACAGAATAAAAAGAAAATTCAAAAACACAACAAAAATACGTCTTAGGGTTTTACGTTCCGCGGTCCTGAATTTAATCGTAAGTAAAATTCTTAAACGAGGTTTTACGTTACGTTCCATTGTACAATAAGTCTTAGTTGTCTTAAATCCGGTTTCAGGGTTTAAGTTTTAAAACACATTTTGAAAACATCATCACAAAAACAATTAAATAAAACCAGTGCAAATTTAAACAAAAATAAACTCTAGGAGCACTTACAGGTTTCGCTTCGGCTCCGCCGCTCGAACCAGTTTGTGCACTCATGATGGCAGAGAGAATTCCAGTAGCGCTTCGCTTCGCAGAATTACCTCCTCCTCCCAGAGCTCCGAAATCGCAAGAAAAAAATGACACAAATGAGCCCAAATTCAAGTTTTGGCCCTTAAATAGGCCTTTGAGCTGGAATTCATCCTTGACTGGGACGAGCACTCTGGTTAGCGCTCGTCCCACCCAGGGACGAATTCTACTGCTGGAATTCATCCCACCCTGGGACGAATTCAGGCCAAAAAATTCAAAAACATCAAAAAATGATAAAAAATGCACTAAAAACAAGCAATAAATTTGCCCGATAAGAGTGCTGCTGCACCTGACATCCAGGGCATACAAAATAGACACTGGAGTCACAAATTATCACTATCCTACTCCCTAAGAAGGCTACCATAGCCGGACCGCTCCACGGGAAGACGGATTTTCGAAAATTTAATCCCCAAATGGTGTCACAAAAAAACAACAAAAACAACAAAAAATGCAACATAAAAACAAAGCAATAAGCATTGCCGGACACAAGTGCTCTCGCACTTAACCTCTTGGCATAGAAAATCGATGTCGGGGTTCAAATTGTCACTCTCCTACTTCCCCAAGAAGGCTATCATAGCCGGACCGCTCCACGGGAAGATGGGTTGTCGATGATTTCACCCCATTATGGCATCACAAAAAGGGTTAACACCCACCAAAAATAGGTCCAGATGTTGGAAAAATTGCACATGCTTAACGATAAACCATCTAAAGGCACCCTTGCACAAGTCATCTTGGGTCAAGCGACTCGTCGCTTTTCTCATGAAGGTCATTCCCTCATCGATTCGTCGCTTGAGGGGGTAGTCACACTTAGTCACCAATCAACAATCACACACCCAATTAAGGAAAACGACATGCATTCAAAGAATCATTGACAAAGACAATCACGCTCCTGCTTGGGGCAGTAAACAAGCAACAATCAAATCAATCAAACACTTGGCATTTCGTGAATCATGAACACAAGGTTCCCCTGAGGATAAAAGGTTGCGCCCTTTGCCTAATCATGACCGATCAATGTCCAAGTTCAAGTCACACCTCACCAAAACAGGTTAACACTTGAAATCAAACTCCTTAGCTCGTCAGAAGCAAGGATTCAAGAATGCATGCCCTTTCCATGCTTGGGGCATCAAAAGTTGGTTAGGTTACCAAGAAACCCTAATCATTAGTGCTTTGGTTATCTATTTTTGCTCGGCGTTGTGCTATGCACAGCGCATCCCAAAAAGGGGCATCTGTAGACACCAAAACAGCACCAATCCGATTATGTGACTGCAAACACTGATCGCTTTGACAAACACAGCCCCCAGGGCAGCCCTCAGAGGTTAAACAGTGGTCTTAACCACTTTCACAGCAATTTTGTAAGGTCAAGAGGCAATTTGGCACATTCAGGCACTTTGCTCAGAATCTGTCTCACCCAGAGACGAATTCAAAATGGAATCTGTCTCACCCAGAGACAGATTCTGAATTCGTCTCTGGTAGGGACGAATTCCAAGTTTAACGGGCAAAAAGAAGAATGGCGCCAAGTGGCAGCCCAAGACAGTCAGTTGATGACTCCTGCCTCGCACGCGTGTGTGGGTGGACAGATAGGCCGTTAGAGGACTGTCACAAGGGCAGTTATGAGAGCCCAAGTCATGGAGGACTCTCCTCCCTCATGGGAAGACAAGACTGCCACATGGCACCTATGACCAACACATGGCACTTATGCTTCCCTCTCAAAAGAGACCCCATGGGTCTATAAAAGGTGGGACTTTTCTCACCCAAAATGGACAGATTGAAGGAGATTTCAAGCAACGAAGTGTTGCCGAGTTGAACACCCACTTGCATCCCCTTTGATTCACCTTCTCACATCCACCAATCTCTTTTGCAAGGGAGGTTGTTGGGTGGCTTTTGGAAGCTTGAATCTGACCCAAATCCAACATATGGACACCTGAATCAACCAATTTGCAGACATCCCAATCCTAAGAGGTTTTGGGCCCATCCCTAGTGGATTGGCTCCAAAATCAAGTGCCAACGGTGGGAGGCCCACTTGGGCACCCCCGCACTTTCTAAGTTTTATTCTAAAAGCATTCTAGATTACTTATTCATGTTGCATTTTGTGTTATTCTATTTGGTGAACTCATAGCTTCAATTTCATAACATTTTGATCAGATTTTATCATGCTTTTTGTCGCTTTGTTGTCCCACTAACTTGCAGGTGGCGATATCGAATTCCCAAGGATAGAGGCCAAATTGGGAGAATCCGACCATCTGGGTCGTCCCAAAATGGCCCCAATTACATAACCCCTCTGTTTGCAGGCGTTTTGCAGGTCTCGGGATTCGACATTGGAGCAGCATCAGGTCGGCTTTTCCAACACAGAAGAATTCGTCCCACCCAGGGACGAATTGCAGTCAGAATTCGTCCTGCCCAGGGACGAATTCCAGTTGAAGGCAGATTGGCCGACTGTCTCGATGGCAGTGGCCTTCTGGTGATGTTTTCTATCCTCTGTCAGGTTTTCAGGTCATTTAGAGTCATTTTACTCATTTTTTTAGACAAATGTTTGCATGCATCTTTTGGTGATTTTAGAGAACAAACACTTCTTATGTGCAGCGAGTGCTACCGACATCTTCGTTGTTTCTTTGTTCGTAGGAGGAGCAGCAGAAGGTCAAAGACTCATCGACATCGGCGGCGGCATCATCTTGGCCCGTCCATTTCAAGTGTGGGCACGCAGAAAGAGGACTAGTATTTACCCATTAGAGACTACCTCAAGTTAGGTAATCTTCCCTTTGGATTGACGCACGCTACAAAACGAACATTCAAGCAGAAAGCGGCTAAGTATGTCTTGATAGGAGACATTTTGTATCATCGTAGCTATGACGGAATTCTTCTTCATTGTTTGGACCAGCAAGAGTCCACTTGGGCAGTCGCCCAAGCGCACGACGGTACATGTGGTGGCCACTTTAGTGGTATGGCCATTGCAAAGCGCATTCTTCGCATGGGATATTATTGGCCATATTTAGAGCGAGATTATTGTGCATATGTCAAGAAGTGCGTGAAATTTCAACATCATGCCAATTTGATGCATGTACCTTCCCAGGCATTGTAGGCAGTCCAGTCTGCTTGGCCATTTTCGCAATGGGGCTTCGATATAATTGGAAAGATCTCCCCTGCATCATCAGGCCGTCACACATTTATCATAACGACCACAGAGTATTTTACTAAATGGGTGGAAGAAATTTCGTTAACCTCTACGACGAGACCTCGTATTGTGGAGTTCATCTTGCATAACATCATATGTCGTTTTGGTATTCCATACAAAATAATCTCGGATAATGGGCCATCATTCAAGAACAAAGATGTGCGTGCTTTGACCACAAAGTACAAAATTCAGCACAATTTTTCAACACCCTATTATCCGTAAGCAAATGGGCAAGCAAAGGCGTCAAACAAAACGCTAGTCGCCATCCTTAAAAAGACGGTCGCAGACAGTCATAAAGATTGGCACATCCAAATCCCACTTGCCCTTTGGGCTTATCGCACTAGCATTCGAACGCCAACTGGGGCAACTTTGTTTTCACTGGTGTATGGCTCAAAGGTAGTAATGCCTCTCGAGTTGGAAATTCCTTCCCTGCGCATATCAATGCAGGAGTTCATCGATGATGACACTGCACGGCAGGCCCGGTTAGACCAACTTACGTTGCTTGACGAACGATGCGTTAATGCTCTCGAGCACTTACATATCTACCAAGAGTGGCTTAAGAAAGCTTACAACATGAAAGTTCACCTAAGGGACTTTCGGGTTGGTGATTTGGTTTTGAAGGAAAACCAACAAAACTCTAATTTGCCGTCCCACCTGAGGGACAAGTTCACGGCAAATTGGTTAGGTCCATATGTCATTGATAGCAAAATAGGACCCGAGACGTACCGGCTAGCTTCTCTTGACGGTATCAAGGAAACAGAACCCTTGAATATTAGTCATTTGCGACCATTTTATATATAAGAGAGCCATGTCCCAAAAAAATGCTCCAAGGATCCATAAAGTTGCTTGGTCAAAAACACAAAAGCTCCAAGGATTATCACAATCTCTTGGTCACCCCAAAAGCTCCAAGGATTATCACAATCTCTTGGTCATCTCAAAAATGCTCCAAGGATTATCGCAATCACTTGGTCACCCTAAAAGCTCCAAGGATTATCGCAATCTCTTGGTCATCTCAAAAAGGCTCCAAGGATTATCGCAATCACTTGGTCACCCCAAAAGCTCCAAGGATTATCACAATCACTTGGTCACCCAAAAAAGCTCCAAGGGTTATCGCAATCACTTGGTCACCCCAAAAGCTCCAAGGATTATCGCAATCACTTGGTCACCCCAAAAGCTCCAAGGATTATCGCAATCTCTTGGTCACCCCAAAAGCTCCAAGGATTATCGCAATCTCTTGGTCATCTCAAAAAGGCTCTAAGGATTATTGCAATCACTTGGTCACCCCAAAAGCTCCAAGGATTATCGCAATCACTTGGTCACCCCAAAAGCTCCAAGGATTATCACAATCACTTGGTCACCCAAAAAAGCTCCAAGGGTTATCGCAATCACTTGGTCACCCCAAAAAGCTCCAAGGATTATCACAATCACTTGGTCACCTCAAAAAGCTCCAACTATTATCGCAATCACTTGGTCACCCCAAAAGCTCCAAGGATTATCGCAATCGCTTGGTCAACCCAAAAAGGCCCCAAAGGATTCAAGAAAATTCAAAAACAACAAAAATCATCAAAAACAACAAAAATTTGCATCTCATTTCTAGGCATACTCAAATTCATCACTAGAGAGTTTTTCTCGCATCTCATCTTCATATTCACAAAAAAAAATCAATCCATAAAAAATACAAAAAAAAAAAAAAATACATAGCTGCATTAAAGCATTGCATCCATACATTGCATATTTGTGGTCGTATGGGTCAAAGGCATCATAGGCTATAATGGCTCTACTAGTCCATCTTGTTCCACACTTCTCCACTTTACAAAACAACAAAAACACCATGCATCACTTTTACCACACTAGAGTCAGTGGTCTTTTAATGTATCAAGAGTTTTCGTGATTCAGTCATCATTTTGTTCCTTAGCTACATAATGTACCGAGTCAGACAGATTTTATGAAGGTAGAGTTAAACTTGAAATACACCTTGTTACGTAACATCCCAACACACATAAAAACACATAAAACAATTCCTAAGTTGTGTGAATGAAAGATGAAACCTGCACAGTAATCCAGGTCACCAAAAGCGAAACAGTTATCTTGCTCATCCCCCTATGCGAATGACCCCAAGAATGCTGAGAGTTGGCAAAAGGACAAGCATTATCCCTACCCAAATCCTTAAGAATCCCTAGTTCTCAATAGTTGCAAAACATCAAAAATTTGCAAAATGTCAAAACTCAAATATTTGACATCATCACCAAGGTGCACACATCAAAACGGCACAAACGATAGTGATTTTCATCACTCCATCTCCCCAATCCCTTGATCAAAATAAAACAAATCAAAATAAACAGTGATCTTATCACTACAAACGAGCAAGTATCCCAATCAAGAAAAAAAGGGAGTTGAACTTGAATCCGTTGGAACTCTCGACATTCTAAAAGGTCATAAGGCAAGCCTCAGTACCGATTTGGTTGATAGCCTATTAGTAACTAGTGGTAAACCTCTCGCATGATGATATATCTATCACATTAACTTGCGTATAGATCAATGTTTGCATGTGGATGAGCTAGCTTACGGCATCCTGGATAACACCGCAGATTAATCTAACTGAATACAACAAAGGAGTTAGTGGAGCTAATTAGGTGATCCTCAGTACAGGTTCGATTGAAAGCCCATCTGGCACTGGCGGTATCCTGACAAATACCACATAAATAAACTCAATTGCACACACAGGGATGTAAAATAGCTCGGTCAAAAATGAGTTCGATTCATACCTTGGTCAAAAGTCTTGTAAGATAAAGTACAGTCGTGGCTAGTGAGTTAAAACCGTTTGAGTCTCAGAAAACCTTAGCTACATTTCTAAACCAATTGTGCTACTCTTCATCTTTGCAATACCATCAAAAAATACAAAAAATGAAAAACCATGTATACATATAAAGTCATGCATCACAGCAATCGCCTAAAAACAAAATAACAGAGTTCTAAACAGTCTATGGTGCCATAGCCAAACATCACAAATCCCATTCATCCATTTCATCTCTGTATATCACATATAAATCAAAAACATTTGCATTCATCATAGCATATGCATCCATCAAAATAAATCAACATGCATGCATCCATATTCATCAAAAATCATGCATAAGATAAAAGAAAATCAAAACAACAAAAACAAACAAATAAATGCAAAACAAAAACAAATAGCAATAAACATTGCTGGACACAAGTGCTCTTGCACTTAACCTCTTGGCATAGAAAAATTGATGTTGGGGTTTACATTGTCACTATCCTACTCTCTAAGAAGGCTACCATAGCTGGACCGCTCCACGGGAAGACGGATTGTCGACAATTTCACCCCCAAATGGCATCACAAATGGGTCAAAGCCCACTAAAAAACAACAAGAAAATCAAAACACAAACAAAAAAACAATAACCACTGCCAGATAAGAGTGCTCTTTCAAACCTAACCTTTTGGCATAGCAAAACTGATGTCGGGGTCTACATTGTTGCTATCCTACTCCCTAAGAAGGCTACCATAGCCGGACCGCTCCACGGGAAGACGGATTTTTGACAATTTCACCCCCAAACGACATCCCAAACTGGGTCAAAACCCACTCAAAAACAATAAAACAACAAACCACCAAAAACATCAAAAAATGAACAAAAATGCACTAAAAACAGACAATAAATTTTCCCGATGTGAGTGTTGTTGCACTTGACATCCCAGGCATACAAAATAGATGTTGGGGTCACAAATTGTCATTATCCTACTCCCTAAGAAGGCTAATTTAGTCGGACCGCTCCATGGGAAGACGAATTTTTGCCAATTTCAGCTCCAAAGAGCGTCGCAAAAGGGTTAACACCCACCAAAAATAGGTCCAAATGTTGGAAAAATTGCACATGCTTAACGATAAACCATCTAAAGGCACCCTTGCACAAGTCATCTTGGGTCAAGCGACTCGTCGCTTTTCTCATGAAGGTCATTCCTGTAGACACCAAAATAGCACCAATCCGATTATGTGACTGCAAAAACTGATCGCTTTGACAAACACAGCCCCCAGGGCAGCCCTCAGAGGTTAAACAGTGGTCTTAACCACTTTCACAACAATTTTGTAAGGTCAAGAGGAAATTTGGCACATTCAGGCACTTTGCTCGAATCTGTCTCACCCAGAGACGAATTCAAAATGGAATCTGTCTCACCCAGAGACAGATTCTGAATTCGTCTCTGGTAGGGACGAATTCCAAGTTTAACGGGCAAAAGAAGAATGGCACCAAGTGGCAGCCCAGGACAGTCAGTTGATGACTCCCGCTTCACATGCGTGTGTGGGTGGATAGATAGGCCATTAGAGGACCGTCACAAGGGCGATTATGAGAGCCCAAGTCATGGAGGACTCTCCTCCCTCATGGGAAGACAAGACTGCCACATGGCACCTATGACCAACACATGGCACTTATGCTTCCCTCTCAAAAGAGACCCCATGGGTCTATAAAAGGTGAGACTTTTCTCACCCAAAATGGACAGATTGAAGGAGATTTCAAGCAACGAAGTGCTGCCGAGTTGAACACCCACTTGCATCCCCTTTGATTCACCTTCTCACATCCACCAATATCTTTTGCAAGGGAGGTTGTTGGGTGGCTTTTGGAAGCTTGAATCTGACCCAAATCCAACATATGGACACCTGAATCAACCAATTTGCCGACCCCCAAATCCTAAGAAGTTTTTGGGCCTATCCCTAGTGGATTGGCTCCAAAATCAAGTGCCAACGGTGGGAGGCCCACTTGGGCACCCCCGCACTTTCTAAGTTTTATTCTGAAGAATTCTAGATTACTTTTTCATGTTGCATTTTGTGTTATTCTGTTTGGTGAATTCATAGCTTCAATTTCATAACATTCTAATCAGATTTTATCATGCTTTGTGTCGCTTTGTTGTTTCACTAACTTGCAGGTGGCGATATCGAATTCTTGAGGATAGAGGCCAAATTGGGAGAATCCGACCATCTGGGTCATCTAAAAATGGCCCCAGTTACATAACCCCTCTATTTGCGGGCGTTTTGCAGGTCTCGGGATTCGACATTGGAGTAGCATCGGGTCAGCTTTTCCAACACAGAAGAATTCGTCCCACCCGGGGATGAATTGCGGTTAGAATTCGTCCTGCCCGGGGATGAATTCCAGTTGAAGGCAGATTGGCCGACCGTATCGATGGCGATGGCCTTCTGGTGATTTTTTCTATCCTCTATCAGGTTTTCGTGTTATGTAGAGTCATTTTACTCACTGTTTCAGACAAATGTTTGCATGCATCTTTTGGCGATTTTAGAGAACAAACACTTCTTATGTGCAACAGGTGCTACTGACATCTTCGTTGTTTCTTTGTTCGTAGGAGGAGTGGCAGAGGTCAAAGACTCATCGACATCAACGATGACATCATCTTGGCCCGTCCATTTCAAGTGTGGGCATGTGAAAAGAGGAACCTTAAGTCTCGATTGTAGTCAAATTCTTTTAACGCTCCTAGCCCCTGAAAAGGGAGGAGGCGTATTTGTAACAGAGATCAAGAAAGTTTAATGAAAGGGTTGTGTTTTCTCCATTTTCTTGTATCTCATTTCAATGCGTCTCTTTCGTTTCATGCATTCTACATTTATAGGACTTAAGCCTATTTGATTTTGAATGCATCGCAATTAGTGTTTCCTTTGCTCGGAATCTCGTGCTTTCAATTCCCTCATCGATTCGTCACTTGAGGGGGTAGTCACACTTAGTCACCAATTAACAATCACACACCTAATTAAGGAAAATGACATGCATTCAAAGAATCATTGACAAAGACAATTATGCTCCTTCTTGGGGCAGCAAACAAGCAACAATCAAATCAATCAACAACTTGGCATTTCGTGAATCATGAACACAAGGTTCCCCTGAGGATAAAAGGTTGCGCACTTTGCCTAATCATGACTGATCAATGTCCAAGTTCAAGTCACACCTCACCAAAATAGGTTAACACTTGAAATCAAACTTCTTAGCTCGTCAGAAGAAAGGATTCAAGAATGCATGCCCTTTCCATGCTTGGGGCATCAAAAGTTGGTTAGGTTATCAAGAAACCCTAATCATTAGTGCTTTGGTTATCTATTTTTGCTCGGTGTTGCGCCATGCACAACACATCCCAAAAAGGGGCATCTGTAGACACCAAAACAACACCAATCTGATTATGTGACTACAAACACTGATCGCTTTGACACACATAGCCCCCAGGGCAGCCCTCAGAGGTTAAACAGTGGTCCTAACAACTTTTACAGCAATTTTGGAAGGTCAGAGGGGAATTTGGCACCTTCGGACAACCTACTCCAAATCTGTCCCACCCTGGGATGAATTCAAATTGGAATCCGTCTCACCAAGGGACGAATTCTGAATTCATCCCTGGGTAGGACGAATTCTAGGTTTAACGGGAAAAAAGAAGAATGGCACCAAGTGGCAGCCCAGGACAGTCAGTTGATGACTCCTGCCTCGCATGCGTGTGTGGGTGGGCAGATGGGCTGTTAGAATACTGTCACAAGGGCAGTTATGAAAGCCCAAGTCATGGAGGACTCTCATCCCTCATGGGAAGACACGACTACCACATGGCACCTATGACCAACACATGGCGCTTATGCTTCCCTCTCAAAATATACCCCATGGGTCTATAAAAGGTGGGACTTTTCTCACCCAAAGGACGGATTGGAGGCGATTTCAAGCAATGAAGTGTTGTCCGATTGATTACACACTTGCATATTTTTTTGATTCACCTTCTCACATCCACTAATCTCTTTCACAAGGGAGGTTATTGGGTGGCTTTTGGAAGCGTGGATCCAACCCAAACCCAACATTTGACCACCTCACACCACAAATTTGTAGACATCCCAATCCTAAGAGGTTTTGGACCCATCCTTAGTGGATTGGCTCCGAAATCAAGTGCCAACGGTGGGAGGCCCACTTGGGCACCCCGCATTTTCCAAGTTTTGTTTTAAAAGCATTCTAGATTATTATTTCAGGTTGCATCTCATGTTATTCTTTTTTATTAACTCATAGCTTCAATTTCGTAACATTTTGATCAGATTTTATCATGCCTTTTGTCGCTTTGTTGTCCTACTAACTTATAGGTGGCGATATTGAAATCCCGAGGATAGAGGCCAAATTGGGAGAATCCGACCATCTGGGTCGTCCCAAAATGGCCCCAATTACATAACCCACCTGTTTGTAGGTGTTTTGGAGGTCTCGAGAGTTGACATTGGAGCGGTGTCAGTTTGGCTTTTCCAACACAATAGAATTTGTCCCACCCAGGGATGAATTGCAGTGTCCTGCCCAGGGACGAATTCCAGGTGAAGGCAAATTGGTCGACTGTCTCAGTGGCAATGGCCTTCTAGTAATATATTTTGTATTCTGTCAGGTTTTCAGGTCATTTGGACTCACTTTATTCACTGTTTCAGACAAATGTTTGTATGCATCTTTTGGCAATTTTAGAGAACAAACACTTCTTATGTGCAGCAGGTGCTACTGACATATTCGTTGTTTCTTTGTTTGCAGGAGGAGCAGCAGAGGTCAAGGACTCATCAACATCAGCGATAGCATCGTCTTGGCCCGCCCATCTCAATTGTGGGCACGCGGAAAAAGGGACACTGAGTCTTGATTGTAATCAAATTCTTTTAATGCTCCTAGCCCCTGAAGAGGGAGGAGGCGTCTTTGTAATAGATATCAAGAGAGTTTAATGAAAGGGCTGTGTTTTCTCCATTTGCTTGTATCTCATTTCAATGCGTATCTTTCATTTCATGCATTCTACATTTTTAGGACTTAAGCGTATTTGATTTTGAATGCATCGCAAGTAGTGTTTCCTTCGCCCGAAATCTTGTGCTTTCATAAGGAAGTTTTAATAATTATAGACAACATATAAATGATATCTTAGAATTTCATAAAAGTAGAACATATATCATTTTTTTTAAGTCGCCTAGGAATTACCATTTAATTTACTAATGGATGAATGAATATCCCTAAGTACAAGTACTTTTCTTTAAAATATAAGTAAAAGTTAAATAACATTTTATTTTTTAAATGAATAACGGTAAATTTATTTTACTAACTTTACCATCTAGGTATCTAAGGTCTTGTCAACGAAGCTACATCTTAAAGCTATTTACTATTTGAAATAGTTAACTTGGTCTGAAAGCAAAGAGGATATCAAAATTTTTGAAATTTAGATGATTAGACAATATAATACATTTAAGGAATTTTTAATAATTTTAGACAACATATAAATTATATCTTAGAATTTCATAGAAGTAGACCATATATAATTTTTGTTAAGTCACCTAGGAATTACCATTTAATTTACTAATGGATAAAAGAATATCCCTAACTATAAGTACTTTTCTTTAAAACATAAGTAAAAGGTAAACAACATTTTATTTTTTAAATGAATAACCTTAAATTTATTTGACTGAATTTACCATCTAGGTATCTAAGGTCTTGTCAACGAAGCTACATCTTAAAGCTATCTGCTATTTGAAATAGTTAACTTGGTCTGATAGCAAAGAGGATATCAATATTTTTGAAATTTAGATGATTAGACAATATAATACATTTAAGGAATTTTTAATAATTTTAGACAACATATAAATGATATCTTAGAATTTCATAGAAGTAGACCATATATCATTTTTGTTAAGTCACCTAGGAATTACCATTTAATTTACTAATGGATGAATGAATATCCCTAACTACAAGTACTTTTATTTAAAACATAAGTAAAAGTTAAACAACATTTTATTTATGAAATGAATAACGGTAAATTTATTTGACTAACTTTACCATATGGGTATTTAAGGTCTTGTCAATGAAGCTACATCTTAAAGCTATCTACTATTTGAAATAGTTAACTTGAGAAAGTCTGAAATCAAAGAGGATATCAAGATTTTTAAAATTTAGATAATTAGACAATGTAATACATTTAAGGAAGTTTTAATAATTATAGACAACATATAAATGATATCTTAGAATTTCATAAAAGTAGACCATATATCATTTTTGTTAAGTCGCCTAGGAATTACCATTTAATTTACTAATGGATGAATGAATATCCCTAACTACAAGTACTTTTCTTTAAAATATAAGTAAAAGTTAAATAACATTTTATTTTTTAAATGAATAACGGTAAATTTATTTTACTAACTTTACCATCTAGGTATCTAAGGTCTTGTCAACGAAGCTACATCTTAAAGCTATTTACTATTTGAAATAGTTAACTTGGTCTGAAAGCAAAGAGGATATCAAATTTTTTGAAATTTAGATGATTAGACAATATAATACATTTAAGGAATTTTTAATAATTTTAGACAACATATAAATGATATCTTAGAATTTCATAGAAGTAGACCATATATAATTTTTTTAAAGTCACCTAGGAATTACCATTTAATTTACTAATGGATAAAAGAATATCCCTAACTATAAGTACTTTTCTTTAAAACATAAGTAAAAGGTAAACAACATTTTATTTTTTAAATGAATAACCTTAAATTTATTTGACTAAATTTACCATCTAGGTATCTAAGGTCTTGTCAACGAAGCTACATCTTAAAGCTATCTACTATTTGAAATAGTTAACTTGGTCTGATAGCAAAGAGGATATCAATATTTTTGAAATTTAGATGATTAGACAATATAATACATTTAAGGAATTTTTAATTATTTTAGACAACATATAAATGATATCTTAGAATTTCATAGAAGTAGACCATATATAATTTTTGTTAAGTCACCTAGGAATTACCATTTAATTTACTAATGGATGAATGAATATCCCTAACTAAAAGTACTTTTATTTAAAACATAAGTAAAAGTTAAACAACATTTTATTTATGAAATGAATAACGGTAAATTTATTTGACTAACATTACCATCTCGGGTATCTAAGGTCTTGTCAATGAAGCTACATCTTAAAGCTATCTACTATTTGAAATAATTAACTTGAGAAAGTCTGAAAGCAAAGAGGATATCAAGATTTTTGAAATTTAGATGATTAAACAATGTAATAAATTTAAGGAATATTTAATAATTTTAGACAACATATAAATGGTATCTTAGAATTTCATAGAAGTAGACCATATATCGTTTTTGTTAAGACACCTAGGAATTACCATTTAATTTACTAATGGATGAATGAATATCCCTAACTACAAGTACTTTTATTTAAAACATAAGTAAAAGTTAAACAACATTTTATTTTTTAAATGAATAACTGTAAATTTATTTGACTAGCTTTACCATCTAGGTATCTAAGGTCTTTTCGACGAAGCTACATCTTAAAGTTATCTACTATTTGAAATAGTTAACTTGAGAAAGTCTGAAAGCAAAGAGGATATCAAGATTTTTAAAATTTAGATGATTAGACAATGTAATACATTTAAGGAAGTTTTAATAATTATAGACAACATATAAATGATATCTTAGAATTTCATAGAAGTAGACCATATATCATTTTTGTTAAGTCGCCTAGGAAATACCATTTAATTTACTAATGGATGAATGAATATCCCTAACTACAAGTACTTTTCTTTAAAATATAAGTAAAAGTTAAACAACATTTTATTTTTTAAATGAATAACGGTAAATTTATTTTACTAACTTTACCATCTAGGTATCTAAGTTCTTGTCAACGAAGCTACATCTTAAAGCTATCTACTATTTGAAATAGTTAACTTGGTTTGATAGCAAAGAGGATATCAATATTTTTGAAATTTAGATGATTAGACAATATAATACATTTAAGGAATTTTTAATAAATTTAGACAACATATAAATATCTTAGAATTTCATAGAAGGAGACCATATATCAATTTTTTTAAGTCACCTAGGAATTACCATTTAATTTACTAATGGATGAATGAATATCCCTAACTACAAGTACTTTTCTTTAAAATATAAGTAAAATTTAAACAACATTTTATTTTTTAAATGAATAACGGTAAATTTATTTGAACAACTTTACCATCTAGGTATCTAAGGTCTTGTCAACGAAGCTACATCTTAAAGCTATCTACTATTTGAAATAATTAACTTGAGAAAGTCTGAAAGCAAAGAGGATATCAAGATTTTTGAAATTTAGATGATTAAACAATGTAATAAATTTAAGGAATATTTAATAATTTTAGACAACATATAAATGGTATCTTAGAATTTCATAGAAATAGACCATACATCATTTTTGTTAAGTCACCTAGGAATTACCATTTCATTTACTAATGGATGAATGAATATCCCTAACTACAAGTACTTTTATTTAAAACATAAGTAAAAGTTAAACAACATTTTATTTTTTAAATGAATAATCGTAAATTTATTTGACTAACTTTACCATCTAGGTTCGATGAAGCTACATCTTAAAGCTATCTACTATTTGAAATAGTTAACTTGAGAAAGTCTGAAAGCAAAGAGGATATCAAGATTTTTAAAATTTAGATGATTAGACAATGTAATACATTTAAGGAAGTTTTAATAATTTTAGACAACATATAAATGATATCTTAGAATTTCATAGAAGTAGACCATATATCATTTTTGTTAAGTTGCCTAGGAATTACCATTTAATTTACTAATGGATGAATGAATATCCCTAACTACAAGTACTTTTCTTTAAAACATAAGTAAAAGTTAAACAACATTTTATTTTTTAAATGAATAATCGTAAATTTATTTGACTAACTTTACCATCTAGGTTCGATGAAGCTACATCTTAAAGCTATCTACTATTTGAAATAGTTAACTTGAGAAATTCTGAAAGCAAAGAGGATATCAAGATTTTCAAATTTAGATGATTAAATAGTGTAATACATTTAAGGAAGTTTTAATAATTTTAGACAACATATAAATGGTATCTTAGAATTTCATAGAAGTAGACCATATATCATTTTTGTTAAGTCACCTAGGAATTACCATTTAATTTACTAATGGATGAATGAATATCCCTAACTACAAGTACTTTCAGAAGGAAAAACGGTATTAAAGATGTAATGAAAACAAAACTTTGAATCAACCGAATATAAAGGAGAAAAGCAGGAGCACAACCCTTTTATATCAACTTCATTCGGTTACAATACATCTCCTGCATTTTTAGGGGCTAGGAGTATTAGTCTGTCTCGGTTACAATCAATATTAATATTTCTTCTATCCGCATGCCCACATTTGAAATGGATGGGCCAAAGTATTGCCGTCTCTTGCATTGATAAATCCTTGCTCCTTGCAGCTCTTCCTGCGATCAAAGAAACACAGAGACGTTGTTAGTAGCACCTGCTGCAAAAGGGTAGAGCATTAGCTTTAAAAATCAATAGGTAATACATTCGAAAGATTCATTAAATTCATACAAACAAACAACTCTATGCAACCTGCGTTTCTAATGGAAATTCAAAAATGTCATCAGATATAAAACGTATTTAAAAACATAAAACATAAACTGTTGTTTTAACGTGTTTGAAAACAACATACATTATAAAACGTAAACTGTCATTAAAAATTCGACCGATTCTGAATGCTGTTGCCTGCACATTAGTATTTCATAGCGTTGCATGACAATATTTGATAAGACATACTGTAAGATATATTTTAACGCACAGCATGATGCAAGATAAATTCTACCGTATAGCGTGAGTTATTTGGACAACCTAAAACATAAGATAATATGAACACGCGATATCGGAATAAATCGACATAAAACTAAGAGCAGCATCTTCTGAATATGATAAACGTCTAAGCGTCAGAGATTACCATATGACAGAATAAAATAACTTGAAATATAGGAACGTACGTGGGGTGCCCAAACGGGCCGCCTTGTTAAAATACGACTTTGATGCCAATCCACTAGGAATTGGCTCAAAATCCAGGATAATGTATTGTCGGCGAATTGGTAGTTCACTGTGGTCGAATGTCTGGTTCGAAGGTCAAACTTACACTTCTGAAACCACCCACCAACCTCTCTTTCACAAGAGATTCTGGATGTGAAGAAGGTGAACTTAAACTGGTGCGATCGGGTCTCGAATGAACAACACTTCGTTGTGTTTTCTAAAATGCTTCCTTTTTTTCTTTACATTGCATTGAGCTAGTTCTTATAGAGGATTTCGCTTCTGAAACATTAATGTCAAACCCTAAATCCGTAGGGGCCGTTGAGATTTGATCTTTGTCAGGTGATTTATGAGACATGGCTCATACTGAAATCAGTAGTTATGAGGCATGGCCTCAGATCAGATTTGTTGCTAACACTGCTTGTCTCATTAATGCAGTTGGTGAAGTCTGCTGTTCTATAGACACACGGGGTCTCTTTTGAAAAGGGGCACGTAGGGGTGCCACGTGGCGGCCATGCCTTCCACGTGGCGGCCATGCCAAATTCCGCCTTTGATTGGTCGCAAGTATGCCTTTGAATGTTGATTTTGGATGCTTCTGCCTTTGATGCCAAAGTGTCGCGATATCGCGACACTTCGACCGGGTCTTGGCTTTGGGCCCGAAGTGTCACGATATCGTGACACTTCGGCCCGACTTGGGCAAAGGGCCCGAAGTGTCGCAATATCGTGACACTTCAGCCCAGCTTGGGCAAAGGGCTCGAAGTGTCGCGATATCACGACACTTCGGCCCGGCTTGGGCAAAGGGCCCGAAGTGTCACGATATCGCGACACTTCGACCCAGCTTTGGCAAAGGGCCCGAAGTGTCGCGATATCACGACACTTCGGCCCGACTTTTGACGAGGGATTTGCTTTGAAGACTTTGTCTTGCTTTGATAAGGCTTTCTTGCTTGCTTAAGGCTTTCTTGCAGTTTTCTAAAGGCTTGAAGTTTGACTTTGTTTTGATGAAGGCTTGTCTAAGACGACCATCTTTGCTCTGCTCATTTTTTGACCTTCTAAACTGCTGTGTGAGTGGTTAGGACCACTGTTTGAACTCTGAGGGCTGCCTTGAAAGCTGTGTGTGTCAATGTGATTAGTGTTTGTAGTCACTTAATCGGATGGGTGCTATTTTGGTGTCTACAGATGCCCCTTTTTGGGAAGTGCTGCAGGTGACGCAGTGCTGAGCAAAAATAGACGACCAAAGCACTAATGATTAGGGTTTCTTGGTAACCTAACAAACTTTTGATTTCCTAAGTATGGAAAGGGCATGCATTCTTGAATCCTTGCTTCTGACGAGGTAAGG
Source organism: Wollemia nobilis (assembly GCA_028583015.1). Lineage (NCBI taxonomy): Eukaryota > Viridiplantae > Streptophyta > Pinopsida > Araucariales > Araucariaceae > Wollemia > Wollemia nobilis. Next base: position 28,229 of record JAQPPZ010003168.1, on the reverse strand, counting down.
AGTTTGATTTCAAGTGTTAACCTATTTTGGTGAGGTATGACTTGAGCTTGGACATTGATCAGTCATGATTAGGCAAAGGGCGTAACCTTTTATCCATAGGGGAACCTAGTGTTCATGATTCACGAATGCCAAGTGTTTGATCAATCTAATGATTGCTTGTTTACTGCCCCAAGCAGGACCATGATTGTCTTTGTCAATGATTCTTTGAATGCATGTAATTGCCTTGATTGGGTGTGTGCTTGTTGATTGGTGACTAAGTGTGACTACCCCCTCAAGCAACGAATCGATGAGGGAATGACCTTCGTGAGAAAAGCGACAAGTCGCTTGACCCATATCTCCCCTATGGGACCCTGCAGGGCGGCTACTGCCAGCCCCCACATCATGCCTTCTATCGCCTCCCTCATCTAATCATCGGCGATGAGATGATGCTGACTGCTCAGTCACACTATCCCTTGTCCACCATGAAGATCCACTGACCGAGGGCTCAGGAAGTCGCCCACCAAGGCGGATGACCTCCCTCTCCAACTCTATCCGGTGTCGACACCACTCTGCCTCTTGCCGATGATAGTATGACATCGCATCATCACACTGTGCCAGAACCCTATCTTGCTCTGCCAGTTGAGCCCGCAGGAGATCCCTCTCCCGTAGTGCGTCCCCTAGCTCCCGTCTCGCATCCCCCAACTCTAGATCCCATATCTATAGTAGCTCTTTCAGTCGTGCATTTTTAGCACGTATCTCAGACTCCACCTCCTCTATGTCTGCCTGACGAACAAGACCCTTTGGAACAGCAGCCTGCTCTAGCTCCCATTGCTCCTCCACGTCCTGCATGTCTGGCTGATCCAGAGTGCCCAAGTCTACATCCTCATCCCCCACATCCAACATGTCTGCATCATCCAATGGACCTCCCCAATCATCCCCTGCTGCCTCAGCACCCTCTACTGCCACCTCCACGCCAACCAGTGGCCCATCTCCTCTCCATCGCCGTAGTACCCACCATGAGTCATACTTAGTGGTAGTCCCGACGTCATCTATGTCCAGGACATCAATAACCGCATCTGACTCCTTGCCCAATGGTGCGGTGACCGGTGGATCTAAATCCCTCTCATCTCCCCGTCATCGATAGACCATGGGCTCACCAGGAAACCCCTGGCACACCCCAAACTATCGTGTAACCCGACTGTATGAAAAGAACTCATGCTCCATCCCGTGCCTCCCAGTCAACCACCACTCCTTGTGTACCCGACGGAGCCACTCTCCAGCCTTTGGCCAGGCTGGATAGTCCCGATAAGGGTGCCAAAACACCTCCCCTGGAGTGAGCCAAGAAAAGGCATCGATATAGTGCTCTACAGCACCTACCCATTGCCGACTCTGCCCCTGCTCCGCAGACCACCAAAACAAAACTGCATAGCCTATATTCATGTCATCCATCATTGCCTGAGTCATCCACGGTAACCCGGTCGGCCTCTCCACTACTATGTGCTGTCAACCCCAGCACTACAATAGATAACTACAACTGATGCCATTCTGCTACCGATAGCGGACCGCATATAGCTCCCCGTAGAGCTGTGCCAACAATGTCTGTCCCCATCTCAAAATTAGTGGTGCCTCTATCGGGCACTCTACCAACTGCCATACCAAAGCCAAAAGGTTCCATGGGAACCTCACGCCTGACGAATCAAAGAGAAGCATGTTAGAAATAAGGCCCATCAAGAATGCATGCCTCACTCCTAACACCCCCCTCTCATGCCACCAACCAACCAATATCCCGCCAGCCTGGCAGTCCACCTCGGCTGTCTCAACTGGGTTCGCTACACCCACCCGCTCCCCATGCCCAAAACACCTTGTCAGTATAGCAGTCCGCTGATCGAACGACGATGTCCTAATAGGCAGTCCGTCTATCGGAATCTGAAGCAGCCGATAGACATCCTCAAGAGTCACAGTCATCTCCCCTATCGGGAGATGAGAGTATTGGTCTGTGGATCCCAAAGTTTGATCAGGGCCATCAGATAGGCCTGATCCGGGACCACAGGCTCCAGTCGAGCCACCTGCTTGAGCCCAAGGGCCTCAAGCCATTTCTAGTCACCATCAGTCAGTGCACCCCGCGCCTCAGCAAAAGCAGCAGATACACGGTACCGACTTCTAACCTGCAAAAGAAAACAATTCAACAAAAAAATAAAAATATAATGGAATAGAACTGTACAACAATAACAAGCACAAAAATTCAAATAAAAAACAAATTTTCAGTTAAATGTTTCTAATCTTAACTGATTAATTCAAAAACATAATAAAAAGAAAATTCAAAAACACAACAAAAATACGTCTTAGGGTTTTACGTTCCGCGGTCCTGAATTTAATCGTAAGTAAAATTCTTAAATGAGGTTTTACGTTACGTTCCATTGTACAATAAGTCTTAGTTGTCTTAAATCCGGTTTCAGGGTTTAAGTTTTAAAACACATTTTGAAAACATCATCACAAAAACAATTAAATAAAACCAAAGGCAAATTTAAACAAAAATAAACTCTAGGAGAACTTACAGGTTTCGCTTCGACTCCGTCGCTCGAACCAGTTTGTGCACTCATGATGGCAGAGAGAATTCCAGTAGCGCTTCGCTTCGCAGAATCACCTCCTCCTCCCAGAGCTCCGAAATTGCAAGAAAAAATGACACAAATGAGCCCAAATTCAAGATTTGGCCCTTAAATAGGCCTTTGAGCAGGAATTCGTCCTTGATTGGGATGAGCACTCTGGTTAGTGCTCATCCCACCCAGGGATGAATTCTACTACTAGAATTCATCTCACCCTGGGACGAATTCAGGCCAAAAAATTCAAAACATCAAACAATGATAAAAAATGCACTAAAAACAAGCAATAAATTTTCCCGATAAGAGTGTTGCTGCACTTGACATCCAGGGCATACAAAATAGACACTGGAGTCACAAATTATCACTATCCTACTCCCTAAGAAGGCTACCATAGCCGGACCACTCCACGGAAGACGGATTTTCAAAAATTTAATCCCCAAATGGTGTCACAAAAAAACAACAAAAACAACAAAAAATGCAACATAAAAACAAAGCAATAAGCATTGCCAGACACAAGTGCTCTCGCACTTAACCTCTTGGCATAGAAAATCGATGTTGGGGTTCAAATTGTCACTCTCTTACTTCCCCAAGAAGGCTATCATAGCTGGACCGCTCCATGGGAAGATGGGTTGTCGATGATTTCACCCCATTATGGCATCACAAAAAGGGTTAACACCCACCAAAAATAGGTCCAGATGTTGGAAAAATTGCACATGCTTAACGATAAACCATCTAAAGGCACCCTTGCACAAGTCATCTTGGGTCAAGCGACTCGTTGCTTTTCTCATGAAGGTCATTCCCTCATCGATTCGTCGCTTGAGGGGGTAGTCACACTTAGTCACCAATCAACAATCACACACCCAATTAAGGAAAACGACATGCATTCAAAGAATCATTGACAAAGACAATCACACTCCTGCTTGGGGAAGTAAACAAGCAATAATAAAATCAATTAAACACTTGGCATTTTGTGAATCATGAACACAAGGTTCCCCTAAGGATAAAAGGTTGCGCCCTTTGCCTAATCATGACTGATCAATGTCCAAGTTCAAGTCACACCTCACCAAAACAAGTTAACACTTGAAATCAAACTCCTTAGCTTGTCAGAAGCAAGCATTCAAGAATGCATGCCCTTTCCATGCTTGGGGCATCAAAAGTTGGTTAGGTTACCAAGAAACCCTAATAATTAGTGCTTTGGTTATCTATTTTTGCTCGGCGTTGTGCTATGCACAACGCATCCCAAAAAGGGGCATCTGTAGACACCAAAACAGCACCAATACGATTATGTGACTGCAAACATTGATCGATTTGACAAACACAGCCCCCTGGGGCAGCCCTCGAGAGGTTAAACAGTTGGTCTTAACCACTTTCACAAGGAATTTTGTAAGGTCAAGAGGCAATTTGGCACATTCAGGCACTTTGCTCAGAATCTGTCTCACCCAGAGACGAATTCAAAATGGAATCTGTCTCACCCAGAGACAGATTCTGAATTCATCTCTGGTAGGGACGAATTCCAAGTTTAACGGGAAAAAAGAAGAATGGCGCCAAGTGGCAGCCCAGAGACGACCGCTTGATGACTCCTACTTCGCACGCGTGTGTGGGTGGACAGATAGGCCATTAGAGGACTGTCACAAGGGCAGTTATGAGAGCCCAAGTCATGGAGGACTCTCCTCCATCATGGGAAGAGAAGACTGCCACATGGCACCTATGACCAACACATGGCACTTATGCTTCCCTCTCAAAGGAGACCCCATGGGTCTATAAAAGGTGAGACTTTTCTCACCCAAAATGGACAGATTGAAGGAGATTTCAAGCAACGAAGTGTTGCCGAGTTGAACACCCACTTGCATCCCCTTTGATTCACCTTCTCACATCCACCAATATCTTTTGCAAGGGATGTGGTTGGGTGGATTTTGGAAGCTTGAATCTGACCCAAATCCAACATATGGACACCTGAATCAACCAATTTTCCGACCCCCCAATCCTAAGAAGTTTTTGGGCCCATCCCTAGTGGATTGGCTCCAAAATCAAGTGCCAACGGTGGGAGGCCCACTTGGGCACCCCCACACTTTCTAAGTTTTATTCTGAAGCATTCTAGATTACTTGTTCATGTTGCATTTTGTGTTATTCTATTTGGTGAATTCATAGCTTCAATTTCATAACATTCTGATCAGATTTTATCATGCTTTGTGTCGCTTTGTTGTTTCACTAACTTGCAGGTGGCAATATCGAATTCCCAAGGATAGAGGCCAAATTGGGAGAATCCGACCATCTGGGTTGTCCCAAAATGTCCCCAATTACATAACCCCTCTCTTTGTAGGCATTTTTTAGGTCTTGGGATTCGACATTGGAGTAGCATCAGGTCGGCTTTTCCAACACAGAAGAATTCATCCCACCCAGGGATGAATTACAGTCAGAATTCATCCTGCCCAGGGAAGAATTCTAGTTGAAGGCAGATTGGCCGACTGTCTCAGTGGTAGTGGCCTTCTGGTGATGTTTTCTATCCTCTGTCAGGTTTTCAGGTCATTTAGAGTCATTTTACTCATTGTTTCAGACAAATGTTTGCATGCATCTTTTGGCAATTTTAGAGAAAAAACACTTCTTATGTGCAGCAGGTGCTACTGACATCTTCGTTGTTTCTTTGTTTGTAGGAGGAGCAGCAAAAGGTCAAAGACTCATCGACATCAGTGGTGGCATCATCTTGGCCCGTCCATTTCAAGTGTGGGCACGCAGAAAGAGGACTAGTATTTACCCATTAGAGACTACCTCAAGTTAGGTAATCTTCCCTTTGGATTGACGCACCTAACAAAACGAACATTCAAGCAGAAAGCGGCTAAGTATGTCTTGATAGGAGACATTTTGTATCATCGTAGCTATGACGGAATTCTTCTTCATTGTTTGGACCAACAAGAGTCCACTTGGGCAGTCGCCCAAGCGCACGACGGTACATGTGGTGGCCACTTTAGTGGTATGGCCATTGCAAAGCGCATTCTTCGCATGGGATATTATTGGCCATCTTTAGAGCGAGATTATTGTGCATATGTCAAGAAGTGCGTGAAATTTCAACATCATGCCAATTTGATGCATGTACCTTCCCAGGAATTGTAGGCAGTCCAGTCTGCTTGGCCATTTTCGCAATGGGGCTTCGATATAATTGGAAAGATCTCCCCTGCATCATCAGGCCGTCACACATTTATCATAACGACCACGTAGTATTTTACTAAATGGGTGGAAGAAATTTCGTTAACCTCTACGACGAGACCTCGTATTATGGAGTTCATCTTGCATAACATCATATGTCGTTTTGGTATTCCATACAAAATAATCTCGGATAATGGGCCATCATTCAAGAACAAAGATGTGCGTGCTTTGACCACAAAGTACAAAATTTAGCACAGCTTTTCAACACCCTATTATCCGTAAGCAAATGGGCAAGCAAAGGCGTCAAACAAAACGCTAGTCGCCATCCTTAAAAAGAAGGTCGCAGACAGTCATAAAGATTGGCACATCCAAATCCCACTTGCCCTTTGGGCTTATCGCACTAGCATTCGAACGCAAACTGGGGCAACTTTGTTTTCACTGGTGTATGGCTTAGAGGTAGTAATGCCTCTCGAGTTGGAAATTCCTTCCCTGCGCATATCAATGCAGGAGTTCATCGATGATGACACTGCACGGCAGGCCCGGTTAGACCAACTTACGTTGCTTGACGAACGATGTGTTAATGCTCTCGAGCACTTACATATCTACCAAGAGTGGCTTAAGAAAGCTTACAACATGAAAGTTCACCTAAGCGACTTTCGGGTTGGTGATTTGGTTTTGAAGGAAAACCAACAGAACTCTAATTTGCCGTCCCACCTGAGGGACAAGTTCACGGCAAATTGGTTAGGTCCATATGTCATTGATAGCAAAATAGGACCCGAGACGTACCGGCTAGCTTCTCTTGACGATATCAAGGAAACAGAACCCTTGAATATTAGTCATTTGCGACCATTTTATATATAAGAGAGCCATGTCCCAAAAATGCTCCAAGGATCCATAAAGTTGCTTGGTCAAAAACACAAAAGCTCCAAGGATTATCACAATCTCTTGGTCACCCCAAAAGCTCCAAGGATTATCACAATCTCTTGGTCATCTCAAAAAGGCTCCAAGGATTATCGCAATCACTTGGTCACCCTAAAAGCTCCAAGGATTATCGCAATCTCTTGGTCATCTCAAAAAGGCTCCAAGGATTATCGCAATCACTTGGTCACCCCAAAAGCTCCAAGGATTATCACAATCACTTGGTCACCCAAAAAAGCTCCAAGGGTTATCGCAATCACTTGGTCACCCCAAAAGCTCCAAGGATTATCGCAATCACTTGGTCACCCCAAAAGCTCCAAGGATTATCGCAATCTCTTGGTCACCCCAAAAGCTCCAAGGATTATCGCAATCTCTTGGTCATCTCAAAAAGGCTCTAAGGATTATCGCAATCACTTGGTCACCCCAAAAGCTCCAAGGATTATCGCAATCACTTGGTCACCCCAAAAGCTCCAAGGATTATCACAATCACTTGGTCACCCAAAAAAGCTCCAAGGGTTATCGCAATCACTTGGTCACCCCAAAAAGCTCCAAGGATTATCACAATCACTTGGTCACCTCAAAAAGCTCCAACTATTATCGCAATCACTTGGTCACCCCAAAAGCTCCAAGGATTATCGCAATCGCTTGGTCACCCCAAAAAGGCCCCAAAGGATTCAAGAAAATTCAAAAACAACAAAAATCATCAAAAACAACAAAAATTTGCATCTCATTTCTAGGCATACTCAAATTCATCACTAGAGAGTTTTTCTCGCATCTCATCTTCATATTCACAAAAAAAATCAATCCATAAAAAATACAGAAAAAAAAAAATACATAGCTGCATTAAAGCATTGCATCCATACATTGCATATTTGTGGTCATATGGGTCAAAGGCATCATAGGCTATAATGGCTCTACTAGTCCATCTTGTTCCACACTGTTCCACTTTACAAAACAACAAAAACACCATGCATCACTTTTACCACACTAGAGTCAGTGGTCTTTTAATGTATCAAGAGTTTTCGTGATTCAGTCATCATTTTGTTCCTTAGCTACATAATGTACCGAGTCAGACAGATTTTATGAAGGTAGAGTTAAACTTGAAATACACCTTGTTACGTAACATCCCAACACACATAAAAACACATAAAACAATTCCTAAGTTGTGTGAATGAAAGATGAAACCCGCACAATAATCCAGGTCACCAAAAGCGAAACGGTTATCTTGCTCATCCCCCTATGCGAATGACCCCAAGAATGCTGAGAGTTGGCAAAAGGACAAGCATTCTCCCTACCCAAATCCTTAAGAATCCCTAGTTCTCAATAGTTGCAAAACATCAAAAATTTGCAAAATGTCAAAAACTCAAATATTTGACATCATACAGTGCACACATCAAAACGGCACAAACGATAGTGATTTTCATCACTCCATCTCCCCAATACCTTGATCAAAAGAAAACAAATCAAAATAAATAGTGATATTATCACTACAAACGAGCAAGTATCCCAATCAAGAAAAAAAGGGAGTTGAACTTGAATCCCTGGAACTCTCAGTATTCTAAAAGGTCATAAGGCAAGCCTCAGTACCGATTTGGTTGATAGCCTATTAGTAACTAGTGGTAAACCTCTCGCATGATGATATATCTATCACATTAACTTGCGTACAGATCAATGTTTGCATGTGGATGAGCTAGCTTACGACATCCTGGATAACACCGCAGATTAATCTAACTGAATACAACAAAGGAGTTATTGGAGCTAATTAGGTGATCGTCAGTACAGGTTCGATTGAAAGCCCATCTGGCACTGGCAGTATCATGACAAATACTACATAAATAAACTCAATTGCACACACAGGGATGTAAAATAGATCGGTCAAAAATGAGTTCGATTCATACCTTGGTCAAAAGTCTTGTAAGATAAAGTACAGTCGTGGCTAGTGAGTTAAAACCGTTTGAGTCTCAGAAAACCTTAGCTACATTTCTAAACCAACTGTGCTACTCTTCATCTTTGCAATACCATAAAAAAATACAAAAAATGAAAAACCATGTATACATATAAAGTCATGCATCACAGCAATCGCCTAAAAACAAAATAACAGAGTTCTAAACAGTCTATGGTGCCATAGCCAAACATCACAAATCCCATTCATCCATTTCATCTCTGTATATCACATATAAATAAAAAACATTTGCATTCATCATAGCATATGCATCCATCAAAATAAATCAACATGCATGCATCCATATTCATCAAAAATCATGCATAAGATAAAAGAAAATCAAAACAACAAAAACAAACAAATAAATGCAAAACAAAAACAAATAGCAATAAACATTGCCAGACACAAGTGCTCTTGCACTTAACCTCTTGGCATAGAAAAATTGATGTTGGGGTTTACATTATCACTATCCTACTCTCTAAGAAGGCTACCATAGCTGGACCGCTCCACGGGAAGACGGATTGTCGACAATTTCACCCCCAAATGGCATCACAAATGGGTCAAAGCCCACTAAAAAACAACAAGAAAATCAAAACACAAACAAAAAAACAATAACCATTGCTAGACAAGAGTGCTCTTTCAAACCTAACCTTTTGGCATAGCAAAACTGATGTCGGGGTCTACATTGTTGCTATCCTACTCCCTAAGAAGGCTACCATAGCCGGACCGCTCCACGGGAAGACGGATTTTTGATAATTTCACCCCCAAACGACATCCCAAACTGGGTCAAAACCCACTCAAAAACAATAAAACAACAAACCACCAAAAACATCAAAAAATGAACAAAAATGCACTAAAAACAGACAATAAATTTGCCCGATGTGAGTGTTGTTGCACTTGACATCCTGGGCATACAAAATAGACGTTGGGGTCACAAATTGTCATTATCCTACTCCCTAAGAAGGCTAATTTAGCCGGACCGCTCCATGGGAAGACGGATTTTTGCCAATTTCAGCTCCAAAGAGCGTCGCAAAAAGGGTTAACACCCACCAAAAATAGGTCCAAATGTTGGAAAAATTGCACATGCTTAACGATAAACCATCTAAAGGCACCCTTGCACAAGTCATCTTGGGTCAAGCGACTCGTCGCTTTTCTCATGAAGGTCATTCCCGTAGACACCAAAATAGCACCAATCCGATTATGTGACTGCAAACACTGATCGCTTTGACAAACACAGCCCCCAGGGCAGCCCTCAGAGGTTAAACAGTGGTCTTAACCACTTTCACAACAATTTTGTAAGGTCAAGAGGCAATTTGGCACATTCAGGCACTTTGCTCAGAATCTGTCTCACCCAGAGACGAATTCAAAATGGAATCTGTCTCACCCAGAGACAGATTCTGAATTCGTCTCTGGTAGGGACGAATTCCAAGTTTAACGGGCAAAAAGAAGAATGGCACCAAGTGGCAGCCCAGGACAGTCAGTTGATGACTCCTGCTTCGCATGCGTGTGTGGGTGGACAGATAGGCCATTAGAGGACTGTCACAAGGGCAGTTATGAGAGCCCAAGTCATGGAGGACTCTCCTCCCTCATGGGAAGACAAGACTGCCACATGGCACCTATGACCAACACATGGCACTTATGATTCCCTCTCAAAGGAGACCCCATGGGTCTATAAAAGGTGAGACTTTTCTCACCCAAAATGGACAAATTGAAGGAGATTTCAAGAAACGAAGTGCTACCGAGTTGAACACCCACTTGCATCCCCTTTGATTCACCTTCTCACATCCACCAATATCTTTTGCAAGGGAGGTGGTTGGGTGGATTTTGGAAGCTTGAATCTGACCCAAATCCAACATATGGACACCTGAATCAACCAATTTGCCGACCCCCAAATCCTAAGAAGTTTTTGGGCCTATCCCTAGTGGATTGGCTCCAAAATCAAGTGCCAACGGTGGGAGGCCCACTTGGGCACCCCCGCACTTTCTAAGTTTTATTCTGAAGAATTCTAGATTACTTGTTCATGTTGCATTTTGTGTTATTCTGTTTGGTGAATTCATAGCTTCAATTTTATAACATTCTGATCAGATTTTATCATGCTTTATGTCGCTTTGTTGTTTCACTAACTTGCAGGTGGCGATATCGAATTCTTGAGGATAGAGGCCAAATTGGGAGAATCCGACCATCTGGGTCATCTAAAAATGGCCCCAATTACATAACCCCTCTATTTGCAGGCGTTTTGCAGGTCTCGGGATTTGACATTGGAGTAGCATCAGGTCGGCTTTTCCAACACAGAAGAATTCGTCCCACCCAGGGATGAATTGCAGTCAGAATTCGTCCTGCCCAGGGATGAATTCCAGTTGAAGGCAGATTGGCCGATCGTATCGATGGCGATGGCCTTCCGGTGATGTTTTCTGTCCTCTATCAGGTTTTCAGGTCATTTAGAGTCATTTTACTCATTGTTTCAGACAAATGTTTGCATGCATCTTTTGGCGATTTTAGAGAACAAACACTTCTTATGTGCAACAGGTGCTACTGACATCTTCGTTGTTTCTTTGTTCGCAGGAGGAGTGGCAGAGGTCAAAGACTCATCGACATCAACGATGAAATCATCTTGGCCCGTCCATTTCAAGTGTGGGCACGTGAAAAGAGGAACCTTAAGTCTCGATTGTAGTCAAATTCTTTTAACGCTCCTAGCCCCTGAAAAGGGAGGAGGCGTATTTGTAACAGAGATCAAGAAAGTTTAATGAAAGGGTTGTGTTTTCTCCATTTTTTTGTATCTCATTTCAATGCGTCTCTTTCGTTTCATGCATTCTACATTTATAGGACTTAAGCCTATTTGATTTTGAATGCATCGCAATTAGTGTTTCCTTTGCTCGGAATCTCGTGCTTTCAATTCCCTCATCGATTCGTCACTTGAGGGGGTAGTCACACTTAGTCACCAATTAACAATCACACACCTAATTAAGGAAAATGACATGCATTCAAAGAATCATTGACAAAGACAATTATGCTCCTTCTTGGGGCAGCAAACAAGCAACAATCAAATCAATCAACAACTTGGCATTTCGTGAATCATGAACACAAGGTTCCCCTGAGGATAAAAGGTTGCGCACTTTGCCTAATCATGACTGATCAATGTCCAAGTTCAAGTCACACCTCACCAAAATAGGTTAACACTTGAAATCAAACTTCTTAGCTCGTCAGAAGAAAGGATTCAAGAATGCATGCCCTTTCCATGCTTGGGGCATCAAAAGTTGGTTAGGTTATCAAGAAACCCTAATCATTAGTGCTTTGGTTATCTATTTTTGCTCGGTGCTGCGCCATGCACAGCACATCCCAAAAAGGGGCATCTGTAGACACCAAAACAACACCAATCCGATTATGTGACTACAAACACTGATCGCTTTGACACACATAGCCCCCAGTGGCAGCCCTCAGAGGTTAAACAGTGGTCCTAACCACTTTTACAGCAATTTTGGAAGGTCAGAGGGGAATTTGGCACCTTCGGACAACCTACTCCAAATCTGTCCCACCCTGGGATGAATTCAAATTGGAAGCACCAAGTGGCAGCCCAGGACAGTCAGTTGATGACTCCTGCCTCACACGCGTGTGTGGGTGGGCAGATGGGCTGTTAGAATACTGTCACAAGGGCAGTTATGAAAGCCCAAGTCATGGAGGACTCTCATCCCTCATGGGAAGACACGACTACCACATGGCACCTATGACCAACACATGGCGCTTATGCTTCCCTCTCAAAATATACCCCATGGGTCTATAAAAGGTGGGACTTTTCTCACCCAGAGGACAGATTGGAGGCGATTTCAAGCAATGAAGTGTTGTCCGATTGATTACACACTTGCATATTTTTTTGATTCACCTTCTCACATCCACTAATCTCTTTCACAAGGGAGGTTATTGGGTGGCTTTTGGAAGCGTGGATCCAACCCAAACCCAACATTTGACCACCTCACACCACAAATTTGTAGACATCCCAATCCTAAGAGGTTTTGGACCCATCCTTAGTGGATTGGCTCCGAAATCAAGTGCCAACGGTGGGAGGCCCACTTGGGCACCCCGCATTTTCCAAGTTTTGTTTTAAAAGCATTCTAGATTATTATTTCAGGTTGCATCTCATGTTATTCTTTTTTATTAACTCATAGCTTCAATTTCATAACATTTTGATCGGATTTTATCATGCCTTTTGTCGCTTTGTTGTCCTACTAACTTATAGGTGGCGATATTGAAATCCCGAGGATAGAGGCCAAATTGGGATAATCCGACCATCTGGGTCGTCCCAAAATGGCCCCAATTACATTACCCCCCTGTTTGTAGGTGTTTTGGAGGTCTCGAGAGTTGACATTGGAGCGGTGTCAGTTTGGATTTTCCAACACAATAGAATTTGTCCCACCCAGGGATGAATTGCAGTGTCCTGCCCAGGGACGAATTCCAGGTGAAGGCAAATTGGTTGACTGTCTCAGTGGCAATGGCCTTCTAGTAATATATTTTGTATTCTGTCAGGTTTTCAGGTCATTTGGACTCACTTTATTCACTGTTTCGGACAAATGTTTGTATGCATCTTTTGGCAATTTTAGAGAACAAACACTTCTTATGTGCAACAGGTGCTACTGACATATTCGTTGTTTCTTTGTTTGCAGGAGGAGTAGCAGAGGTCAAGGACTCATCAACATCAGCGATAGCATCGTCTTGGCCCGCCCATCTCAAGTGTGGGCACGCGGAAAAAGGGACACTGAGTCTTGATTGTAATCAAATTCTTTTAACGCTCCTAGCCCCTGAAGAGGGAGGAGGCGTCTTTGTAATAGATATCAAGAGAGTTTAATGAAAGGGCTGTGTTTTCTCCATTTTCTTGTATCTCATTTCAATGCGTCTCTTTCATTTCATGCATTCTACATTTTTAGGACTTAAGCGTATTTGATTTTGAATGCATCGCAAGTAGTGTTTCCTTCGCCCGAAATCTTGTGCTTTCATAAGGAAGTTTTAATAATTATAGACAACATATAAATGATATCTTAGAATTTCATAAAAGTAGAACATATATCATTTTTGTTAAGTCCCCTAGGAATTACCATTTAATTTACTAATGGATGAATGAATATCCCTAAGTACAAGTACTTTTCTTTAAAATATAAGTAAAAGTTAAATAACATTTTATTTTTTAAATGAATAACGGTAAATTTATTTTACTAACTTTACCATCTAGGTATCTAAGGTCTTGTCAACGAATCTACATCTTAAAGCTATTTACTATTTGAAATAGTTAACTTGGTCTGAAAGCAAAGAGGATATCAAAATTTTTGAAATTTAGATGATTAGAAAATATAATACATTTAAGGAATTTTTAATAATTTTAGACAACATATAAATGATATCTTAGAATTTCATAGAAGTAGACCATATATAATTTTTGTTAAGTCACCTAGGAATTACCATTTAATTTACTAATGGATAAAAGAATATCCCTAACTATAAGTACTTTTCTTTAAAACATAAGTAAAAGGTAAACAACATTTTATTTTTTAAATGAATAACCTTAAATTTATTTGACTGAATTTACCATCTAGGTATCTAAGGTCTTGTCAACGAAGCTACATCTTAAAGCTATCTGCTATTTGAAATAGTTAACTTGGTATGATAGCAAAGAGGATATCAATATTTTTGAAATTTAGATGATTAGACAATATAATACATTTAAGGAATTTTTAATAATTTTAGACAACATATAAATGATATCTTAGAATTTCATAGAAGTAGACCATATATCATTTTTGTTAAGTCACCTAGGAATTACCATTTAATTTACTAATGGATGAATGAATATCCCTAACTACAAGTACTTTTATTTAAAACATAAGTAAAAGTTAAACAACATTTTATTTATGAAATGAATAACGGTAAATTTATTTGACTAACTTTACCATCTGGGTATTTAAGGTCTTGTCAATGAAGCTACATCTTAAATCTATCTACTATTTGAAATAGTTAACTTGAGAAAGTCTGAAATCAAAGAGGATATCAAGATTTTTAAAATTTAGATAATTAGACAATGTAATACATTTAAGGAAGTTTTAATAATTATAGACAACATATAAATGATATCTTAGAATTTCATAAAAGTAGACCATATATCATTTTTGTTAAGTCGCCTAGGAATTACCATTTAATTTACTAATGGATGAATGAATATCCCTAACTACAAGTACTTTTCTTTAAAATATAAGTAAAAGTTAAATAACATTTTATTTTTTAAATGAATAACGGTAAATTTATTTTACTAACTTTACCATCTAGGTATCTAAGGTCTTGTCAACGAAGCTACATCTTAAAGCTATTTACTATTTGAAATAGTTAACTTGGTCTGAAAGCAAAGAGGATATCAAATTTTTTGAAATTTAGATGATTAGACAATATAATACATTTAAGGAATTTTTAATAATTTTAGACAACATATAAATGATATCTTAGAATTTCATAGAAGTAGACCATATATAATTTTTTTTAAGTCACCTAGGAATTACCATTTAATTTACTAATGGATAAAAGAATATCCCTAACTATAAGTACTTTTCTTTAAAACATAAGTAAAAGGTAAACAACATTTTATTTTTTAAATGAATAACCTTAAATTTATTTGACTAAATTTACCATCTAGGTATCTAAGGTCTTGTCAACGAAGCTACATCTTAAAGCTATCTACTATTTGAAATAGTTAACTTGGTCTGATAGCAAAGAGGATATCAATATTTTTGAAATTTAGATGATTAGACAATATAATACATTTAAGGAATTTTTAAT
Organism: Wollemia nobilis; assembly: GCA_028583015.1. NCBI lineage: Eukaryota > Viridiplantae > Streptophyta > Pinopsida > Araucariales > Araucariaceae > Wollemia > Wollemia nobilis. The sequence goes on along the minus strand of JAQPPZ010003168.1, from coordinate 12,839 downwards.
AATTTTAGACAACATATAAATGATATCTTAGAATTTCATAGAAGTAGACCATATATAATTTTTGTTAAGTCACCTAGGAATTACCATTTAATTTACTAATGGATGAATGAATATCCCTAACTAAAAGTACTTTTATTTAAAACATAAGTAAAAGTTAAACAACATTTTATTTATGAAATGAATAACGGTAAATTTATTTGACTAACATTACCATCTGGGTATTTAAGGTCTTGTCAATGAAGCTACATCTTAAAGCTATCTACTATTTGAAATAATTAACTTGAGAAAGTCTGAAAGCAAAGAGGATATCAAGATTTTTGAAATTTAGATGATTAAACAATGTAATAAATTTAAGGAATATTTAATAATTTTAGACAACATATAAATGGTATCTTAGAATTTCATAGAATTAGACCATATATCATTTTTGTTAATACACCTAGGAATTACCATTTAATTTACTAATGGATGAATGAATATCCCTAACTACAAGTACTTTTATTTAAAACATAAGTAAAAGTTAAACAACATTTTATTTTTTAAATGAATAACTGTAAATTTATTTGACTAGCTTTACCATCTAGGTATCTAAGGTCTTTTCGACGAAGCTACATCTTAAAGTTATCTACTATTTGAAATAGTTAACTTGAGAAAGTCTGAAAGCAAAGAGGATATCAAGATTTTTAAAATTTAGATGATTAGACAATGTAATACATTTAAGGAAGTTTTAATAATTATAGACAACATATAAATGATATCTTAGAATTTCATAGAAGTAGACCATATATCATTTTTGTTAAGTCGCCTAGGAATTACCATTTAATTTACTAATGGATGAATGAATATCCCTAACTACAAGTACTTTTCTTTAAAATATAAGTAAAAGTTAAACAACATTTAATTTTTTAAATGAATAACGGTAAATTTATTTTACTAACTTTACCATCTAGGTATCTATGGTCTTGTCAACGAAGCTACATCTTAAAGCTATCTACTATTTGAAATAGTTAACTTGGTTTGATAGCAAAGAGGATATCAATATTTTTGAAATTTAGATGATTAGACAATATAATACATTTAAGGAATTTTTAATAAATTTAGACAACATATAAATATCTTAGAATTTCATAGAAGGAGACCATATATCAATTTTTTTAAGTCGCCTAGGAATTACCATTTAATTTACTAATGGATGAATGAATATCCCTAACTACAAGTACTTTTCTTTAAAATATAAGTAAAAGTTAAACAACATTTTATTTTTTAAATGAATAACGGTAAATTTATTTGAACAACTTTACCATCTAGGTATCTAAGGTCTTGTCAACGAAGCTACATCTTAAAGCTATCTACTATTTGAAATAATTAACTTGAGAAAGTCTGAAAGCAAAGAGGATATCAAGATTTTTGAAATTTAGATGATTAAACAATGTAATAAATTTAAGGAATATTCAATAATTTTAGACAACATATAAATGGTATCTTAGAATTTCATAGAAATAGACCATACATCATTTTTGTTAAGTCACCTAGGAATTACCATTTCATTTACTAATGGATGAATGAATATCCCTAACTACAAGTACTTTTATTTAAAACATAAGTAAAAGTTAAACAAAATTTTATTTTTTAAATGAATAACTGTAAATTTATTTGACTAACTTTACCATCTAGGTTCGATGAAGCTACATCTTAAATCTATCTACTATTTGAAATAATTAACTTGAGAAAGTCCAAAAGCAAAGAGGATATCAAGATTTTTAAAATTTAGATGATTAGACAATGTAATACATTTAAGGAAGTTTTAATAATTTTAGACAACATATAAATGATATCTTAGAATTTCATAGAAGTAGACCATATATCATTTTTGTTAAGTTGCCTAGGAATTACCATTTAATTTACTAATGGATGAATGAATATCCCTAACTACAAGTACTTTTCTTTAAAACATAAGTAAAAGTTAAACAACATTTTATTTTTTAAATGAATAACTGTAAATTTATTTGACTAACTTTACCATCTAGGTTCGATGAAGCTACATCTTAAAGCTATCTACTATTTGAAATAGTTAACTTGAGAAATTCTGAAACCAAAGAGGATATCAAGATTTTGAAATTTAGATGATTAAATAATGTGATACATTTAAGGAAGTTTTAATAATTTTAGACAACATATAAATGGTATCTTAGAATTTCATAGAAGTAGACCATATATCATTTTTGTTAAGTCACCTAGGAATTACCATTTAATTTACTAATGGATGAATGAATATCCCTAACTACAAGTACTTTTATTTAAAACATAAGTAAAAGTTAAACAACATTTTATTTTTTAAATGAATAACTGTAAATTTATTTGACTAACTTTACCATCTAGGTTCGATGAAGCTACATCTTAAAGCTATCTACTATTTGAAATAGTTAACTTGAGAAAGTCTGAAAGCAAAGAGGATATCAAGATTTTTAAAATTTAGATGATTAGACAATGTAATAAATTTAAGGAAGTTTTAATAATTTTAGACAACATATAAATGTGAAAGCATGAGATTTCGGAAGGAAAAACGGTATTAAAGATGTAATGAAAACAAAACTTTGAATCAACCGAATATAAAGGAGAAAAGCAGGAGCACAACCCTTTTATATCAACTTCATTCGGTTACAATACATCTCCTGCATTTTTAGGGGCTAGGAGTATTAGTCTGTCTCGGTTACAATCAAGATTAATATTTCTTCTATCCGCATGCCCACATTTGAAATGGATGGGCCAAAGTATTGCCGCCGCTTGCGTTGATAAATCCTTGCTCCTTGCGGTTCTTCCTGCGATCAAAGAAACACAGAGACGTTGTTAGTAGCACCTGCTGCAAAAGGGTAGAGCATTAGCTTTAAAAATCAATAGGTAATACATTCGAAAGATTCATTAAATTCATACAACCAAACAACTCTATGCAACCTGCGTTTCTAATGGAAATTCAAAAATGTCATCAGATATAAAACGTATTTAAAAACATAAAACATAAACTATTGTTTTAACGTGTTTGAAAACAACATACATTATAAAACGTAAACTCTCATTAAAAAATCGACCGATTCTAATGTCGTTGCACATTAGTATTTCATAGCGTTGCATGCAATTTTGATAAGACATCGTAAGATATTTTTATGCAAAGATGATGCAAGATAAATTCGATAGGTGAGTTTTTGGACAACCTAAAACATAAGAAAGAACAGCGATATCGGAAAAACATAAAACAAGAGCAATCTTCGAATATGAAGCTAAGCGCGAGGATTACCATATGGAATAAAATAACTTGAAAAGGAACGTACGTGGGGTGCCCAAACGGGCCACCTTGTTAAAATTTGACTTTGACGCCAATCCACTAGGAATTGGCTCAAAATCCAGGATAATGTGTTGTCGACGAATTGGTAGTTCATCGTGGTCGAATGTCCGGTTCGAAGGTCAAACTTACACTTCTGAAACCACCCACCAACCTCTCTTTCACAAGAGATTCTGGATGTGAAGAAGGTGAACTTAAACTGGTGCAATCGGGTCTCGAATGAACAACACTTCGTTGTGTTTTTAAAATGCTTCCTCTTTTCTTTACATTGCATTGAGCTAGTTCTTATAGAGGATTTCGCCTCGAAACATTAATGTCAAACCCTAAATCCGTAGGGGCCATTGAGATTTGACCTTTGTCAGGTGATTTATGAGACATGGCTCATACTGACATCAGTAGTTATGAGGCATGGCCTCGGATCGGATTTGTTGCTAACACTGCTTGTCTCATTAATGCAGTTGGTGAAGTCCACCGTTCTATAGACCCACGGGGTCTCTTTGAAAAGGGGCACGTAGGGGTGCCACGTGGCGGTCATTCCTTGGATGTGGCGGCCATGCCAAAGTCCGCCTTTGATTGGTCAGATGTATGCCTTTGAATGTTGATTTTGGATGCTTCTCGCTTTGATGCCAAAGTGTCGCGATATCGCGACACTTCGGACCGGGTCTTGGCTTTGGGCCCGAAGTGTCGCGATATCGCGACACTTCGGCCCGACTTGGGCTAAGGGCCCGAAGTGTCGCGATATCGTGACACTTCGGCCCAGCTTGGGCATAGGGCCCGAAGTGTCGCGATATCATGACACTTCGGCCCGGCTTGGGCTAAGGGCCCGAAGTGTCACGATATCGCGACACTTCGACCCGGCTTGGGCATAGGGCCCGAAGTGTCGCGATATCGCGACACTTCGGCCCGGCCTTTGACGAGGGCTTTGCTTTGAAGACTTTGTCTTGCTTTGATAAGGATTTCTTGCTTGCTTAAGGATTTCTTGCTAGTTTTGCTAAAGGCTTGAAGTTTGACGGCTTTGTTCTTTGATTGAAGGCTTGTCTAAGACGACCATCTTTGCTCTGCTCATTTTTTGACCTTCTAAATCGCTGTGTGAGTGGTTAGGACCACTGTTTGACCTCTAAGGGCTGCCCTGAAAGTCTGTGTATGTCAATGCGATCAGTGTTTGTAGTCACTTAATCGGATGGGTGCTGTTTTGGTGTCTACAGATGCCCCTTTTTGGGAAGTGCTGCAGGTGACGTAGTGCTGAGCAAAAAATAGACGACCAAAGCACTAATGATTAGGGTTTCTTGGTAACCTAACCAACTTTTGATGCCCCAAGTATGGAAAGGGCATGCATTCTTGAATCCTTGCTTCGACGAGCTAAGGAATTTGATTTCAAGTGTTAACCTATTTTGGTGAGGTGTGACTTGAGCTTGGACATTGATCAGTCATGATTAGGCAAAGGGCGTAACCTTTTGTCCACAGGGGAACCTTGTGTTCATGATTCACGAATGCCAAGTGTTTGATCAATTTAATGATTGCTTGTTTATTGCCCCAAGCAGGAGCGTGATTGTCTTTGTCAATGATTCTTTGAATGCATGTCATTGCCTTGATTGGGTGTGTGCTTGTTGATTGGTGACTAAGTGTGACTACCCCCTCAAGCGACGAATCGATGAGGGAATGACCTTCGTGAGAAAAGCGACGAGTCGCTTGACCCAAGATGACTTAGGTTAGGGTGCCTTTAGATGTTTTACCATTTAAGCACGTGCAGTTTCCCGACATTTGGACCTATTTTTGGTGGGTGTTAACCCTTTTGGTGATGCCATAATGGGGTGAAATCATTAACAACCCATCTTCCCATGGAGCGGTCCGGCTAGGGGTAGCCTTCTTGGGGAAGTAGGAGAGTGACAATTTGAGCCCCGACATCGATTTTCTTTATGCCAAGAGGTTAAGTGCAAGAGCACTTGTGTCTGGCAATGCTTATTGCAATGTTTTTGTGTTGCATTTTTGTGATGTTTTTGTTGTTTTGATTTTCTTTCTTTGTGTATATGTCATGATTTTATGCACAATGATTGATGTTGATGGATGCATGCTACTTTATATTGATGGATGCATATGTTGTGATGAATGCAAATGTATGTGATATGCAGAGATGAAATGGATGGATGGACTTTGTGATGTGTGGCTATGGCACCATAGACTGTTTAGAACTCTATTATTTTGTTTTGAGGCGATTGCTGTGATACATGACTTTGTATGTATACATGTGGTTTTTCTTTTCTGATGGTAGTGTAAGGATGAAAAGTAGCGCAGTCGGTTTAGAAATGTAGCTAAGGTTTTCTGAGACTCAGACGGTTTTAACTTATTAGCCATGACTGTACTGTATCTTACAAGACTTTTGAACAAGGTATGAATCGGACTTGTTTTTGACCAAGTTATTTCACATCCCTGTGTGTGCAGTTGAGTTCATTTATGTGGTATTTGTCAGGATACCGCTAGTGCCAGATGGGCTTTCAACCGAACCTGTACTGAGGATCACCTAACTAGCTCCACTAACTCCTTTGTTGTATTTAGTTAGATTAATCTGCGGTGTTATCTAGGATACCATAAGCTAGCTCATCCACATGCAAATATTGATCTGTACACAAGTTAATGTGATAGATATATCGTCATGCGAGAAGTTTACCGCTAGTGACCGATAGGCTATCAACCAAACCGGTATCGAGGCTTGCCTCATGACCCGTTAGAATGCTGAGAGTTCCAGGGATTCAAGTTCAACTCCCTTCTTTTCTTCAATTGTATTGGGATACTTGCTCGTTTGTAGTGATAAAATCACTATTTATTTTGATTTGTTTTTCTTTTGAGCAAGGGATTGGGGATATGGAGTGATGATAATCACTATTGTTTGTGCCTTTTGATGTGTGCACTGTAGTATGTCAAATTTTGGAGTTTTGACGCTTGCAAATTTTTGATGTTTTGCAACTATTTAGAACTTTGGGATTCTTAGGGAATTGGGTAGGGAGGATGCTTGTCCTTTTGCCAACTCTCAACATTCTTGGGGTCATTCGCACAGGGGGATGAGCAAGATAACCGTTTCGCTTATGGTGACCTGGATTACTGTGCAGGTTTCATCTTTCGTTCACACAACTTGGGAATTTTTATGTGTTTTAATTTGTGTTGGGATGTTACGTAACAAGGTGTATTTCAAGTGTAACTCTACCTTCGTAAAATCTGTTTGACTTGATACATTACATGGCTAAAGAGCAAAATGATGATTGAATCACGAAAAACCCTTGATACATTAAAAGACCATTGACTCTAGTGTGGTAAAAGCAATGCATGGTGTTTTTGTTGTTTTTGTAAAATGGAACAATGTGGAACAAGATGGACTAGCGGATTTATTACAGCCTATGGTGCCCTTGACCTGTACGACCACAAATATGCAATGTATGGGTGCAATGCTTTAATGCAGCTATGTATTTTTGTATTTTTGATGGATTGATTTTTGTGAATATGAAGATGAAGTGCGAGAAGAACTCTCTATTGATGAATTTGAGTATGCCTAGAAATGAGATGCAAATTTTTTGTTGTTTTTGATGATTTTTGTTGTTTTTGAATTTTCTTAATTTTTGACCAAGCAATTGTGGAAATCCTTGGAGCATTTTGGGATTGACCAAGCGATTGCAAGAATCCTTGGAGCATTTTTGGGATTGACCAAGTGATTGCAAGAATCCTTGGAGCATTTTGGGATTGACCAAGCGATTGCAAGAATCCTTGGAGCATTTTTGGATTGACCAAGCGATTGCAAGAATCCTTGGAGCATTTTTGGGATTGACCAAGCGATTGCAAGAATCCTTGGAGCCTTTTGGGATTGACCAAGTGATTGCGAGAATCCTTGGAGCTTTTGGGGTTTGACCAAGCGATTGCGAGAATCCTTGGAGCCTTTTGGGTTTGGACTATGGCTCTTCAAGGGATAGAGGTACCCCCAGCTTGATGGTCTTTGCACTCCGGATCTGGCTCTGGAGGGATTGACATGAATGGATCGGCCCTATGCATGGATAGGAGGATAGGGTCTACCCTCGGCACTGATGTTGCTATGGGATCTCTGGGCGAAAGTTGATCTTTGTGTGCCCAAAGTGTCGGATGTAATGCTTGGTCCCACTGCGGTGGGTTAACGTGCCACTCATGCCCTAGTATTATGTTTATCTATTGACATGCTTCATCGATATTTATAGGATGTCGATGCTGTCGCATGTGATTGCTGTGGGCTATCTCTGTTTCATCCTCACTTTCGACCAGTGAGTACAACTCATCATACTCTAGAGATTCTGAGACATGGAGGACTGCATCATCAGATAGACCTATGGTTAAAGGTTTATCTTCTTCGAAAAGAGCCTCATGTAAGGTGGGCCTTGGGAGCTCCAAAATCTTGGTCTCTATCGACTCTAAGTGCTCTAGCACTTTGCATGTATCGGGAGATTTGAGCTCCTCCTCTTTGATTGGTTCTTGTTGAGGAACTTGGGGCTTATGGAGGGGTGGCCAGATGGCACCCCCATGCCTTGATAGGGCAGTTCATCCCGCTCTTCTTCTTGCTCTGATTCTTTAGAGGCTTCTTGATGAATTTCTAAGGGTGGTCCATAAACCTGAGTGGGTTCTTGAGGAAGGCACACATTATTGGTTATAGGAGTAGCCTCTTGCTCATGTCTAGGAGGCGTTGGGGGTAGCGTTTGATGAGGTTGCGATGACCTATCTCGCCCCCATGGGTTGTGCCCCTCAAAATGTTTTGTCTTATGTGTGTGAGGGGTTGGAGTCTTCTCCTGCATAGTGTGTTGGAACAACTCCTCCTTCTGGTGCTGAAGGTGTTCTTTATTTAGAAGATACCATTGCTCTAACCATTGTCGTTCTAGCTCAAGTTGCGTGAGTTGCATTCGGTGTGCGAAATGTTTGACAGATTCTAAGATAGTTGGTCTCACCACTTCATGTCTAGAAGGCCTAGATGTCTCTCCTAGATATCTATCTCGGTCGTAGTGATCCAAGATCTCTATAGGCAGCCTCCCTCTGTTGGGGGTAGTGGCATTTATCCGAGGCTCGGCCTCGGTGGGTGACCTTGATATCTAGCATTTTCGGAGGCGTATTGCTCCTGCGATGTATATTGCTCTCGAGGAAGGTAAGGGTCTTCCTCGTGCTCTCTTTCATAAGTGAAAAGGGGACGGGTGGAGTTGGCCCGCCTCGCCTGAGAAGCCTTGTGCTCTGGATTTGTCTTTGTAGTCCTGACAACAAGAGGGGGTGAAGGAGGTATAGTGTAATGATGTGGTTCCTCCCGTTGAACCCTATGTTGACCTAGCGCTTCATCGCGCGGTGACCGCTCATAGCGAGCATCTAAGGGAGCTCTCCTATGACTATACCCTTCATGGAAGGGTGTGTGCCGAGTGCTATGTTGAATAGGAGTGCTCCTCGAAGAGGTGCCTCTATAGTCCCATTTCGTTGGGGCACGGAGGGGACTGCCTTGTGTGTCAGGCCGCCAAGGTGGTATGACCAAATCCTTGGGGCTATATCGGAGGTGACTTGTGCCTCCTCTTTGTGCACCTTTCGCAGCATCCGCCCTTGATTGGGCTTGGCTACGGGTGTACACCATTGTGGTGCTTCTCTACTTAGCTAAGTAGATTTTTATCTCATTTATGATGATTTGTCTTTTTGTTTACACTAAGCAGAAATGAACACACACATACACAAAACCGTGATTATCTCTTTTAAGGATTAATAGTGTGTCCTAAACTGGTTTAGTGCATTTTGATGTTTTGTTTTGTTTTTGCAATTTTTGAAGAACGTTTAAATGCATAATGTTGGCTCATATGACTCCCATAAATGGTCGCCCCTTCGATATACCATTGCCGGACCGATATACCAACCTCTCTATATACCCGCCCTTACGAGAGGGAAACTATAGGTACGTGAGAGCAGATGATACGTGGAACATAGGCGGTACGGAAGGGGGATTGCCCTATTTATGACACCTACCATAGAAGACTTATCCTCGCGTGCTGGGAATCACCCCAAGCTACACTCGGTCAGCTTTCATCAGGATTTACGTCTAGCAACAGTCGCGATCGAGGAAATGGATGCAAAGCTAAGCCAAGGTGGTGATGAACCCACCGTTGGTCTTGCTCAAGGGCTGGGGTTTTACGACCAACGCCTTGGTTTAAAATACTCAAAATTCATCAATAAGAGAGTTCTTCTCGCACTTCATATTCATATTCACAAAAATCAATCCATCAAAAATACAAAAATACATAGCTACATTAAAGCATTGCATTCATACATTGCATATTTGTGGTCGTACAGGTCAAGGGCACCATAGGCTATAATAAATCTGCTAGTCCATCTTGTTCCACACTGTTCCATTTTACAAAAACAACAAAAACACCATGCATTGCTTCTACCACACTAGAGTCAGTGGTCTTTTAATGTATCAAGAGTTTTTCGTGATTCAGTCATCATTTTGCTCTTTAGCCATGTAATGTATCAAGTCAAATAGATTTTACGAAGGTAGAGTTACACTTGAAATATGCCTTGTTACATAACATCCCAACACAAATTAAAACACATAAAAATTCCCAAGTTGTGTGAACGAAAGATGAAACCTGCACAGTAATCCAGGTCACCATAAGCGAAATGGTTATCTTGCTCATCCCCCTATGCGAATGACCCCAAGAATGCTGAGAGTTGGCAAAAGGACAAGAATCCTCCCTACCCAATTCCCTAAGAATCCCAAAGTTCTAAATAGTTGCAAAACATCAAAAATTTGCAAGCATCAAAACTCCAAAATTTGACATACTACAATGCACACATCAAAAGGCACAAACAATAGTGATTATCGTCACTCCATATCCCCAATCCCTTGCTCAAAAGAAAAACAAATCAAAATAAACAGTGATTTTATCACTACAAACGAGCAAGTATCCCAATATAATTTAAGAAAAGAAGGGATTTGAACTTGAATTCCTGGAACTCTCAGCATTCTAACGGGTCATGAGGCAAGCCTCAGTACCGATTTGGTTTATAGACTATCGGTAATTGGTGGTAAACTTCTCGCATGACGATATATCTATCACATTAACTTGTGTACAGATCAATATTTGCATGTGGATGAGCTAGCTTATGGTATCCTAGATAACACCGCAAATTAATCTAACTAAATACAACAAAGGAGTTAGTGGAGCTAGTTAGGTGATCCTCAGTACAGGTTCGGTTGAAAGCCCATATAGCACTAGCGGTATCCTGAAAAATACCACATAAATGAACTCAACTGCACACACAGGGATGTGAAATAACTTGGTCAAAACCAAGTCCGATTCATACCTTGTTCAAAAGTCTTGTAAGATACAGTACAGTCATGGCTAATAAGTTAAAATCGTCTGAGTCTCAAAAAACCTTAGCTACATTTATAAACCGACTGCGCTACTTTTCATCCTTACACTACCATCAGAAAAGAAAAACCACATGTATACATACAAAGTCATGTATCATAGCAATCGCATCAAAACAAAATAATGGAGTTCTAAACAGTCTATGGTGCCATAGCCACACATCACAAAGTCCATCCATCCATTTCATCTCTGCATATCACATACATTTGCATTCATCACAACATATGCTTCCATCAATATAAAGTAGCATGCATCCACCAACATCAATCATTGTGCATAAAATCATGACGTATACACAAAGAAAGAAAATCAAAACAACAAAAACATCACAAAAATGCAACACAAAAACATTGCAATAAGCATTTCCAGACACAAGTGCTCTTGCACTTAACCTCTTGGCATAAAAAAATTGATGTTGGGCTCAAATTGTCACTCTCCTACTTCCCCAAGAAGGCTACCATAGCCGGACCGCTCCACGGGAAGATGGGTTTTTGATAATTTCACCCCATCATGGCATCACCAAAAAGGGTTGACACCCACCAAAAACAGGTCCAAATGTTGAGAAACTGCACGTGCTTAAATGGTAAAACATCTAAAGGCACCCTAACCTAAGTCATATTGGGTCAAGCGACTCGTTGTTTTTCTCACGAAGGTCATTCCCTCATCGATTCGTCGCTTGAGGGGGTAGTCACACTTAGTCACCAATCAAAAAGCACACACCCAATCAAGGCAATGACATGCATTCAAAGAATCATTGACAAAGACAATCATGCTCCTACTTGGGGCAGTAAACAAGCAATCATTAGATTGATCAAACACTTGGCATTCGTGAATCATGAACACAAGGTTCCCCTGTGGACAAAAGGTTACACCCTTTGCCTAATCATGACTGATCAATGTCCAAGCTCAAGTTGTAGACACCAAAACAACACCAATCCGATTATGTGATTGCAAACACTGATCGCGTTGACAAACACAGCCCCCAGGGCAGCCCTCAGAGGTCAAATAGTGGTCTTAACCACTTTCATAGCAATTTTGTAAGGTCAGGAAGCAATTTGGCACATTTAGACACTTTGCTCACTATTCATCTCACCCAGGGACGAATACTTACTGGAATTCGTCTCACCCAGGGACGAATTCTAAATTCGTCTCACCCAGGGACGAATTCCAAGTTTAATGGGCAAAAAGAATAATGGTGCCAAGTGGCAGCCCAGGAACGATCGGCTTGATGACTCTCGCCTTGCACACGTGTGTGGGTGGATAGATAGGCTGTTAGAAGACTGTCACAAGGGCGCTTATGAGAGCCCAAGTCAATGGAGGACTCCCCTCCCTCATGGGAAGACATGACTGCCACATGGCACCTATGACCAACACATGGCATTTGTGCTTCCCTCTCAAAAGAGACCCCATGGGTCTATAAAAGGTGGGAATTTTCTCACCCAAAATACAAGTTAAAGGAGATTTCAAGCAACGAAGTGCTGCCAAGTTGAAGACCCACTTGCATCCCTTTTGGTTCACCTTCTCGCATCCACCAATCTCTTTTGCAAGGGAGGTTGTTGGGTGGCTTTTGGAAGCTTGAACCTGACCCAAATCCAACACATGGACACCTGAACCAACCAATTTGCCGACCCCCCAATCCTAAGAGGTTTTGGGCCTATCTCTAGTGGATTGGCTCCGAAGTCAAGTGCCAACGATGGGAGGCCCACCTGGGCACCCCCACACTTCCTAAGTTCCATTATTTTTAGCATTCTATATTATTTGTTCACATTGCATATTGTGTCATTTTGTTTGGTGAACTCATAGCTGCAATTTCATAACTTTTGATCAGATTCTAGTATGTTTTGTGTCACTTTGTTGTTTCACTAACTTGCAGGTGGCGATATCAAATTCTCGAGGATAGAGGCCAAATTGGGAGAATCCGACCATCTGGGTCGTCCCAAAATGGCCCCAATTACATAACCCCTCCGTCTGCAGGTGTTTTGGAGGTCTCGAGAGCCGACATTGGAACAGATCACTTCGGCTTTTTCAACACAGAAGAATTCATCCCACCCAGGGACGAATTGCAGTCAAAATTCGTCCCGCCTAGGGATGAATTC